>OZ026619.1:2832214-3134714 GCA_964020975.1 Hermodice carunculata
AGACACACGGAGCAGATCAGTTATTGGAAAGCTATACAGTGAAAGATCAAAGCTCAACTTCACATGGACCACAAAGATCTGAGCACACCTCATTCCATGGTGTGAATAGCAACTTGAAACTGGAATGGAAAATCAGTTTCTTTGGTATTTAAAAGGGATTACTCTTTCCTGCAACATTTATGGGAACCAAGTATTGAAACTCATAAGGAATGACCTTAACCTAGAGAACTGTAACAACAAGATCACGTGTAAGAGGCTTTTAAAATCTTTATGGCATCATACCCTGCTCCCTGCAATTAAATACAAAAACAAAACAAAAAAAAAGTGCCATGAGTTTGGCTTTAGGGTGACAAGTGATAGGTACAGCACATGTTCATTCTTTGCGCATTGAGATATTCTGAATCAGTTTACTGGGTTGTAGTTTTCGCTCCCTGGGTGCTCCACACCCTTGACAGGTGATGTGATTAACGGACAACTGGCCTGACTAACTGCTCACATAAAATGCTGCAATGTTCCCCGCGGCAAGCCAGACACATGAATTAGTGAATCATGACCACAAGGGCTATTTATTCAGGACATTTTCAATATTAAGACTATTCAAAAAGAAAGGAATGAAACACAGAGTGAAGCCATTCCACAATCATGAATCTGCCTGATATGCAAACAAAACCACAGTGCTGGAAGAGACTACTAATACCCAAGTTAACTCTCTCAGTGCCCAGGTGCTCGGACTCCCTTGGGCTAATTTCTCCCCAAATCATGATGGAAAAGGTCTTGTTATTACGCATTTGAATCTGGAATCATAGTAATTCAGATATAAGGCATTTTTATTAGGAATTTGAGTCTGGAACCATAATAAATCAGATGGACACCATATAATTGTCATGATCGGCATGCAAGGGGTTAAAAGATTTTATTTATGTCCTAAGTGGTGATCTATGAAGCATGTGCTCATTGTCTGCATGGTGTCTAAGTGCAAAGCATTTGAGCGTGTATCCAGGAACAGCAAAGTATTCCTTGAAGCCTCGTTCTTGTGCAAAAGTCCTTCTTTAGTTGTACTATTGCTGTCTCCATTTTGGCTACAGCCGTCTACTTTGTCACACCTAGACTCCAATAAAGAGATCACTTGCTTTAAAAGACCTCCTCTACAAGATATTTTGTTTAGTACTTTTCATGTTAGTACCTCCTTTGAGAGTCTACATGTCTTCAGACCACTATTAGGTGATCCTTACAGGTGGTCTTTCAAGACAGGTTTCACTATAGTGGTCCCGGTTTTGAGACATCACTCTGATATGAGACCACCTGTCTTGCACGACAACCTTTTCAGGATACTTCGCTTAGTATTTTTCATCTCAGTCATACCCCCCACGACAGATCGCCAGTCATGACAGATCGCTGGTCATGACAGACTACCTGTCTTCACAGATCACCTAGCTTAACGGATCGCCTGTCTTTACAGATCGCTTGTCTTAACAGATCGCCTGTCTGTACAGACCACAATTTAGCCATCCCTACAGGTGATCTTTCAAGACAGGTTTCACTTTATCTGCAAAGCTTGTCACTAATCATAGATATTCACCTCTTCTTTTTCATCTTTTTTCAAAAACTTAATGAAGGCACACATATGCACCAACAATGTCACCTACTTTGTTACGTAATACCATTCCCCTAAAATTAACATAACTCATTCTGCTGCACAGTAGCTAATATCACACGGTTGACAAATCACCCCTTACCACCCCCTAAATTGGATCTTTCAAAATTAAAGACTTGAATACAAGCGTCCCTTCTTACCAGTGGCAAATTGTATACCCGCATTTGCTGTACTTGCCGTGTTTTCCTAAATTGCCCAATTCTGGTAAAGCCCTGCTCTCAGAACGGCCGCTGTTAAGGCTACCATTTTCATACTTTTTGACCCTTTACTCTAACAAGGCATCACTTTCATGATGAATTGAAACGACTTTAACCACTTGGGCACTGAGTCAACATGCTCTGGCAACAAAAGCATGCTGAGGGAAGCCCTTGACTTGGGCTATGTATTTTTCAATACTCTGTTCCACAGTTGACATCCAAACACATTCCCTCCTGACACCTGACAATGAAGTAGTACTGAGGCAGAGACAATGTTTTGATAGTTTCTGTTAATTTGAAATGGGATAAGCACTTTGAAGTGGCATGTACACATATACACATTTGGGCCTAACAGGATTAAGTACTTAGGATGGGGGCCCCTTCCATTTACAAACTTTGCTGTTATCTAAAGTGTAACCGTTTTGAAGAGTAGGACGAAAAACAAGATCTCTGATGACCAAGGCCCTTTTAGTATGGCGGGAGTTAAATCCAATTTTAGTGGCTGGCCAGAATTAAGTGCTATGTCAGCCGCGCTGACAGGCAATCTCTCTTCACGATTTATGTCTCTTTCTCGGATTAACAAAGAGGAATTTGTCAAGATTACCCTGGATTCCACATCTTCAATACCGCTGCCTGGGGATTGCTAGAAAGAGATGCCTGAATCTTTTTATAAACAAAAAGGCATATTTTTATTGCATTTTTTTCTGCAGAATGACTTCAGTCCATCATATTTGTGAGGGATGTGAGCAATGCTTTCAATGAAGCTAACACAATCATGTATTGTGTGTTCTAAATTTAGATTCCTGAATGCCTATGGTTGGAATTTAATGCATTATTCACGTAAGTTTGAAAGCTTTCACTTTTCTTAAGAGATGACAATTTCTGGGGCTGGAAAAAAGCGTCACTTCTTGGGTTGTGTATTTTGCGGTGATTTTGTTCTTCCCTGCATTCTGTACCTCATGACCTCTGACACGCCTCCATCAATGCATTTTTGCCAGCAATAAAATAACATAATGAGTGCACATCCCAGCTTTCAACTTTCTTTCCCTGGTGCTAACTTGTCTTTTTTTCTCTGTGCATGCTGCGGGAGATGGAGTGACTACTGACATGTCTGTTAAGAGGTAGCAGCTGGCGAGTTCCTCCTCTGACAGGCTGTACATGATATAGCCGCCACACCTGCACTTATGCATACCTGTGGGTCAGGGGGGTTCAATGACCCTGTGTGCAGCTACATAGCAGGCAGGAGTCCAGGGCTGTAAACGTCCTGCAACTTGTCATCCTACGAACCCTCGTAACTCTGTCAACCTCAACTTTACTTCTTCGACAGATACACAATCATTCACATTTGATCCAATTTGTAGGCAGGATCATGGCTTACTGTAAACCAAGTTCTCTCCAGCTGTCGGCCTTAGACTCCCCCCTAACCACATGACCCACCATACATATATTATGAAACCTCAGTTACATTTATCTATACATTGCCTACATACCTTATTCATCAATGATGTAAAACCTAAACCAGTCTCAAAGTGCCCTATTTCTATCCCTCTGTGCACCCCTCATATTTTAGAGTTACTACATGTAGCTATGGATACACAGGGTTACTACATGTAGCTATGGATACACAGGGGCAGACACTTCCTCACTGGAAATAACAAAGCTGACAAGATCACATAAAACTTCTTCCAGTAGGAAGGAGTCCTCCTTGTTAGGTTAATGAGAGCATCCGAGTACAGGAACTAATCCCAGAGAGGACTGATAATGTACAGGGAGAGAGAGGACTGATAATGTACAGGGAGAGAGAGGACTGATAATGTACAGGGAGAGAGAGGACTGATAATGTACAGGGGGAGAGAGGACTGATAATGTACAGGGGGAGAGAGGACTGATAATGTACAGGGGGAGAGAGGACTGATAATGTACAGGGGGAGAGAGGACTGATAATGTACAGGGGGAGAGAGGACTGATAATGTACAGGGACAGTGAGGACTGATAATGTACAGGGAGAGAGAGGGCTGATAATGTACAGGGGGAGAGAGGACTGATAATGTACAGGGAGAGAGAGGACTGATAATGTACAGGGGGAGAGAGGACTGATAATGTACAGGGAGAGAGAGGACTGATAATGTACAGGGGGAGAGAGGACTGATAATGTACAGGGAGAGAGAGGACTGATAATGTACAGGGGGAGAGAGGACTGATAATGTACAGGGGGAGAGAGGACCGATAATGTACAGGGAGAGAGAGGACCGATAATGTACAGGGAGAGAGAGGACTGATAATGTACAGGGGGAGAAAGGACTGATAATGTACAGGGAGAGAGAGGACTGATAATGTACAGGGGGAGAGAGGACTGATAATGTACAGGGGGAGAGAGGACTGATAATGTACAGGGAGAGAGAGGACTGATAATGTACAAGGGGAGAGAGGACTGATAATGTACAGGGGGAGAGAGGACTGATAATGTACAGGGGGAGAGAGGACTGTACAATGGATTGATAATGTACAGGGGGAGAGAGGACTGTACAATGGACTGATAATGTACAGGGAGAGAAAGGACTGATAATGTACAGGGAGAGAGAGGACTGATAATGTACAGGGGGAGAAAGGACTGATAATGTACAGGGGGAGAGAGGACTGATAATGTACAGGGAGAGAGAGGACTGATAATGTACAGGGGGAGAAAGGACTGATAATGTACAGGGGGAGAGAGGACTGATAATGTACAGGGAGAGAGAGGACTGATAATGTACAGGGGGAGAGAGGACTGATAATGTACAGGGAGAGAGGACTGATAATGTACAGGGGGAGAGAGGACTGATAATGTACAGGGGGAGAGAGGACTGATAATGTACAGGGAGAGAGAGGACTGATAATGTACAGGGAGAGAGAGGACTGATAATGTACAGGGAGAGAGAGGACTGATAATGTACAGGGGGAGAGAGGACTGATAATGAACAGGGGGAGAGAGGACTGATAATGTACAGGGGGAGAGAGGACTGATAATGTACAGGGGGAGAGAGGACTGTACAATGGATTGATAATGTACAGGGGGAGAGAGGACTGTACAATGGACTGATAATGTACAGGGAGAGAAAGGACTGATAATGTACAGGGAGAGAGAGGACTGATAATGTACAGGGGGAGAGAGGACTGATAATGTACAGGGGGAGAGAGGACTGATAATGTACAGGGAGAGAGAAGACTGATAATGTACAGGGAGAAAGGACTGATAATGCACAGGGAGAGAGAGGACTGATAATGTACAGGGGGAGAGAGGACTGATAATGTACAGGGGGAGAGAGGACTGATAATGTACAGGGGGAGAGAGGACTGATAATGTACAGGGAGAGAGAGGACTGATAATGTACAGGGGGAGAGAGGACTGATAATGTACAGGGAGGCTCTGTGATGCCTGGGTCCATGTCACAACCAGCACTGTGGTTGTCCTTTATGGCAGGCTATATCCCCTGCCCCTGGCTAGGACGCATGTCATTCTGTTCACTAATGGCATGCTCAAACGCTGTTACCCAATTATATTATTTGTACATTGATCACAGACATGTTTTTGGTTTTTGTCTTTTTGTTTTTGAACTGTTAAAGCAGGACTGATGCATGCAAGTTGTGTTGCATGTAATTACTGGTATACACTAATGCTGAAGCTCTTATGTGCTTTTTAACCAGTAACTCCTTTATTTCACCAACAAATGTGTGATGGGAGACAATATATCTGAGTGACTGACAAGAACTAAAGGATTGACATGCATTAATGTTTACACCAATTTAAACACAGTCACTCATGTCGTGATGATGATTAACGTACAAGTAATCGAAAAAAATTTATTTATTTATTTTTTTGCTGTCATATGCTTCTCCTTTAAGTTTTATACACCAGAAAACTTGCCCCTTCTTAACATGCCTTCTCTGTCCAAATATCACATGCCTTCTCTGAGCGATCTGTCCAAATATCAGACTGTAATTGCCTAATACCTGCACTAGTAAAGAACTTGTTCTGGTTTTCACACTGTTCTACAGTCATGCCACAGCTGCCCTGACTTACTGAGCAATGAAAAAATCATATTTTACACAGGGAACTTGGTAATTGAATAAAAGTCCTTTCCACAATATTCGAATTAGCAATCTTCATCTTAAATCTGTACACATATACAAACATGTGTGAAAATCCAAAACAGGTACGGTATGGGTTAATAAGTCTGGTTGCGGTTCTTCCAAAATTATGAAAATGACCGACATATAAGAGCTTGGGATGCCCCATTAAAGTGTCCACAGAGGTGACATTTCCCATTATGCAGATGCTGCCTCTTTGGCCTTTATTTCAGTACAGGGGGACAGTGCTGTACAGTGTTTGGCCTTTATTTCAGTACAGGGGGACAGTGCTGTACAGTGTTTGACCTTTATTTCAGTACAGGGGGACAGTGCTGTACAGTCTTTGGCCTTTATTTCAGTACAGGGGGACAGTGCTGTACAGTCTTTGGCCTTTATTTCAGTACAGGGGGACAGTGCTGTACAGTGTTTGGCCTTTATTTCAGTACAGGGGGACAGTGCTGTGCAGTCTGCAACACTGCAGCCTGTGCACCTCTTCCCAAATGATCTTTTAAAAGTCAGTTGAACCTTTTCCTCCTTAACTGGTCAAAACCTGCTGGTTGTCAACTGTCAGCTACTTCAATGTTTTTTAAAACCAATTTCAAGGATAACGGGTTTTAACAATTGGAATTAGAATTGTAGATGAGACTTATTAGTATAACCTGCTGCAGGTTAACAGCTGTTTTGTGTGGGTTGTGTACTTAGCAGCCACTCCCCCCCCCCCCCCCCCCCCCAGAACAGCCTGCTGCCTGTGTCCTGACTCAGGGGACAGGGTTAAAATGTGCGTAGATTAACTGGGGATCTTATTCAGTTGACACAATGTTGTATCCCTTTGTGACACAGGTAGATTACACTACTGACGCCTTACTTACACAGAAAGTTAATTTCAACCCAGTCGGCAGCTGAAATTATCTGGCTGTGTGTTTTTTGTTGAAATAAGCCATTTGAAGTGGCAGACAATAACCCTAATACCCTCTTCTTTGACGGCATTGTCCTGCACATAGCTTCTGGCCATTGCCAAGTTATGGCTGATCTCAATTGGACTTGGCAGTTAGGAAATGAGATCTGAGCTGACTGACACTCATATTAACTCTTTATGTGCCAAATTTTGGACTAGTCAACACCTTTTCTCTGGAACTAGAGGCATGCTGGTACTTGAATGAAAGGTCTTTTTACAAGGAATATGAATCTCAGATCCTAATGATAATTCAGACTAGTTTTGACTTTAGTAGATCCACTTTAGACATGATTGGAACTGAAAGAGTTAATATTGAAGTGCAATTTTCTGTCTTTAAGCTCTGTCTGTACAAAACATATTTGTACTTCGTGCTTGCTCAAGAAAATTTGATCTTGGCGAAATATGCATTCAGGACTTGTTTAAATATAACATCATATTTTTGAAACAAAATCCCAAATTGTCCAGCAGAATGTTTCAGAAAACTGTATGCAACTGAAGGCCAGAAATAAAGTGAGACAGTTTATTAACCCAGTCTGGGATAATGTGGAGAGCGAGTCAACTGTCAGAGCTCTCCTGGTCAGAATTTGGATGCAATCCTCTAAGTTTGTACTGCGGCAATCTGTTGACAAGGACCAGACATACAGACAGGTCTGTGGCTCAATGAAAGGTCTCTTTACCAGGAATTTGAATCTGGAGTCATTATAGCAATTCAGACGAGAACAAATTTTGTTACCATAAAGACTGCCAGAGCTAATTGTATGACAAGGTATCCTAAACAGCTGTGCGTCAGGGTGACCAATACCATATTCTCACTATAGAGGGGTCTGGTCAATCCGGTATAGGGTGATTCGGCGACAGATACAGTATCAGCTCTCCACTACGTTTCTCACTGGTAAACTTTAGTGGTGCTGCACCGGTATTCAATGCTCCTTTGCTTTCACACTATACCCCCATGTGGCTGTGGTATCAGCTCCAGCATTGACCCATTACCAGGTTGTCCCAGTACATGTGTATTCTGTGACCTATTACAACTACAGTATCAGCTCGGCGTTGTGTTCTCACTAGAAAGGAGAGGAGGGTTGGGAGTATCAAATTTTTATTGCCCCACAAAAGTTACTGCTTTACACAGCAGCTTCGGTATCGAGATGCAGAATTTCTGCGCCTCGATACCCAATTGCTGAAGAGTGTCCACATGGGAGTGCAGTGTGAATGCAAAGGGTATTTAGGGGTATTGAATACCCTATTGACTGGCACCCCTGTGTAGTGTGAAAGTGCTACAAGTTCCTTTCAGTCCGACTCCGATCCCAAGCTGCTGCCCCCATCCCATTGACCAGCAGCTAGTGCCGAACAACCCAGCTGTAGTGTCCACCCAACAGACCAGAAAACTAAGACCATGGTCTGATGACCAAATGAACCAGATAAAATCTGACATTGATCCACAGTGGAGGCAAATGAAGGGATCTCAAACTAAAGCGGTAAAATCGCTAGGTAAAATGACTAGACATAGTGTACCAGTTGCCCGGCTCTTGAGGTTACTCGCAGCAAATGCGTATGCATATACCGGTCTGGCACTAGCCATTAGCCAATTAATTAGCCATAGGTTAATGAATTTGGGCTAAAAAAAAATTTAACCCTTTAGCCAAACTGACTTCAGAAAGCTTTGATACGCTGCAGCTTCAAAATCAGTTTTACTGTTTTATCCTCAAACTGCTACCTACACGATGTAAAATGTTTGAAAATGTGAGCTGACTTTGACTAATGAAATTTAAGTTTGACTAAAAGATTTATGTGATTTTAGCCAAGTTGGCTAACAAAATAAAATCCCTAGCACAAGCCCAGGCATACCCTCGTCATGAAACCTCTGTACAATAGAACTATTATGTATGCGCCTTGTACTTCACCTGTATGTATTGTTGTCAAACAAACCACTTATGAGTTCTGAGTTCTCTTCTGCTTTCCCCTGCTACTCTGAAAATTGAGGAAACCCCTGAAATGGGACTTGAATCATGTGCAAGACGGCTTCTGTGGCATTAATATTGCTTGAATAAAAGATACAGCCTGTCTAATATTTCTAAGTGTTCCCCTGTACTGCTGTATGGCAGAAATCTTTATCTGCTAATTTTCTTAAGTAAAATGATATTAGCACTGCTCAGTGGATCAAATATAGTTTCTAAGATTGAAATCAAACATGCCCAGATGAATCTGGCGCAGAAGGAAACCTCTTCGAGGCAATGAGGATGGCACTATATTGAATGAGAGAAATAACTCGTAATTTACTGAGCATAAAAGAAAATGCACAATGGGTGGACTGGGTCATACTCTGACCAGGAATGGGTATCCTACAAGTGTAACAATTCACTATTGCACCCTACAGTCAAAGCTCTCAAGCAGGTTTGAAAGGGGTGGTCCCATTAACCCTTTTCTGCTTCACACTGGCCAAAACCAGCTCGTGGACAAATGTCGCCTGCTTCAATGTTTTTGACATGTTTTACAGATT
Organism: Hermodice carunculata; assembly: GCA_964020975.1. Lineage (NCBI taxonomy): Eukaryota > Metazoa > Annelida > Polychaeta > Eunicida > Amphinomidae > Hermodice > Hermodice carunculata. Next base: position 2,841,625 of record OZ026619.1, read on the forward strand.
TTAACTGTAATGAAAACCAATTATTTAAATTATGAGACTATAGATGAGACCCATGAAAGTACCATGGCCCAGGTCAACTGCCTTCCTTGGAATGGTGGGATACTGACAAGGAAAGCTGTTGACTCGGTGTAAAATTAAGTCTTACTTTTAAAGGTGGATGGGTTAACATCTGAAAATCCACAAGTACCATCTAGTCCAGAGTGACCTGTATTTATCGACACATTGCTGTCATCTTGATTAGCTTTCTCCCAGCAGACACCAGGAGGTGATCTTTACTTTTTACACCATTTAAAGACAAGCCTTCTGATCACGCTAATGTTGTAGTGACAGGCAGGTTTCTAACACATGGTACTTTTCATTCCAGCCAAGTCGCCAACCAAAAATCTTTCATGTACGTTTCGCGAGAAATTGCACCCTTCCTCAAAAATAACCTAAATTAAAATAAATACTTAAAAAATTAATAAATTTGACATTTCACTTTATAGCACCATTGAATTATGTTTCTTTTTAGTTATATTTTTACTTTAGTTGCACATAAAACACCTGTCAACTACTTGCCAACACAAATGAAAGGAAAAAAACCTAAAGAGTTAATTGACCAGTGTGTACAAGTAGGTTAATTTTGACTATACAGACAGACAGTTCAGGTACCTGGATAAGTGTCTGGTGAGCGGGTGGCAATGCGGGATCTAATTTCTCTACCAGCACACTATAAATGATCACTCCCTGTTAGAACTGCCTGAAAGGTAAAGACAAATGCAGTCCCCTACACATTAACAATGGCTGCCTGCTAGCAGGGTGCATGTCAGACAACACAGCTGCTTGATTTTCACAATCAGTTCTGAATAAACAGGGGAAATGAATTTTTTCAAAAATGTTTTATGAGCAAATATTTTACACTCTTGCAATGGTGCAAACAGTTGCTGTGCATTTTCAGCATACATTAGCCCACTTAACCTGATACTCTCCATTGATCTGCAATTGATATTTGTGACATATGCGCATGTACCTCCCTATGTAGAAACTGTACGAGTACCAAGTATTTCTCTGGGCCCAGGTTTATCCATAATGTTTACACAGGGAGCCCCATCCTACTCCAAAACTGTGACTACTGTTTTATTCTCTCTCTCTCTCTCTCTCTCTCTCTCTCTCTCTCTCTCTCTCTCTCTCTCTCTCTCTCTCTCTCTCTCTCTCTCTCTCTCTCTCTCTCTCTCTCTCTCTCTCTCTCTCTCTCTCTCTCTCTCTCTCTCTCTCTCTCTCTCTCTCTCTCTCTCTCTCTCTCTCTCTCTCTCTCTCTCTCTCTCTCCCTCTCCCTCCCTCCCCCAAGCCTGTCATGCTCTGCCTACCATTGGTAGACAGAGCCACTGCACTCAGCCAATGTTCACTGGCACTTGCAAGAATGATCTTCTCACAAAGAATTTGAACAATGCAATTGCAATACAGTTCCAACCATAATGGCACATATACATGTAGGACAATCTGGTTGTTACGATCAAGCCGATTACCACGCTGCTTCACGACATATATATCTGCAGGCTCTGGAACCCTCATTGTCATGTGGATATTACTGGAACATCAGGAGAATGCAAAGCTTGTGCACCTGGAATCTTAATACCTGACCAATACCCAGGGATAGAAATAGGAAGAACAACACAATTAAGTGTATCTTATCCTCCTAGACAGATCAATTGCAATTATTCTGATGATGCTTACACAATCTGCTGAGGAAACGGGTCATGAAAGCACATTATTTAATAAGATGGTGGGTTGTACAACTCTGAATGTCCATGGACTATCAGGGTAACAAGAGTCAACTCTGAATGTCCATGGACTATCAGGGTCAAAAGGGTCACCTCTGAATGTCCCTGGACTATCAGGGTCAAAAGGGTCAACACTTGGTTGTTTGTCACACTTTATGATACTTTTACAACTGAACACTTTCTAGGATGGGCTCCCACGAAACAGATCTGAAATAATCATCAATAACAACATATTACACATGTAAAATAAACTGTTTCACTCTGTGGATTTAGGAACGATGATCCAAGGTCTGTGGCTGACGACTGATGTCGGCAGGAAGTGTTTGCACGTGGCCTTCTGCATGGTTTATGATTCTCAATATGTCAAGACTTGACTATCTATGTTGCACATTGCCTTCTGCAGATTTAGATGACTAAGACAAGAAAGGCCTTCAGCATGATTTATGATCACTGATATGTCCAGATTTAAAAATCTAAGATGGCCTTTCATCTACATATTTAGCCCCACTATGACAGGACACTTTATACTGATATATTTCTAGACGGTTTACAGCGAAAATGGTAAGACCAGAAGTTGTTATGTTTTTGGTAGACTGAACTCACTGTGATTGGCCGGGCAATAGTTCCCAAGTTCGTGGATTAAGTTAGACATGGTAGTTCACTTCATCTGCATGGATGAGGAGTTATCTCAGTGAATAGCATCACTAAAACACATCAGACCTATGTTGAACTCTTAAAATACACTATTAGATGACCTAATTATTTTGTTTCTGTACCAGAGACAAGATTCACCCTGAAATCAGACTGGCATTTTTTTCAATTAACTGTTTCCTGTTTTAACTCTTTGCTAATCAAAGTGGTCCAGAAAAGCTGGGGTGTTAACATGGTCAAACATTGCCAGCCTTTTCTTTCAACTTTCTTGTTTCAATGGGAATAACTTTGACACCTTCTCATAATGTATGTCTAATCCATGTTGCTAAGAAAGCTGATCCTGTAAATTCATTTAATTTTGCTGTATTTTTATTTTCCCTTATTTCAATGATGGAATAAAATGGTATTTTTCAAAAATATTATTCTAACATAGGTTTGATAAAAACTATGTTCAAAACAGTGAAGTTAGGACTTGAGTTAAATGCCTGACATGCAAAAACAGTGAAATTTTAGCTAAGTGAATGTATGTGTACATTTTATATAAGTGAATATATATGTACATTTTAGATAAATGAATACATATGTAAATTTTAGATACGTGAATATATGTGTACATTTATAGTCACCTTGTGTGACATGGTTCAATTCTTATATGCCATCAGAAAATCTTGAGAGAGAAATGCCGACTGAGACCTTCCCTCAGTAGATGGACAGGGTTCACACTTGAGGTGACAGGTGCTACATGTAATTCACATTAAGAGTCAGCAGTAGCTTGGAGCCAAGTCAGTATAATGTACGTTCACTTTACTCTGTGGTATTTTTAGTTTTACTTATTTCTGTGGCGGTACAAAACCTGGGATGAAAATAAGAAAACAATGAAGCAGTTCGTGTTAACATAGGTTTAATGGGAGCCACGTACGACAGAGTGAAATTAAAACTTTAAGAGTTAAATGCCCAAAATACAAAAACCACAAAAATATTAATGTACTTGCAATGACTACAAGGGCTGAATTATGGCAGGCATTTTATAATATAAAGAAATTGTTAATAGGACCACAGACCTCCCTGACCAATAAAACAGTGTAAGCTCACTAGGCTAACATTAAAGTAATCTATACAACATCAAAGGGTGACTATATGTTATATCTATTACATAATACAGATGCACTTTTAATCTCATTATCTCACAACCAAATTTAAATGTGTTGACATGTATGGATTTGCGCTTCCTGCTTTTGGCAGAGAAAATCACATTCTCTTTGTCTTTCAGCAGCCAAGTTGTTGATAAGTTGGCCATGCCACTTGGAGAAAAGCTACAAAATCTCCTATCCAGCATTTTCTTTGTATCGCATTCATTTTCTTCTTGGTATAAACTACATGCATTCAAATTTGGCATGACAGATGACACATTATTTATTTCTCAGAAAAGTGCAAAAAATTAAAACTGCCTTGATCAATATTTTGAACACATCATGTGCTGTAAGTCGATTTGACATGAAATAATATCTCCTGAAGCTGTGACCTTAAAGTTATAGTTCACAGCACACCTCCCAAGGCAGAGAAAAGTCCATTCCATTGGGGATTGGCATTGTCAGTAAGCAAAAGGTCAACCAGCCAGATAACCCTGACACTGATAAACCACTGATGAGCTCCTAGACAGCCTTGACACTGCAACACATCACTGATGAGCACCTAGATAACCCAGACACTGTAACACACCACTAATGAACAGCTAGATAACCCAGACACTGTAACACACCCCTGATGAACCGCTAGATAACCCTGACACCATAACACACCCCTAATGAACAGCTACATAAACCAGACACTGTAACACACTACTGATGAGCAACTATGTATACATAACCCTGGCAGTGATGAGCAGATAGATAACCCTGACACAATAACATACCACTGATGACCAGCTGGATAACCCCGACACTATAACACACCACTGATGACCAGCTGGATAACCCTGACACAATAACATACCACTGATGACCAGCTGGATAACCCCGACACTATAACACACCACTGATGACCAGCTAGATAACCCTGACACTATAACACACCACTGATGACCAGCTGGATAACCCCGACACTATAACACACCACTGATGACCAGCTGGATGACCCCAACACTATAACATACCACTGATGACCAGCTGGATAACCCTGACACTATAACACACCACTGGTGACCAGCTGGATAACCCCGACACTATAACACACCACTGATGACCAGCTGGATAACCCTGACACAATAACATACCACTGATGACCAGCTGGATAACCCCGACACTATAACACACCACTGATGACCAGCTGGATAACCCTGACACTGTAACACACCACTGGTGACCAGCTGGATAACCCCGACACTGTAACACACCACTGATGACCAGCTGGATAACCCCGACACTATAACACACCACTGATGACCAACTGGATAACCCTGACACTGTAACACACCACTGGTGACCAGCTGGATAACCCCGACACTGTAACACACCACTGATGAGCAGCTATGTATACATAACCCTGACACTGATGAGCAGATAGATAACCCTGACACTGTAACACACCACTGATGACCAGCTGGATAACCCTGACACTGTAACACACCACTGATGACCAGCTGGATAACCCTGACACTGTAACACACCACTGATGACCAGCTGGATAACCCTGACACTGTAACACACCACTGATGACCAGCTGGATAACCCTGACACTGTAACACACCAAGGATGACCAGATAGATAACCCTGACACTGTAACACACCACTGATGAGCATCTGACAGACACTTTGAACTCATTCTATGCTCTTTACAATGTCTTGACCAGTGGTTTTTGCATTGCCTTCCCAGTCAGAACCAATGACTTTAACACTTTTAGTGCCAAGTTTTGAAGAAGTCAACTGCTTTGCTTGGCATGTGGTGGGTGCAAAGGGTGCTGAGGAAAGCTGTTGACTTGGAGTATTCTTATGGTCTCTGTGTAAGCATGCTGGTCAAAATGAAAGGTCAGTTTACATGGAATATGAATCGAGTATCATCAGGTCACTTCAGAACACAGTGACTTTTGTCCAAATTGGCAATGGAAGAGTCAAGCTTATATACATGCTGCCTGAATGACAGCTCTTTTTATGAGGAATGTGTCGTTAACCATAATAATTACCACAGCACACATGCAGTGAAAGTCGCTGGTACATGTACACGGACAGAGCCACTGCTGTACAGCCACATAATGTAGTAAGATGTGGCCTGGGAGCCCAGTCCCCAGCACTCTGGTCCTTCACAGTATTTGTGTACTGTCAGTACCAACGTAAACCTGTTATGCTCGCATACAGTCACCACCATTTCTCTGCACTTAACCCTTTCCTGGTCAGAGTACGACTGAGTCAAGAGCTTTCCTTGGCACAGTTGGGCGCCCTGCACCTCAAGGAAAGCTATTGACCCAGGGTGTGCCATCATAAATGGCCTTACACACATGTTTCAGCAAAAAGATTTTCTAGTAAAGAGAAAACTATGTAAAAACATTAAGGCAGATGACAATTTACATACATGCACTTTTGGCAAATTTGAAGACGAAAGGGTTAAATTACAGACAGATACCCAGAACAGACAACCAAACTGGCTGGCAGCACTTAGTGCCTAGGTGTACGCACGCAGCAACTAACATCTCTGGCTCATTGAGTCCATGGTTTCTCCTTTTTCTTGAAACTCTAGTTCACATGATAGAGCTTGCGGAACCATTACATACTTCATCCAATGGACAAAAAGCACCTTCACATTACTTGCTATTTTATCAACCAACATACAATAATTTATAAGTACACTGCATTTCAGATACTATTTTGGGCAGATGCAAGCACGAGCAGGGACATTTGAGGTGAAATACTTTGGGCCCCGAAGACGCTATAGATAGTATGGGATGGAGATTTCTCGTCCGTGTTCGTGTGCTCACATTGCAGCCTGGCGACAAGTTTAAATAATTATGCCAACAGCGATTTCTCACCATGATCTTCTTACAAGCTGCATGTGTGTCCGAAGGTTATACTGGGAGGTATGCACATGGAAAAAGTTAATCAGCAGTGAAATATTGAATTTATAATGAGTTTCAAATCACAAAAATGACTAAAAAACGTTTGCATACATTCACACACATACATACATACATGGGGTAAAATGTTCTTACTAGGACCTGTCTAATAAGTCTGGAACAAGACTATGCCCAATAGGCCAACTGAAACCAATGTTGGTCAGTCCCATCCGTTGTGTTCATATATAGATAATATTCTACATATATATATATATATATATATATATATATATATATATATATATATATATATATATATATATATATATATATATATATATATATATATATATATATATATGAAAATATATATATATATATACACACACACACACATATATATATACATAAATTGCCTATTGAACAACTTTTACATGTAAGGCACCAGTATACTCCTCTGCAAGATAAGTCTTTCCATAGGCATTGCCTCATTACAACCCTGTTGTCAGGTACAGGGCCAGTTACATACAGCACTTACCTTTTATTATTTTTTAAAGCCTACTTGTTTTTGTTTGATTGTTGGTTTTTTTTTTCTTCTTCTTTTTTTGTCTGTACAACTGGGACCAATCAAGACATCTATGTACGTGACACTCCAAGATTCTCCCATCTAACCTTGGCCAATGCAACACTGTTTTACAAGACTAGTCTCTTTAGTGACTAGGATTTCACCTGGAAAGATCATTCATTATTTAGCAACCAAGTGCACATATTGCTGTCTGCTGGAGGCTTAACCCTTTAAATTATCATTCTGAAATTGTGATCCACGGTGAATAAATCTTCTTATGATTTATCTGCAAACAACTAAATGATTTGCTGACAATTGACATGGAGTAACAGCACATTGAAATACTACATGTGTGGAACAGTTTAGTCTGATTGATGTAGAAATTGTATGCAGATGAAAATTTGTTGCACCAAGGGCTGCCCTGATGAGACATAGGGTAAAGGATGTGGCTGATAGACACGGATGGTCAGCTGTGACCCCTGTCACTGGCAGCCCCAGTCTGTGTCTGTGACCCCCTCACTGCCAGCCCCCAGTCTGTCTGCCTGTGACCCCCTCACTGCCAGCCCCCAGTCTGTCTGTCTGTGACCTCCTCACTGCCAGCCCCCAGTCTGTCTGTCTGTGACCCCCTCACTGCCAGCCCCCAGTCTGTCTGCCTGTGACCCCCTCACTGCCAGCCCCCAGTCTGTCTGTGACCCCCTCACTGCCAGCCCCCAGTCTATCTGCCTGTGACCCCCTTACTGCCAGCCCCCAGTCTGTCTGTGGCCCCCTTACTGCCAGCCCCCAGTCTGCCTGTGACCCCCTTACTGCCAGCCTCCAGTCTGTCTACCTGTGACCCCCTCACTGCCAGCCTCCAGTCTGTCTACCTGTGACCCCCTCTGCCAGCCCCCAGTCTGTCTGTGGCCCCCTTACTGCCAGCCCCCAGTCTGCCTGTGACCCCCTTACTGCCAGCCTCCAGTCTGTCTACCTGTGACCCCCTCACTGCCAGCCTCCAGTCTGTCTACCTGTGACCCCCTCTGCCAGCCCCCAGTCTGTCTGTGGCCCCCTTACTGCCAGCCCCCAGTCTGCCTGTGACCCCCTTACTGCCAGCCTCCAGTCTGTCTACCTGTGACCCCCTCACTGCCAGCCCCCAGTCTGTCTGCCTGTGACCCCCTCACTGCCAGCCCCCAGTCTGTCTGCCTGTGACCCCCTCACTGCCAGCCCCCAGTCTGTCTGTGACCCCCTCACTGCCAGCCCCCAGTCTGTCTGTGACCCCCTCACTGCCAGCCCCCAGTCTGTCTGCCTGTGACCCCCTCACTGCCAGCCCCCAGTCTGTCTGTCTGTGACCTCCTTACTGCCAGCCCCCAGTCTTCTCTGGGGGCATACATAAATACAAGACAAAGACTTATTCTGCCATTCCTTACAGTGAGTTGTCTCCTGACCTGTTATACGTGACACCCCTTTAATCTTTTTCACGTGCACGAGGGATTCATATAGGGCCTTGCCCTGTTTCCCAATTATATCCTGATGGAAATAAAAAATATGTTTAAACCAAGACAACGACGGCAGACAAATCAAGAGACGTCAATCTACCGTCCAACAACCATTCCCTCTTTGAGGCCAGTGAGGTGAGTGAGGGGAGGGAGGGAGGGAGGGAGGGAGGGAGAGAGAGAGAGAGAGAGAGAGAGAGAGAGAGAAAGAGAGAGAGAGAGAGTCTCCCAGGTCAACATGCTTCCTTGATGTGAATTGAGTGCTACCCACCCAACCCATGCGAAGCAGGTCTGTCGATTCAATGTGACTCTAGCCAGCAAAAGGTTTAACCAAGAGAAACTTCTGCTGAGTTGCTGAAAGCTGACAAGGTCTGTACTATTGGTAGCCCACCTGGGATAATTTTGGAGGCACAGCAATCCATTAATGCTACACCCTTTGCTGTCTGCTTTCAACCAAAGCACTTGGAAATTATGCTGCTAACTTTCCTTATACCAGCATTTCTATTCTATACCTTCTCCCCTCAAAATAAAGGATGCCAGTATTTTTCTCCCCGCCAACCACTGCTGCCCTTCCTTGCTTTGTTTCTTCCAGTATGTCAGCATCACTATGAGATAACATTATACCCACTCCATTACCGCCATCTTTAAATTTCATGACTGTGAAATCATGCAGGACATGCCTTCTTTCAAATTCTCACCAGCAAAATTATGCAGCATCAAAAATTATATTGGTTTAACCCTTAAAGCGCTGATTTAAGATCAAGTCAACAGCTTTCTTCTGGTCACTTTGCCTGCAAAGAGACCCAAGGAAAGCTGTTGACTAAGACTACTTTCTGCTTTCGACTAGGCTTGCTGGTATTTGAATCTTTTAACCATTATATGTTTAACAGTAATGAGAAAACGACTATAGCCGTAATTAGCACTTTAAGGGTTTATATTTCATAAGCTACACCTGACCCCTCCTTCATGCATTAATATATGTACAGAATGCTCTCTCCACAAACCTGGGAGCATCCACACCCAGACACTCTCATCTCAGACCCATCAACTTGTGTCAGCGCCTGCCCGCTGGCACTAATACCAATCGGACTCTACGTCTCCAACAAACCGACTCCAGTCTCTCCATCACCCTCAGGTCTCTATCATTACAACCTGATAGGTGGCTCATGTATTAAGGTCTAGATGGGTTAGAACTGAATAAACATTGTTGGATGTATCACAGGTAGAGGGCCTCCAGGCACCCAATAGGTCAGCCGCAGCTAATCAGCCTAAGAGTATTGAAGAGTATCACAACCCATTAATCTGTATGTAGGTGTGCTCTGAGCAGTCAAGGTAATAGGTATACATGTAGGTCACCAGCAACGATGACTTGGCCTATTATTACGTCTACCGAGGCACATGAGGAAGCTGTTGAAAACAAGAGACCCTACCCCTTATCATCTTGATATGTAGGGCTCAAAATGACACAGGTAAGCCAGGTATATGTCTTGGCACAGAATAACAACACCTGGAAATCCATAGTCTTTGGTGTAGTAAGGGGTGTGGGTGGGGCTGGGAATATACCTGGCTAACACCACACAAAACCGAACATCCCAATCTCACATCAAACGAAATACCATTTTGTATCATCACAGGTCTGACGAAAATTTACAACGCTAATCATCTATCATACAGCATTAAATCACATATCACGCGAAGTAAAAAAGGCTAATTATTGACCATATGAAATACCCTGCCCTTCCCTTAATAAGAGTGACAAGGTGAATCCTGTACTGAAGAATGTATAGTTTACCCCCCACATCAACATAATGGAAAATGATACCTCTGCATCTTGGTGACTTGACCTACAAGTGACATAAAGGTGGTGCACAAAGATGCCGTTGATCTGATGAGCTGTGTATCTTTAGACAGTGCATGTGTATACACAGTACACCAGTCATAACAGTGTATCTTTAGACAGTGCATGTGTATATACAGTACACCAGTCATAACAGTGTATCTTTAGACAGTGCATGTGTATACACAGTGCACCAGTCATAACAGTGTATCTTTAGACAGTGCATGTGTACACACAGTACACCAGTCATAACAGTGTATCTTTAGACAGTGCATGTGTACACACAGTGCACCAGTCATAACAGTGTATCTTTAGACAGTGCATGTGTATACACAGTACACCAGTCATAACAGTGTATCTTTAGACAGTGCATGTGTATATACAGTACACCAGTCATAACAGTGTATCTTTAGACAGTGCATGTGTACACACAGTACACCAGTCATAACAGTGTATCTTTAGACAGTGCATGTGTATACACAGTACACCAGTCATAACAGTGTATCTTTAGACAGTGCATACATGTGTATACACAGTACACCAGTCATAACAGTGTATCTTTAGACTGTGCATGTGTATACACAGTACACCAGTCATAACAGTGTATCTTTAGACAGTGCATGTGTATATATAGTACACCAGTCATAACAGTGTATCTTTAGACAGTGCATGTGTATACACAGTACACCAGTCATAACAGTGTATCTTTAGACAGTGCATGTGTATATACAGTACACCAGTCATAACAGTGTATCTTTAGACAGTGCATGTGTACACACAGTACACCAGTCATAACAGTGTATCTTTAGACAGTGCATGTGTATACACAGTACACCAGTCATAACAGTGTATCTTTAGACAGTGCATGTGTATACACAGTACACCAGTCATAACAGTGTATCTTTAGACTGTGCATGTGTATACACAGTACACCAGTCATAACAGTGTATCTTTAGACAGTGCATGTGTATATATAGTACACCAGTCATAACAGTGTATCTTTAGACTGTGCATGTGTATACACAGTACACCAGTCATAACAGTGTATCTTTAGACAGTGCATGTGTATATACAGTACACCAGTCATAACAGTGTATCTTTAGACAGTGCATGTGTATACACAGTACACCAGTCATAACAGTGTATCTTTAGACAGTGCATGTGTATACACAGTACACCAGTCATAACAGTGTATCTTTAGACAGTGCATGTGTATACACAGTACACCAGTCATAACAGTGTATCTTTAGACAGTGCATGTGTATACACAGTACACCAGCCACAACAGTGTATCTTTAGACAGTGCATGTGTATACACAGTACACCAGTCATAACAGTGTATCTTTAGACAGTGCATGTGTATACACAGTACACCAGTCATAACAGTGTATCTTTAGACAGTGCATGTGTATACACAGTACACCAGTCATAACAGTGTATCTTTAGAGAGTGCATGTGTACACACAGTACATCAGTCATAACAGTGTATCTTTAGACAGTGCATGTGTATACACAGTACACCAGTCATAACAGTGTATCTTTATTAACAACAGTAACCTAAACGTAGTACTAAAACTGCCCACATACTGCATTTTAGTCTTGTAGCATACAGTGTCTTTCCAGGGACATACAGAAACCAAAATAAGGGAGGATACTGAAACTGTCCAATTAGAACACATGGATAATGTTACACTAGCAACAGCCAGTATCTTCCCAAGGGGAAATACAATCACCCCATTAAAATAACACTGAAAGTCAGCATGTCCCTCATGTTCTATATTTGTATAAACATGGACTCTAATGACATTATGCATCATGATGTCACTCACGTTGCAAGGGTGCTTGCCCCACAAGATGCATGACCTGACAGGGCAGTAGTTTAGGCCTAGATTTCTTCCTGATGGGGAGGTGGGCTTTTCTAACACAAAATTATGAACCAGAAATTGAATGTTTTGGCTACTGATTTGGTATGTAGCATCTTACATAATCCCAGGAAAAGTTGCCTTTGCCTTTTTCATCTAATTATGGCAGATACATTTAGAATACAAAGATCATCCCAAGGCGAAATCAGTATCCTACCCTGTACAGTCCCCCCTCGAGCTGTATCCTAGTATACAGGCTCTCAGGGGAACTGTACGGGGTAGGATACTGATTTAGCCATGAGATAACCTCTAAGTACATGTACAGTAGTACCTCTCTTGGGAGACCACCCTTTGAGGCCTCATAAAGTGGTCTTTCAAGACTGGTGGTCTCTCATTAGAGGTACAATAACATTGGAAGAACAGTACTTTGGGTTTTACAAAATGGTCTTTAAAGAGACACTGGTCTCTCATTGGAGGGGTCTCTCAAAAGAGGTACCACTGTATGTACACATAGTATAGGAGGCCCTGTGTTAACTCCATCACTGCCAAGTTTTGGACTGAGTCAGCAGCTTTCCTCAGCACACTTCTGGAGCAGTGTTGAGGAAAGCTGTTGACCATTATACCAGACCATTATATTGTCTGGCACTAGAGGCATAAGTCTGATAACTGAGTGTAGTAATAACGAGGTTTCTCTGTATAAGTCTGATATCTGAGTGTAGTTATAATGAGGTTTCTCTGTATAAGTCTAATATCTGAGTGTACTTATAATGAGGTTTCTCTGTTTAAGTCTGATATCTGACTTTAGTAATAATGAGGTTTCTCTGTATAAGTTATCTGATGAAGTACTTCAACCTTGCATTTATTTTCCAGTGGCCCAAGCAGCAAAACATGGCCAAGATTTAATACATCTGAGATCTCTGGGATACATATGAATTTATATTTCAATATTTTTTCCACTTTTCTCTCTTGAAGTGGGAGTCGAAGACCAAGTCAACAGCCTTCCTTGACATGGGTTTCAGCACCCAAGGCAAGGAAAACTCTGACCTGGAGCATGTAGATTTATATTTTTTGGAGCTTTCTTATTTTTTGTATGCTGTACTGGGGCAAAATTATTTCCTGTACCTGTGCACAATCCTTCCAAGCCAGATCAAATCTGATATATATAGTGGTTGTACTTTTAACAAGCAAATCTGCCTTCAAAACAAAAGTAGTTTTGTAAAGGGGTGGTTTCATGGATCAGCAGTTCTTGAATTTAAATGCCAAACTTGCGACATGAAATGATGGTCTCTTCAGATGGACAACTATAATGGAACCGGGCTTTTCCTAGTCCCTATTTTCAGTAATGTATGAAAAAAATTTTCAGGGGGAGGGGGTCAGAACCCCCATTTATTGTAATACACTTACCTTAAATTTACATCATGGTATCTTACTGTAAGCTTTTCACATCTGATCATAATTTCCCAGAAAACATAGAGCAGAATTTCCCATTCAAAAGAGAAAACGTTGTGATAGCATTGGCAGACAATATGAAATGCAGACCCCGTAATGCTGAGTTTACTCTGCATGTAAATGTGTTTAATTAGGAGCATATATCCTAATGTAAGTTATTAGGCATCACCAATGCTGAAAGAAGCACTTCTGACAAAGCAGAAGTCACTGGTTCTGATTGATAGGGTAATTTGGAAGAGAGCTCAGCAGTAGGCTTTGATCTTCTATGTTACTTGGGTTTTACATTTCACATGTCCTACTGCAGGTGCAATCAACTTGTGCCAGGAATACTTTGAAACCAAGCGCACTTTTCTCACTGATAACATTCTAGGATCCTTGAACATGTACCAGTGCATTTTACAGATTTTAGTTTCAAGTTCCGTTCTAGTTGGAATAGATTCAGCATGTTCATGACTCAAAATTGTGCTTCAAAGTTGGTCAGAATACATACATGTACAGTGTATGTACTTCTATGCTCTCGGGGTACAGTAGTACCTGTCACCAAAGACCACCCCTAGGGAGGATCAAAATGTGGTCTTATAAGACAGGTGGTCTCTCATGAGGTATAAATAACAATAAAAGGACTGCAAAAAGTACATTAAAAGTGGTCTTAAAAGGCAGGTGGTCTCTCATTAGGGTGGTCTTTCGTGACAGGTACTACTGTATTAGCTACATGGAGCTAAACCTGAAGGTGGCTCAACAAGGAATCATTCTCATCTTTTCCTTTTCCTGATTGTTTTAGCTTTACTTAATTTAACAGGTACCCATCATGTGCACTCTAAAACAGTTAACGATGACATTTTTATAAAGTTGGTAAAGACATGTACGCTTTATAAAGTAATTTTCTATTAAACTAGTTGACTCTCCTATAATATAAGGCTGTTTTACGGTGGACTTCCTCTCCCATAATATAAGGCTGTTTTCCCCGTTGACCTAGAGGTTTGGATTGTCTGTGGAAGAATACTTAGCTCGTTTGGATTGTCTCTGGATCAATATCTAATGGTCTGGATTGTTTATGGATGAATGCCTAGAGGTCTGGATTGTCTATTTGATGTATGTCACTGTAAGAACTAATATCATAATGATCAAGCAGGTTGGTGTGCATGGACTCTGAATGCACAATTCTCCTTAAAAGTAAAGCTTGAAACATGCTAAACATATCCAAGCCACTCAAAGGAAACTCAGCGCATGTGCAACCATACAGGGGCTGGAAAACTTCAGGTTCAGTCAATATCTGTTTGGCAGGGGGTGGGAGCTCTCAGAAATAATGGCTGATAGTAAGTATGGAAAACACTGGGACTTTCAGTACACAAGCAGAGTGAATAAAACTGGCCAGTATTCCAGTACAGCAGCCCACTGTGCTCTTTCCTGTTCATATTCACTTAGCCCTGGGGTACCATTACCATAATGTTATGGCAGTTGATTTCCAAAATGCCTGTTATATTGGTATGATTCTCTTGACCATCTGCAGTATGAACAGTGAGTTCTGAGTGTAGCCAAATAATGTTGCCCTTCAAGTATATCTGTCTACGACTAAGGCCAGCCTTGTAAAATATTTTTGTTTCCAGTAACACAAACTTTATGAACTTATAGGGTAGGGAGGTTTTGGGTTTTTTTTACATGCAGTGCAAAACAGAGGAAAGAGGGAGGATTTCATTTTTCTTTACCCCTCTAGTGCCAAATTAAGGGTAAACAAGCAAATGTCACAACAAAAAAATCCAAATTAAGGTTAAAAAATTACATTCTGCATTTTTCAACCTGACAAAAAGTCAGAAGGAAGCAAACATTTTTATTGCACCATGTTGAAATTCTATATACAACATTCTTTAGTCATGTTTTCAAGCCAGTAGGGATCGAGGGTTACCAGAAACAAACATATTTTGAAATGGTTGGTCTAATGTAAAACAGTCCCAAGACTGAACTTTGAACCGGTAACTGAACTGTACTCTCATACATGAAATAATGGCTTAACCCTTTCCCCCTTGAATTGACACTTGAGTCAATAACTTTCCTTGGCATCAGTTGGGCACTAAGTGCCCAACTCATGCCAAGGAAAGTTGTTGACCTGGGGCATATGATCTTGAAAGGGCTCATGTACAATTCTCAGTCAAAGTTGTTTTTCATTACTATTGAAATTAGTTGAAAACGCTGAAGCAGACGACATTTGACCACCAGTCGGTGAAAGGGTTAACTGACCCTCCCCACACTGAGATCCCCCACTCCAGGGATTACCACATAATGGCTGCACAGTAAAAATAAATGAGGAGACAGGTAGGCAGTTAGGGGAGTCCTAGTGGTGAAGCCCTGGTACAAGACTCCACCCCTCTTAGACAGTAAACCATGTCCCCACAGAGCCAAGCCACGGCAGTCAGTCTCCAGAGGAAAAAAAAATGCAAAGAAAAAATATACCACTTGGGTAGCAATAATATTTAGACTTGCCAAGCTGCTGTTATTCCTGCTTTGAATTGACCTGAAACTGATAACTCTGTCTGTCGCCTGGTCCAGCTATAATACACAGAAGTCTTCCTGTGCCTGTCCAAGCCCCTCAAGTCAGGAGTCCAGACCCCCTGGTTTGATCTCCCCACCAAATTGGCTTCCATTTTCTGGGCTGCTTTGCACAGTGCTGACTTTTTTTCTCAGCTGCCAACTTAGACGACTCTCCAAACTCCTGTATTTATACACACTCTGAAAGCCTTTGTCTGCCGGTCCACACGTCTACATGACACTCCTCAACACACCAATTTTCAGTTAACCATTTTACATTTGAGTGCCTTGATCAAGCGTATGTTGATCTATTACATACACCTCAAAGCCCACTCCAGCTCTGCTGCCATAGATCATGATTGTATCTTCAATGTTGTTTACATGCCAATCCTGAGGCTTAACAGTCACTCAATCACAAGCTGATGGGCACTGCTACACATGCACATTAATTACCACAAGGCTCTAAAAACCTCCTCATAGTTGGAGACTTTATGCTGTTTGTAGCACTTGCCATATTAACCCTTTTGGATTCCTGCATGAGCTTGATGAGTGCTCAAATGTCCTCTTCTTGAATGTTGTTGTCTAATATCAACAGTAAAGACAGACCATTTGCATGAGAATTGTAAATATGAAGCCCATTAAGATAGCATACTCCAGGTAAACAGTCTTCCTTGGTATGGGTCAAGTACGAAGACACAAGCCAAGGGTAAACAGTCTTCCTTGGCGTGGGTCCAGTACTAAGACACAAACCAAGGGTAAACAGTCTTCCTTGGCATGGGCCGAGTACTAAGACACAAGCCAAGGGTAAACAGTCTTCCTTGGCAAGGGTCGAGTGCTAAGCCAAGGCAAAGAAAGCTGCTGAATTGGTCTCAATTCAAGGGGAAATGAGTTATATGAATTGAGTTCCTGCTTTTTTCACAAACCCTTACAAACGCTTCTATTTCTTGTCCTCTGCTACTTGGAACCTCTGGGTATCACCCAATACAGAATATTCATATTAACTGCAGTACTACCCAATACAGAATATTCATGTTAACTGCGGTACTACCCAATACAGAATATTCATATAAACTGCGGTACTGTTTTGCTCCTATCATTAAGCAGAGAGTACCAGCACATATGGGCAGATTATCAAATGATTGCAAACTTGTTGCTCTTGCAAAAAACTAGCAACTTGGAAATAATTAAATGTTTTACAAAGTAATAGTTATAAGCTGTTAGTCCACAATGAGCCAGATACAGGAAGGAAACCTCATCTGTGAGCAGTATGTATTATTTATTACATGTACTACAAATGTTAGTAGCACTCTTAGTGAATCTATAAATATAAACATATCATAGCAGATGACTGTCATGCATTGTTCCCTCAGTTACAGGGTCACAGATTTTGACGGGAAATTATTAACCCTTTCCCCCTTGAATTAAGACTGAGTCAACAGCTTTCCTTGGCATGGGTTGGGCACTAAGTGCCCAACCCATGCCGAGGAAAGTTGTTGACCTGGGTCATGTTGTCTTGTCAAGTCTCAACTTCAATTCTCAGTCAAATTGTTTTTCATTGCTGTTGAAATCAGTTGAAAACGCTGAAGCAGACGACATTTGACCACCAGCTGGTTTTGGACGGTTTAAGGGGGAAAGGGTTAAACATGTACGTCTCCTATTCTAGTTAGCAAATGGCTTTTACAACATTATAACTTGCCTTCAGCCAGTGTCCTTGTCGCTCCCTGGCACAAGGTGGCATGACAAAGGACTGTAAAATTGCACATTACTGTAGATCACTTTATTTCCATGTGCATAATGTTTGAGGTTTTAAATTTTGATTGCGTTACTGAAGCTGTAAACTCACTATTCTGAGTGTTCTTTCCATTTAACCTCTGTAAAAATACATCTTCATTGCTGTTTTATTATTTCTTTTCATTTTTTTCCCTATACTTTTGCACCATGTAACAATTATGCAAAAATAGGAACACATGTACCGTAAATATAAAGCAATCAAAAGTAAATGGTCTGGTTTTTTTCTGAGCTATTAGGCAAGATCCACATATGAAACTGCAAAGTTTTGTAAGGCATGCACAACTACTAAGCATCCTTTCTTATCAGGCCAAACACAGCAGGTACAAGTTTACAAACATGTATGTACCCGTATCTATTTACATATATACATGCATGCATGTTTGTAAACATACATCTTGCCATGTACAATGAAACTGATAGCAGTCTCCTGAGCATCCTCCTGATAGGGCGGACTTTTCTGCCACACCCACATGTATCTGAATGAACCGGCACCTATCTCCCAGTACTATCTTTTATACAGTGAAACCTCATTATAACGACACTCAGATATCCAACATATTCAATATAATGACACAAATTTTCATGGGAAAAAAGTTCATTTTCTTTGTTATTTGATTCATTTATCTGACACATTTCTTAGGGAACAGATGATGTCATTATAACAAGTTTTCACTGTTCATCAAAATCAATGCATCCACAGTCAAACCTGGCTTGACCCAACACCCAGGCGAATTAAACGTCTGAAGAGAACTGAACGCAAGCAAAAATATGAAATGTGTGCCCTGGCTGCACCAATGTGCAACAACTAGCTACATGGTAAATGCAAGCATAGTGCCTAATAGGCTTACACAGGTTTCACTGTGTAAGGCAGATTCTGCAGGGACCATAAACCTAGTCAGGTGTTTAACTATTCAAAGGTCTATAATACGTTTCATGTTTTTATACCCAAATTTGGGACCCAAGAAGTGTTGAGGCATTGGAGGCCATTTGCCCGCTGAGTTCTGCAGCTGTTCACTTTTACCTGTGCTCTGTGGCAGAAATGCCGTTGCTCTCACGTTGATCAATGACAGTGCAAGTGTCATGTGATTCCACAGAGTGTCAATAACTACATTTCACAAAGACCTAAATTCCAAGTCAATTTTCATCAACCGAGCCTGCTATTCAATTTCAACCACTCAGACTGGGCGAAGATCTAATCCTGGAAAAATCGTCATTAGATTGTCAATGTAGGTCAATTACGTGTACCAATGATGTGTGATTCAGCACGATAAAAGTGTTTTCAAATAATCAAATCTGCTCATCCCCGGCAAATCCTTTCTTTCATTGGGAACACTCTGGCATGTGGGGTCCATGCACAATTGTTCTAAGCTGCATGTAATTAACAGACTGCAGAAGGGCTTTATCCCATAGCCTGGCGAATTATCTAAAGGACAATCTATCATAGGAGTGAGACCATAAATCTAACACAAGCGAGATTCTGACAATACATTTCTCTCAATGTTAGCTTTGTAAATGATGCAACTTAGTGATGTGGCCCAGTGCTTGCCTGGACACAGGGAGCTGGACGTCTCCGACGACAACACCAAGATGGAAATATCTCGATTCAAAACATCAAATCAGTCTTCCTACAGGCCTTGAATATTGCATTTAGACTAGTCCTTTTATTTATTTTATTTTTTTTAGAAGTTGCATGCAAATTTATAGACTGTAGGTGAATAGTTAAATATTCTGTCCACCATTTAAAAAATTACACCAAATAAAATTCATGCAGATAAAATTAGAATTGTTCACCATGACACTGTAAATTCCAGTTTGAATACAGCCAAGGTTTTGGCAGTTTTGCACATGCATGTATGTGCCCTACATTCCCCAAATACTCCGAGGTGGCATTCACACAATGAAAAAAAAAAAGAATTAGTGCACCTCTGCATTAAGTTTAGTAAAAAAAATACACTTCTGCCTGTGACAGTTTTCTGTGCAAGAAATTCAAAAGCAGATGAAGGAGTAAGCAGCATACAGTGGGGTAATAATCTGACAAAAGTTTGAAGACTCTTAATACAGTGTCAATACAGAGTCTCCCCATTCATTCCCTGCGGCCCAATGGAGGTCATCTTTCAGTGCCTTATTGTACATGAAAGGTGTGCACATTAATGTACATGTATTCATGGAGTCAGTTACCAGACTGTGCCTCCAGTGAAAACCTTCGCTCAGACAGGATAACCCTGTACACAGGCACCAGGAAAGCTCAGATTTCAAAGTAGTGACTTCCTTCCAAAATAGAAAAAAGTAACTGAGTAAAAAAAAAAAAAAAAAGCAACAGAAACAAATTGTCCATTTTGGACTTGGCATTCATTAAACATGTTAAAACATTGTTGGGTGCCATTGGAAAAATAGGTGAAAATATTTACAGCAAAATTGATTAATTTACAGCACAGTAGTCCCCTCTCCTAAGGCCACCCAAAGTGTAGTGGAAATAAGGCCTTAGGAGAAGGGTGGCCTTTCTTGAGGGGGGAAATACAATGAAAATATCATACCTGCTACATGGAGAAGTGGCCTCTATAGAGGGGTGGCCTCTGGTGACAGGGACCTTAGAAGAGGGCGACCACTGTATTCATATAATATATGCATTTGTATATATGTGTCTGTTGAGTTACGTGTCAAGTCATAGTTACCGATACATGATTCAGATCGTAGTACATGAACATACGCGTGCATGTTCATCTAACAAGACTGAGATTTGGCGGCAACCTAAAGATTCTAGACCACTTCAAGCTGAAAAAACTTTTTAGTCATTGTTTGTTCTTTGTTGTATGCATGCCGTGCATGCACTGTACACAGTATGAACATACATGTATGTCACAATACACTATACACAGTGTGAACATACATATAGGGCCTGTATTTTTCCGTTTCAAAAAACTAGAAATTCCGTTTCACCAGCCGGAAATTTCCAAATTCCGTTGCAGTAGTTCTCTTTGTATGTAAAACACATTAAGGCAAAACAGCAAATTCCGTTTCAGAGGTGACAAAAATTCATTATTCCGTTCCGTTTCCGTTAAAAACGGAAAAATACAGGCCCTATACATGTCACAGTGCACTATACACAGTACAAACATACATGTATGTCACAGTGATATATGTATGTCAGAGTGCACCATGTTCTCGGGGAAGCCTTGGATGTACACAATACCAATGCTTCAAACTGGACAATTGTTCTCTGTTCTCTGAAACTGAAAGTACAATTTTCACGTGTCTATATCACTGATTCTACCTTGACCATGAAAATTTAATACTGAATGAACAGTTTTCCCATACCAATACCACTGTTTCTACCTTGGCACTGAATTAATGTGTACTTTGTACATTTAACAGCAATGGGCTATGGAAACCACATTTGTCCATACTTTTTTTTCCAAATTTCCTTTTCTTGTACATGTATAGACAGGTGACGGCCAGCAGCAAATGTCTGGAAGTCTCGGCCACGGAAGAGGGGAAGAAAGACAAAAAAAAAAAAACCAACAAGATTTAGCCCCAAGTCATCAAGCATATGACAGGAGAGATGAGTAAGGGAGTTTGTGTGCATGATGAATCACAGGTTCACCTCTGAGGCTTCAACACCTCCTCATTCTTAACGTCAAACCCTATTACATGAAGTGTGATAGAACCCCACACCACTTGAGCATGCTGAGGTACGCAGGCCAAAGAGGGTCTTTGTGTCTCTGGAGTCTTGAAGTCAAAGGATTCCTAAATCTGCAAAAAATTCGCTTTACTCAGGAGGCCTGGCTGGATTTTGTTCTAATAAATATCCTTCATTCTCATCATGTGCTCACATGAATGGTACATTCCTTCTGCTCAAAATCTCACTGTTTTGTGTCCGTGTTTCATCAGATAAAGGAAAATGTGGAGGCTGTGCACAGGAGACTGTGCTGAGTGAGCCACTTGAAAGACTGGCCTGAATGCTTTTCTCCACTCTGTTGCCAGATGTGGGTTGATTCTTCGGCCCAGATACCTGCATACTGATGTTGTTTGGAACATTTCTATCTGAGGCAGCATATACTAGTATTACTACACAAAATACCTCAACTGGCACCATGCAAATTTATTTAAAGTATTTGTCTACCTGAAAGCCCAGCTACCTTGTCAGGTAAACTTGTCTTCTGACAGCACATTGGCACTTGCTCTAAAATCTACAGAGACTGCACATTTTTTAAAATAATATTGATTTTCATGACAATAGCATCCACTTCTCTAATAAGTTTCAAGAACAGATCTAGCCTTTAAAAATTTGTACATAGCCAAAAGAAATACGGGTATAGTCATAATTAACAAGGAATTTGTCTTGTCCCTTTAACATGAATTTCATTTTGAAATATTGTAGCCACTTGTACATTTCTTTAGCCAATTTGAAAAGAAACTACCATTTTTATAATTGGCTAATGGCCCTATGGTCCCTGAATTTACCTGTGTTATGAGACCATATATAGCACGAGATTACCAAGGTACTGTACGCTAGCAGTAAGGGTGGTCTTAAATGGCAGGTACTCACCATCAGGCCATACAACATTAATTCATCATCACGCCATACAGTGTTAACCCTCCCCCCCATCAGGCCATACAACGTTAACCCCCCATCAGGCCATACAATGTTAACCCCCCATCAGGCCACACAATGTTAACTCCCCATCAGGCCATACAACATTAATTCATCATCACGCCATACAGTGTTAACCCTCCCCCCCATCAGGCCATACAACGTTAACACCCCATCAGGCCATACAATGTTTACCCCCCATCAGGCCATACAACATTAACACCCCATCAGGCCATACAATGTTAACCCCCTATCAGGCCATACAACGTTAACACCCCATCAGGCCATACAACATTAATTTATCATCAGGCCATACAACGTTAACACCCCATCAGGCCATACAATGTTAACCCCCATCAGGCCATACAACGTTAACACCCCATCAGGCCATACAACATTAATTTATCATCAGGCCATACAACGTTAACACCCCATCAGGCCATACAATGTTTACCCCCCATCAGGCCATACAACGTTAACTCCCCATCAGGCCATACAACGTTAACACCCCATCAGGCCATACAATGTTTACCCCCCATCAGGCCATACAACGTTAACTCCCCCCCCCCCCCCCCATCAGGCCACACAATGTTAACTCCCCATCAGGCCATACAACGTTAACACCCCATCAGGCCATACAACGTTAACACCCCATCAGGCCATACAACATTAATTCATCATCAGGCCATACAACGTTAACTCACCATCAGGCCATACAACATTAACCCCCCCATCAGGCCGTACAACGTTAACCCCCCATCAGGCCATACAACTTATACTTAACTCTTTCCCTTCAAAGTAACTAGACACAAAATGTCTGCTTTGATGATTTTTTAAATTTTAGTATTGATAAAAAACCAACTCGCATGAGAATTTCTGATGGGTCCTGTTCATGCTATTAGAGTGATGCAGACCAGATCAACAGTTTTCCTTGGGCCAGGTCAGATCCTACTGAAGTGCTCAACCTGCCCCAAGGAAAAGTGTTGACTCAGTCTGAATTTGAGGGAAAACATCTTAACTCTTTTGGTATCACCTGTGACAGAAGGCGAACTACTTCCAAAAAAAAAAAAACTGCTCTGACTTAAAATGAGGTTACATTTATGTTCCTTGTGCCTTTCATTCAGGTAACAGCACCCTGGTTGTTACATATAACAGTTCAGGTCAATAGCTTTCTTCAGCATGCTCTCATGCAGTCAAATTGTGCCAAGGAAAGCTGTTGACTCAAAATGTGACAGTGAAAGGGTTAAACTGGCAAACATGTCATGTGTGAATATACAATATGTGACATGTGGATGTTGCACAATGATATCTGTCTTTGAGCATCTATTTAGGTTGAGGTCACCAGGTATGCAACCACCATTAAGCCAATGATATGCAGGTCATCAATGCATTTAGTTCTCAATTTTGCACAGTCTACAACTTTCACAAGCTTTTCCTTGTAATTGAGCACTATATGATTTGAGCCAACACATCAGCAAGGCTCAGCAGTCTATCAGTATTGCTTCATTACCAGGGTTTCTCCCAGAGTGAAATTTTAGGGTATGCAAGAATTCATATTCTGAAGTAAAAATTCTAATAATGAAGAATTTATGTGGTATTTCTGGATAATATATGCTAAAATTGTTCTTTTCTGCTAAAATCCCAGGGTAAGCAAAAGTACCCTTGAGATTTTTAGGGTATGCTATTTGACCCTTTTTACCCTCTGGCAGCAACCCTGATTACAAAAGCACAAGATCCGTGAAGATATTGGAGGGCCACAGCAAACAGCACATATCCCTGTGTGATGATGTCACAGGTAAATACACCTCTCAACACCTGTTTCTCAAACTGACACATAATTAGCACCAATTTCTAAATCACTGTTTCAATCAACATTCTTTTCCAGTTGATCTTACTGTCGTGTATGGGGTGAGAGGTGGCCCTCTGGCATGGCAACCTGATTAAAAAAAGAACTTTCAGAAAAAAAAAATCAACTTTAATTTTGAGAAATAGGTCATTATGTTAATATGAAATTGTGTACAATGATAGTGGGTTAAACCCACCAACTTTGTTTTGTACACCAGTGCTTGAAGTTTTCATGGTGAAGATCCAGATGTTTCAACAGGGTAAGGACCTCCACAGTGAGTTTTAATGATGAAACCAGGGCTTGATATTATGATTAACTCTTTCAGTGCCAATCAGAACTTAAGTCGACCCACTTAAGTCAGACTAGTCTGAATTTTCATAAGGATCCTAGATTTGTATTCCTCATAAAAAGACCTTTCATTAAAGTAGCAGTATGCCTATAGTTCCATAGCTTCTTGGCTCTTGGCATACACTGGGTGCATTGCACCCAATGCTCCCTGAGAAAAGCTGTTGACTCAGTCCAAAATTTGGCCCTTTAAGAGTTAAATTTCATAACCTGCCCAGCAGCAAATTTTCAGCAAATCCGGGAAAGTCCATGGTTGATATTTCAATACACCTCTGTTTACTTACTTGTCTCTATTCTACATTTAACTGTTCTCTGGCAATACTTGTCAGGTCCTGAAAATATGAAACCCTCTTCTTCCAGGTTGCACCTGCTGGTCTCATGAAGCCAGGAAGACCTTCCCTTCCACACCTGTTAGGTATGTAGTACCTTGTACGCAGCAGAATTCCATACACAGACAGGAAAATAAAACTGTACGTTCCTCACAGTAACAGAAAAAAAACACATAGGCCTATGTGAAAAAAAAAAAAATAATACATATAAAATAAAATCAATTTTATACAGTCCTGGTTTCTGGATAAGGCCAAGCTGAAAGCTGATATCTGTTAGCATCCATGCAGGAGCCATGCCAACTGAGGTATACTTGAGGCTCAGGGTTTAATGAGCCTGGAGTCTGGGCTGTTCTTATGTCAGGCATCCTTTCACTGGGTGACCACCTTTGATACGCAGTAATACTGACAGCATTATCTAGCCCTACAAGCCAACGGAAAGGACCCACTCAAAGTGAAAACCAGAAAGGGCAAGAGTCAGGGGCACAGAGTTACATGTGGCATACAGGTAAAGACCCAATTATTTCCACAAGGAAAAACCAAGAACACTTATCCTACTGACAAAAAAAATTACAATCCTTCCTACCTTTTTCTTTTTTATCACAAATCATTTGCACCCGTTGCAATCAGAACCAACTGTGCTTTAAGCACCAAACAAACAGGGCTTTAAACTAGCAATATCATCGGCATCAAACAAACAGGGCTTCAAACTAGCAATATCATCGGCATCAAACAGGGCTTCAAATTAGCAATATCATCGGCATCAAACAGGGCTTCAAATTAGCATTACCATCAGCATCAAACAAACAGGGCTTCAAATTACCATCAGCAGCAAGTGCTGCAAGTTTTGTCAACCACAGCCTAGTTTTGTATTACACATCATGTTCATGTTGAGGTGACTTCTTTGCTACGTAATACCGGTTCCTGCAGTCTTGGGAAGTTCATAATTGAAGACTTTTATTAATGGGTGTTGCAGACAATTTTTGATAATTTTCTGGCCATGCAAGAACACTGAGGGGTCAGTGGTCGCATTGTTGCTCCAGCCTTAGATGCCATTTGCATTTGGGCTTGTGCATCTTGTTACGAGCACCTGAAACTTCAGTGTGCCAACTTCCTTTCTGTGCCACAGTGATCTATACAGAACTCCAATGTGAAGGAAAAGACCAAGGTTTCAGGGGAACACACTACGGACGTGATATTGCCAATAAAAAGACAGAAACATCTGTTGCAGTCCATCCAAATTAAAATTTAATGAGTTTTACTGATGCAGATCAAAACTGATTGCCTTTGAACATGTTGAAGGGCTTTATAAACAGGAAACCGGACCAAACTTAGACTTTCAATAATTTTTAATGATGCACTGTAACCCTCTAACATTGTAAATTTCACTTTGAATACTTGATACCAATATCAAGAAGAAAAAAAAAACTGTAGAAACAGATGTCATAAAATTTCATTAATTTATCCTCTCAACTTATGTACAGGGAAAGAGTCAGTCTCTGATTGGAACGTTGCACGTTATTTTAAAATCTGCCTTTTTTTCAGACCAAATTAATACCAGATCTCCATGAAATACTTTCCACACTCATAGTTTTGGTCATATACATGACTAGTATGCATAACCCTGTCGATTTCCAACAAGCTATACGTAAAGTGGGCAATACTTCCCTATTTATGGAAGATGAGATGAAGCGAATAAAAATTAAAGGTGATGATCTTAAAGATAGAGTGAATTCATGAAACCACATGGAAAATTTTTTTTTTCATTAGTTTAAATCCTGAGATGCTCAGTTCATTAGCTAATCCAAACATAATAAGAGAAAATGCCACTTTTAAACCTTCTCATATTTCCCATAGGCCTCATTTCAAATGCTGCAAAAATATGTCTTGCTTCAGTTCAAAATATTTTTCTATGTTGTACACCTTTGTGTTTTAAAATATTTCCTGTATAAAATTTTGGTTTTCAGCAGAAGTACCACAAATGTGAAAGCAAGCTTTTGTAATTTCAGACAAAAAACCCAGAAAAATTGAGAATAAATTTGTCATATGATTCATAAATGTTTACAAAACATGAACAAAATCTGTGACATAAATTTGCTTATGAGTGTATTTTGGTAAAGCCCTGAAAAATAATTGGAAATAGGAGCATATCAGAAATACATGAGTCGACCATGTATTCCCACAAAGTCCTAAACCTCCTAAACCTTGTACAATATACCAAAGTTTACACAGCAAATTCTATAGGCTTAGTGTTCTCCATCAAGCCCAACCCCCTCAACTGAGGCCACAGGCCATCCCCCTTGGTAGATCACAGGCCACCCCTGATAGATCACAGGCCATCCCCGATAGATCACAGGCCATCCCCTGATAGATCACAGGCCATCCCCTGATAGATCACAGGCCATCCCCTGATAGATCACAGGCCATCCCCTGATAGATCTTTTTCATGGTCAACCTCAGCAACAAGTAGATGTGCTCTGACTTGACATACTGATACTGAGCATGGACATGATGGTAGCTTTACATTCTCTTGCTTTCAGCCCAGTACCAGCTGCCTACAGTTCCCTTACACGACCAGACCATCAGAGAATGGGCCCCGTCAACATCTTTCCTTGGCATGCTTTGGGTGCACAGTGCACTGAAAACAATGCAAGGAAAGCTGTTGACTAGCCAAACCTGGCACTGAAAGAGCCACGTTGGAGGGAAGACCACTGAATATCAATGTACCGCACAGTCAACCAGATAATAACAGTATGCAATGGCCCCCCACTTTGCTGTTTTTTGTGTTCTTCATACCTCCTCAGAAGGACAATGGCTATCATTTATCACCCTACTGAGGATTTCTCTTAGAACACGTCAATACCTTCCTGTTGCAGGACACCCTTCTCTAGCAACCACAAACAACTGGCTTCATGCACATATTTCATATCATTTATATTCTATTATCACTGGTATAATGTAGGCCTATTCCCTCTCACATAACATGGCTCCTTAATCACACCAACCTTCTGTGTACAGGTCAATAGTCAAGATTATCTGCGAAGGCCTCTCCTTCCAATGTCATCATACCTAGTTTAAAATTGGCTTTTCTGCAGGCTGCTGTGGCCTCAGTCTAGAGATTGACACTTTGAGCATTACTTGTTATCAAGGTTGCTGTTGTATTCATATAAAAATTGAATTTAAAAGCTTTTATGAAAACTTAACGGGGCACCACAAACAGTACACTACAATGTTAGTACTCTGCTGACCTTACAAAGACACTTTCTGTTTTGCCAGAAGAAGCATTTGAGGCAAGCCAAAAGATGAAAGCACCACTAAATTTTTTCGCCAAATTCTTGTCACCTTTGAAGCTCGAGAGAACTTTCAGAGACTGCTAAAACTAGAGGTGTGACATCAAACATTATACAGTCATCAGCATAAATGGCACGCTACATGTGTTCATAGCACTCAGTACCTGTGTTGTGCAGCCACTGCCATCAGAGGCCACCTGCTCTCTTTGTTGCCACATTTTTCCGGTCACAAGAGTAAATTTCTTTTTTAATTTACCCTGTGGTGACAGGCCTGCTACCTGTTCTATGTGGCCACTATTTGTGGCGGAAAGGGTGCCTTTAGAAGCACGGTGTACACAGGGTATCACTGTATACAGCAATGTAATGTAACTTATCAACGAAGTGCAGAGTAACATATATTTCGTATGTACATACCAGAATCTCCATTGACCCCATGATGTTCATCTGGTGCCAAGCTGGTTTCCACTTTTCCAGATAAGCTGTTTTGGCTGACAATACTGTTGCGTGCGAACATGCTGCTGTTGGACATACTGTTGCGCTGGAGGTTGTTGGGACGTGGAGGGGGCACTGGCTTGGGTGTGGCTGGGACCCATCTGAAAAGAGAAGCAGTCATTCTAAAAAAAATTAAGACAGTATACATACATTTTTTTTGGGGGGGGGGGGGGGATGTGATGAGGTGAAAATAAATTACTTATGTCAGCCTGAACCCGATGGTACATTTTATCAATTTCCCCGGTAAAGTTCTGCTTCATGCACAAAACATCATTAAAGAAATTGAGACAGTCCTGCCTCAATACTTACAATTTTCTCACGATATCACCTCTTATGACCTTGCAACATCAGGGATCATTTACCAAACTCTTAATTATGACTTTGTGTCTTCTAAACCCACCCATCCACCCCCCCCCCCCAAAAAAAAACTGTATACAATGAACAACAACCTTTTAAAAAACAAACCCAAAACATAAAGTACTACCTCAAAGTATGGAAGAAAATACACTATTTTCTGGAAAAACTTCTGTAAAAGTGTTCTCAGCGCTTAACTTCACGTTAAGATTTCATTCCAGCTGTATTTGCCGTGGCCTTCAACTCAGTCTTTGCTGACGAAAAGGACAGCCTCAAGAATTTACATGCGATCAACTGCACTGACTTTATATCTAGGTGGGTAAAACAGATCAATCAAAATCCCAAAGTCGTTATTACATTTCTAAAGGCCATTTGATGAACTACTGGCCCAGGGGAGATAACTCCATTGTATGGGGATACAAAACTGTCTGTCTGGACAATCAAACTATCATTAATGTTCTGCTTATTGATTCCCCATCATTGTTCACACAAACCTAGTCTGGACTGGTATTGATGAGTCCGGGGACCAGGCACATCCAGTAACACAATCATCCCAATGAACACCTATTTCGCCCATGTGCCTTACTGCTGAGCATTCTCAGTCAGCTGAGAATTGCCCTTTATTCAGGTCACAGGTCAGTGGATACTCGGCATTCTCTCATGAGTCTTACATAGAAATGCCTCGTAGTCAATGAATTTCAAACTTTAAAAATGAATCTTGAACTTTTGTGGGTGAATTTAGCTTCCTCATATCTGACATACATATGTCCAGTGGTCAATTTTAAATGAAAGATCTTTTGTGGGTAAGTTTCGCTTTATCCGAGTTTCACTTCTGTTATATCATCAACAGGATGCAGTATATGAAACTGGTCTAGAAAGATGACACCGAAAGGAGTTTGATTCTTGCTAAAATGGGGAAATTAGACCATATTCTAATGTTCTGTGGGTTGAAATAAAGTACAAAAACATGAACTACACCAATGCTTATGTGATGTAATTCATCATTTTAATTTTTTGTTTGAGGATAGGTGTCTGGTTCAGCACTATTTTGAGGGTGCTTGTAAAGATTCTATCACAAAACAATCAATATGCATAAAAACTGCCACAAACTATACATTTTTGGTTTGTTGATTTGTTTTTTCCCCACTGTCCTGTGTGTTTGTTGTCCTATGTTTACACAGCAATCATACCAAGTGCCGTCCTCTTTTTCAAAGAACCTTGAAGAAACTTGGATTCAACTTTTTTAAAGTTTTCTGATGCAAAGACATTGTATTCAACCTGTTTGTAACAACCTTAACTGAAAAATCATTCTCAGATTTTCAATAACAAGTGTAGTTTTGTCAGGAGAATGAGTCAAAGTCTGGACCCTTTGATGTATTGAGTGACTGTCACTGATGCAACTCCAAATGTGAATAGCACCGTATCAAAACATATATCACACAAAATGAGACACATTACAGTGCCACATCTCTCTGTACAAATGATTGGGGTAGGCTTTATGCAAACTGAAAATATTCACAGTCTCTGCATCAAATCTTGAATATTGTAAAAAGTCATATTTCTGAGTACGTCTGACACCGGTGCATTTGCTTTGATTTAAATCATTTATCTACAGCAATTGTGAAAAAGGCTTAGGCCTAAAGTTGTTGATAAATCATACCTTTAGTAAGGCTTAGGCCTAAAGTTATTGATAAATCATACCTTTAGTAAGGCTTAGGAACAACAAGTACAGTCAGTTAGTTAGTTCTTATTTTATAGGATCAAGCTACATCCTCTGAAGTGTACATCCGACACCACAGAATTACACAGGTGTAAATCAAAGCCAGAAGTGAGGTTCGGTGGTGCTGGAAGCTTTCACTTT
The DNA here is from genome assembly GCA_964020975.1 of Hermodice carunculata. Taxonomy (NCBI): domain Eukaryota; kingdom Metazoa; phylum Annelida; class Polychaeta; order Eunicida; family Amphinomidae; genus Hermodice; species Hermodice carunculata. Next base: position 2,872,676 of record OZ026619.1, read on the forward strand.
CACATGGTGTGGCAGTCAAACGCAAGTTTTCCACGTCAGGTAGAAATATCCAAAGCAAAACAAAACAAACAAAAACAAGAGGCCCATGGGCCTAATGCTCTGCTGACCACCATCACCATAAAATCATTTTCTAAAATGTATTCAATCCAAAAACTTGAAAAATCAAATCAAAGTTAGCCATATTATGCAATATCAAACTTCCACATGATACACATTTGTGGTATATTTGGCATCATTCGCCTTATTCTTTATTAAGATATTGAATTAAATGTCCTTTTATTCGTTGCTTGATGACCTTAAAAATAGGTAATGGTCACAGAATCATTGGGTCATGGTGACAAATAAAGTAGGTCACCAAGCAGAGCTTTATATACAATGTACTCAAGCACAATTTTGATCTTGTGGGTCAACACTCCTTGCCACTGATGTCCAAACTACACCCTTACATCACAAAATCACCTCTTCCAACTTAATGGGTGTGGTGACCTGACCAAAAAAAAAAAGGTCTAGGTCACTGATCTTACATGATATACAGTGGTACCTGTCTTGAGAGACCCCTCTAATGAGAGACTGCATATCTTTTTAAGACCACTGTCTCAGAACACTGTGCTATCTTTTCCATGTTATTATACCTCTAATGAAAGACCACCTGTTTTGAGAGACCACATTTTGACTTTCCCTAGGGGTGGTCTCTCAAGACAGGGACCACTGTATTAGCATTGAACATGATCCATATATTCTATAAATTTGGCTTAGTTAATTCAATTACTTTTCGGGATTAGGGGTGACACGATACGCCTCAGTCATGATACGATACGTAGCACGATACACACATAGCGATACGATATGTATCACGATATTTTAATATTCTATTCTGTCTGGAAGTTAGGCATATTTATGACATCAAAAATTCAAAAATTACAATCCAATCTTGACTTGAAATGAAATAAAAATGTATTAACAAAGAATTTTGTCTTGGTTGTAACTTTTTAATAATTTTGTATTCAATCAATCAATCATAAATGATTGTACAAATGTGATGTTGCACTGTGACAACAGTGACATTATGTCAGTCTTAGACTTAGTTCAAAATGACATAATGTCACTTGTTTTTAGCCACTTCCCTGAATTTTGTCAATATCTAATTTTCCTTCTATATTTCATATTATGAATTTATCAACTGCCTGGAATTTTACTTGCCGTCTCCTGGATTTTAAGTTTTGCAACACTGGACTCTTGCGTTGTCTAATGGGTAAATGTAAACATGGAATGTTCACAGTGGCACTAGCCTGAGGGTTCTCACTGTCACGGTTAAAAACTGGCAAAACAGTGTAAAAACAGCGATAAAATTGCATTCGTTTCTGCCCTCCGTAGGCCGTAGGACTGGATTAAACAACATGTTTCAATGTTTGGATTCAGTAAAATGCTTTCTTAGGCCAGCCTTAAAAATATTTCTGTTTCGTACAACGCGCCCGGTGTGCGCAAAAGGTTGCGGTTGGAATATTTTTTTCAACAGTGCAAATTTTTTTTTTTCAGGCTTGATTTAACGCTATTCGCATGCCCCGTGTGGCAGTTCTGTAAACGCATATCGTTTGCGTACCTACCATGAATGCTATCGGTACATCGTAGTAAATTTGCGTATACAGTATTGGCAAGTTCCTTACAATAAAAGGTGTTCCTAAATCAAATTCAAACGAAAATTTTAATATTTCAAATCAGAAATCGAGTGTGCGCACATCGTTCCTGCAACTGTACACAAACAGCTGCTTTGGCCATGTGGTCTGGCTTGATGTAACGCTACTCGCACGCGCCGTGTGGCAGTTCTGTTAACGCATATCGTTTGCGGACCTACCATGAATGCTATCGGTACATCGTAGTGAATTAGCGTATACAGTATTGGCAAATTCCTTGCAATAAAAGATGTTCATAAATCAAATTCAAACGAAAATTTTAATATTTCAAATCAGAAAGCGAGTGTGAGCATATCGTTCCTGCAACTGTACACAAACAGCTGCTTTGGCCATGTGGTCTGACGCACAACACATCACCCGATTGGTCAATTGAATCACATGCAAAAGTGAGCCAATCACGGCTCGTGTTACAGTATTTTCATCATGGCTTCCGCCCATTGAACATGTGTGAATCGGCCGTAATTTACGGAGGGAACACACAAACGGGAAGCTTTGTTTATATTGCAGCATGCGAAAATAAAGATTCCAGTGTTAATAGCAACAATTATTTGGAGTCACAGGCAAATACGCAAAGGTAGGGGACAGCGGGAATAGCCGAATGTGTCCCAAATCAGTCCGTGAGACTGGGTCAGTTCACCGCAGATCCACTACACGCTGTTACTTGCATGTGACTGGAACTTGTGGAAGTCATTTCAAGGCACCTATTTTTTCTAACACTGTTAGAACACACCGATAAATGGCATTTGATGTTAATTTGCAGATGAATTCGCCATGCAAATTTTTTATGTATTTTGACGCTGCCTTGACATCGTTGCCGTTGGGGCAGATCACACTTACGGTGAGTAGTGTGACCCCGCTAAGCAAACCAATAATTACTGCCGTAACGTAACGTAATTGTATGTATTGACTATTGTACGACAGTGAAAATGTCTGCTTGTGTTGACAGAGATAAAGTTCTGATGAATACAACTGCGGACCAAGTAATTGTTTAACCTTGGAATGTTTATCAATTAGCGATTATCATCACCTACCGGCGCCCCACGCAAGTGCTGCGAAAGCTCTCATTTTTTAAGTGATTAGACCCCCGTAGCCAGCCTTGCAAAAAAATTGCAAACCGTAACTGTGTCATGAAAATTTGAGGAATAGAGTTCCCAGCGAAAAAAAGTTGGTTGCCCGACCGGGCCAGTACCTATTAATTTTAACTTGCCCGAGATTAAATCTGACTTGACCATGGAGCAATAAAACTCTTAATCCACATCCCTGCACATACACACAAAAGAGGTGTGTTCATGATTTGTAATATTTACTCTGAACCCTCATCATACACCGTCACTATTACACCCCTCCCCTCCCCTGCTGTTGTCAAGTGAAAATTAAAACTACACATTTGTATTTGATGTCTTACTCTTTTTCTGCTGTGATATTTAAAAAAAAAAGGGCAACTTTATAATTACGCTAATCCTTTGCTTCTTGAAGCCATGTACATGTACATGTTTAAAATAGCAAAAGACCCACCCCAATTCAAGCCAAGCCGAGGTGTATTTAGAGTAGGGCTACTCTGTCTCGGCGCCAGCAAACCAGCCTGAACTGAAGCATATATTGTCCCGCTACAACCTCATCTGTGGCAGAGTCTCTTGCTTTAATACAGATTTAATAAAAAATTTTCAACCTGGAATCTTGTTTATCTTGTATCAATACTAAGTCCATCAGTCATGATGCCCATATGCAGTAATACATAGTAGGTATGTTTAGTTCAAAAAAAAAAAAAAATTTTTTTTTTTAAAAATCCTCCCTGCCTCATCAAATTTTTCAAGGCCCTGTTATACGAAACAGAAATATTTTTAAGGCTGGCCTTATTGGCTAAATGCGACAGCAATGCGGTTAATTTATGCCAAACATCGCTGTTTCCAAGGTTTGAAATATTTTTCAAACGGCCGTTTCTATTGGCTGATGATTGATGATGTCATCAGATCATCATATGACCTATTTGAATAATTAGCTCTGAAGATCACACACATGGACCAATAGGAGCATAGAGATCGCTCAGACAGTCACCTTCCGCCCAAGTCTCAGCAACATACCATTGGTAAAAGCATGGATGCTGGGCACAATAAAAGCAGGAAATTTGGCTTTTTTTGATGTTGTTAAAGTGTAGAAACTTTGATAGTTTTATAGCATGACTCAGATAGTTCTTCTGAAGCTTTCTTTTACGATTGCAACGCATACGCTATGGAAGGATATTCACTGTACATTTTGTACCGATGATTGATGAATTGAAGGTAACATCGTGTGCCCGGACTCCATTTGCACAGCGGAACACCGCAAAGCATTGGCAATTTTTTTTTTTAAACATATTTGTTTTGCCTTCAATAAAACAAATTGCTAATTGTAAATAACTTGAAAAAGGAGCAAATAATAAGATTTGAGGCTTTATAAATCAATATAATGTGGTAACAGTCAAATAAATTACTGCAGAATCAACATGTGCAATAACACTTAACACTAAAACAGACGTATCAAGAAGGACAATTGAGGCGACTGACACTCGAAGCCTTAAACTAAGGGTAAAAAATTTGTATCGTATCGTATCATTTGTTGTGTGTTGTATTGAACCCCGTACCGTGAGCCCATTTGCATCGATGCACCGGTGCATCGCTGAATCATTTCACCCCTATTGGGGATACAGAATTTTGTATCTTTTAAGACATTTTAACCCATAATTTCCATTAAATTATAGGTGGCGCCACTAATATCGTAACCTACTGAGATTTTGAGCTCTTCTACAATACCACTACATTTCATGAAGATCCATTTAAAATTACAGATGCTAGACTGGTCACAAGATTTTCACATTTTGACCTATGCATTACGTAATACTACAGGAGGTGCTACCAACACTGATGTCAACAAAGATTTTCATACACTTAATCACTTCTAAATATTATATGGGCCTAACTCAAAAATTGTGGGGTGCAGAGCATTCACAAGATGACCCCATTATTCGAACTGGCAATTTGATCTTGCTCTTCAGCTCAGTTTAAAAAATTGTTATTATTAAAAATATGCACTCTACACTGTCCATAAATGGTCTGTTTGTTCAAATCAGTCATAACTTTTTGGATTATTGAAGAAAAACATAAATTTGGACAAGCGCCGAACTCCATAATTACTGATTCATGGTGACCCAAGAAGTTGGTCCCCAATTACAGTTATATGTACAATGCAATCAAGTGCAATTTTGACCTGGAGGTTCAATCATCTTTGCTGCTGATGTCCAAGCTACACCCTGCCAAATGTTACAAAATCACCCTCTTCAACTTTACAGGCATGGTGACCTAACAAAAATAGGTCAAGGTCACTGATATTACATAACATTCTAGCATTGGACATGGTCTATATATCCTACATACATTTGGCAAGTCTCATCCAATTTTACTTTTCCAGATATGGAATTTTATATCCTAAAACACATTTTGGTTCATAATTCCCATCAAATTATAGGTGGCACCACTGGTATCATAAGCAACTTAGACTTTGACCTCCCCCACAATCCCAGCAATTTCATGAGGATCCACCAAAAATAATTAAAGATGCTAGAGTGTTCACAAGATTTTCACATTTTGACCCCTAAAAACTGCATGATATTGTAGGTGGCGCCTTAAATATCAAAAGGGACCTAGATTTTCATACACCCTTTAACTAAGTCCTAAAAGGTATATTGGGCTAACCTGAAAACTGTGGACGGTATCACGCTATCGAGCAAAAGTTTATGGATGGACAGACTGACATGACCGGTCACATAAGCTCTGCGACCTACCTTAGCTAAAAACGGAAAAGGCAGCTGATCAATAACTGAAAGAAAGTGAGTTAAAAACAGAAAACCCTTGAGCAAAATAAAACAGAAAATAACCTGCCCTACCATATGGAAAAACACTTTACCCCCCCCCCCCCCAAGATCAGTATTGATTTATGTCACCAAGTGGAATCAAGTTACACACCCAAGCTCTGCACATCTAAATTCATTAGGCAACCAGTTCATTCCTTTCACCAAACACAGTTCTTTGTATACACTTCTATGTGTAATACAGTTCTCCCCTTAATTTTACATTGCACCATATAACGGGGTGGGGTGGGAAGTCCCACACTGGTGGAGCTAATAATTTTGCTCTAACACAAGGTATGGATAATAAGAAAATTTGAAATATCTGTTGCCTTGGTAAAAAGTACCTGGTGTATAAGGGGCTTCCAGTGTGCAAGCTGCCGAGTATGCCAAATACTGAAAATACCTTTACCATGTTTACCCCCACGATCTGTAGGTAAGTGTAGTGTACAGCGAAACCTGTCTTAAAAGACCACACCCCAGGATGACCAGATTATGGTCTCTCAAGACAAGTGCTCTCTCAAAGGAGGTATCAAAAAAAGCACAACACAAACTTATTTAAGAAAGTGGTCTGTCATTGGAGCAGGGACCACTGTGCACCAAAACCTTCAAAGGCCACCCAAAGGGAGTACTCAGTTGTGCCTCTCAACTCAGGTGGTATTTCACCCAAGGATAGATAGCACCATAGGGTAAAGATTACCAAGCATTCAATGTCTGTACAGGTGGCCTTTCCCAGCATGGTCTCTGGCATGGCAGGATAGGCTTGTAGTTGTCCGCCTGATGCAACCAAACACCTTCTGCCTCTTGCGCCACCCGAAAATGCATCCTACAGGTTTTCCAGGCAACTGGTGTAATGCCTGATTGCCGTAAATGTGCAAACTGCAACTGGAGAGTCTACTCTACAGAAGTCTGGGGCTAATAAAAGTTTGACAAGCAGTAGAGAATTACAAATTGGGCTTTCCCATGAGCAAAAACTCATATCAGCTGCCATAGTCCCCATAATCTTTCCCAGGTGAGTTGTGAGGGCAACTACAGTTACAAGGTTATTGTAAAATCTGATCTTCCCGAGAGTGATCACTGGCCCATCTGAACTTTGGCACATGTGTATGAAGGGGAGCAATCCTGAGTGATTGCTTGCCTTAAAATGGAGGAAAAAATGGAAATCAGTTTGATTTTGAGCCCTGTTTTCCCAGAAATTGTTGTTGTACTGTGGTGGATCTTTGTTGGCTTCGAACTGACCATTATTAGCTGTGTGCAAGGTAACTGTTACTGAGTGAGTGTTACTGAGTAAGCCTGTACTTACATTGTGAGCAAACTAATGAAAGCCCTCCCTCCAGGCTCCTTCACCAGTTTGCATGCACCCATGCAAACTATTCCATTTACACAATGAAACAGGGATGACAGATCTACATTTTTCATTTCAAGTAGAAGTGATACATGAACATGTAATGTTACCATAAACTGTGCTACAACGGTAAGTTTTAACGGAAACACAATAGAATAATTAGTTCAGTTGAGTTTTCATTCTTTTTGGACTGCGAGAGTTGGCAGACCTATTGGAAATTTGGCAAAAGAAAAATCTGTTTTCATGTATAATCATTTACATTTCCTTTTTAAAGTAAAACAGGCTTTTCCAATTTGTTTCTGAACTGGCCTAAATGTTAACACTTTCAGTGCCAAAATTTGGATTGAGTTAACAGCTTTTCTTCGCGAGCATTGGGTGCAATGCGCCCAATGCGTGCTGACAAAAGCTGTTGACCTGGGAAATTCATTCTGGAACTATAGGCATACTGGTACTTGAATTAAAGGTTTTTTGTATGAGGAATATGAATCTTGGATCCTAATTATATAATGTTAATTCAGACTAGTTTGACTTTTAAGTAGATTGACTTAAGATGTGATTGGCAATGAAAGAGAATTATACAGAAAGTAATTCCTGAGTCCAATGTTCTTGAATGGATCCATCAGGGAAAAAATCCAGAATATTTGTCCCTGCAGAAAATTTACATGCTGTAAGAAAAATTAAACTGTTCTATCAAAGAAAAACACCCAAATTGTGCAGCTCAGCAGTTTGCTGCCAGCTTGGTGGGTTCTGTATCAACGATTTCACATTGCAATGCCACAAGTTTAATTTTCTTCACATGCAATTCATCTCACAATCTATCTTTATAATTTCATAAGAATAGTCCTGTAAGACAGGGATCACATTTTCAGTTTGCTGGTGTATACAGTGTGTGATTTCACTGAACACTCCAGAATGTCAGTTGTCCTGTTAAACCTTAGAGCACTGATTTAAGATTGAGTCAATAGCTTTCCTCAGGATGCTTTGCACACAATGCGCGCAAAGTGTCCTTTGGAAAGCTGTTGACTGAGACTACTTTTTGCTTTAAACCAGGCTTGCTGGTATTTGAATGAAGGTATTTTCCTGAGGAATTTGAATCTTTTAACCATCATATGTTTAACAGTAATGGGGGAACGACTATGGCTGTGATTAGCACTTGAAGGGTTAATATTCTCTCAGGAAACCATCTATTCTAATGGCAGTCTGGACATCATCAGTTACAATGTGCTGTATGTAAATTTCATGTTTTTAAAACACACATCTACGTGAAGAAAATTACAGGCCGAGACTGAGTACGATCTTTATATTATTGGTGGTAATAGACAGTACACATTTTGTTATCAAATTCATCACATGTATACCAAAAAGGTTATTATAGACACACATATACATATATATATATATAAAAACTTTTCAAAATTTATTTCCGGCTCTCTATCAGAAGGTCCAAATTATGATGAATGATATGTAGGTAATTATTCTACTTCAGTAATATATTTTATAACAAAGTTACAAACAATTTAAAGAAAATATGTGTACATGAACCCATTGCAATAAATCTTTTAGGTAGACATATTTTCAGATGGGCTGATATGGAATTGGATTCAGGATTTTCTTTCCATTCAGCTCTGGATGCAATGTTCCTTATCCAACATGGAAAAGTATACATGTCAGCCACATCTATACCCTTTAGTTCCTTCATGGATCTGACCCCTGGCAATCCACTAAATCCTTAATACAGGTAACACAGTGACTGGCAACCACAGCGGTCTTCTGTCTGGACTACCAGGCTATTCATCCATATGTACAAAACCTTCGTCTGTCCTTTTTATCTCTCATTGATTAGTGTTCTTTCATCCCGGCATGTCAATGTGACTTCAATATTATGAGCTTGAACAGATCATCTTGTTCTTGCCCTCCAAAATAACTATTAAAAAATTTAAATGAACTCTTGTGCCTACCTATACATGTTCTTCAATAAACTGGCTAGTCGTAATTGAAAACAAGAGGACTGTGACATACCCTTGTGATTTTTTAAGATCTGCCCCCAAAAAGAACAAAGAAAATTTATAAAAAATAAAAAATCAACGGAGCGTGTCCATTTGAACAATCTGCTAGAGACCCACCCAAGGTACATTGCCATCAGGTTTGAAGTGAATCTGGCTGACAGTTTTGGAGAAGTAGATTGGCTAGTTGTAATTGAAAACAAGAGGACTGTGACATACCCTTGTGATTTTTTAAGATCTGCCCCCAAAAAGAACAAAGAAAATTTATAAAAAATAAAAAAACAACAGAGCGTGTCCATTTGAACAATCTGCTAGAGACCCACCCAAGGTACATTGCCATCAGGTTTGAAGTGAATCTGGCTGACAGTTTTGGAGAAGTAGATTGTTGACGATGGACGAAGGACCATAATCTAAGCTTGAAGCTACGGACAAGTCAGCTGAGCTAATGAATGACCACACAATGATAAAATTTATGTACTATAAAGTGTTGGTCAGAGTGCAAGATAGGGCTTGCTATTTTTCCTTTTTTTTGTTTGTTTTTCACTAAAGCCTGCCTGTCCACTGGATGGATGCCAGCCAGGCACAACTCTCCTACTGCTTGCCCCAAACATGGCAGTACATGGGCTTTGAGTACAGCACACTATTTGTTCAGCCTTCATGTTACAAGGTTCCATGTCTTCCACAAGGATGAACCAATAAACCATTGCAGACCAATATCAGCTCGACAGACTTGATGTGTAGGTAGCATGCTCCTGGCACATTCTAGACAATGTTTAAAATGTTCTCAAGTACAATGTTAATAAAGTTGGGCGTGATGGACACTGGGAGGAGGGGGCAGCAGGGTCCCCCCACCCTGTGGTGGGAGGGGGCTGGGATGAAGTTAAGAACAATGCTAAAATCTGGGAGAGTACTAAATAATACCAATGTCTGTCTGCTACTGAGTGACTGTGTTTGTTTGATGATAAATAAGCCTGAAGTGTGTGATGAATTACAATTAGAATTAGATTGCAATTCAAACAATTGTGTAACAAAGTGCTTGCATTTCCAACCAATGAAATGCCTGGCTGAACCAGTTGGCTTTCCTGTGATACATGCAATTGAATCAATGATGTCTCTTTCATACCAGTACAAACACAAACTTCTATTTCAGCTGCCTGAAGTGTATAAATTGGGTCTGTGTAAAACACCAAACTGTAAAGACAGCATGCAGGGCATTTGCCTGCAGGACACAACGTAATGTCTCTGCAGACACAGACACCAGGTGAAATGTGTCTAATCTTGCTACAGTGAAAACTCGTTATAATGACACCATCTGTTTCCTAAGAAATGTGTCGAATAACTGAATATGTCAGATAAATGAGTCAAATAACAAAGAAAATACACATTTCCATGAAAATTTGTGTCATTATATATTGAAAATGTTGGATATGTGAGAGTCATTATAATGAGGTTTCACTGTATTGTCACTTTAATAACTAAAAGGCAAGTTAAAACTGCCACTCCATGGGAAATGTACACCACCCTAGCTTCCTGTTGCCTAGTTGAATGTATGTGCACAAATTATTCTCCTCAACAGGTCACAGTTTGAGTTACTTGGTCCCCTGAACTTCTATCACTGGGAATGTCCTCTGGCAACTTGACCTTAGGCTTTAGCTTCCCATAAATTCATAATTGTTGTGTATCACATGCCAAAGCACTGGAGTGTGACAGTCTTATCTTTCAAAGATAGGCTCATTAGGATAATTAACATCCTGCAAAAGTACTGTTATTTACACATTCTGCACAACAAGCAGATCTTGTGTTTGCAAATGTCTTGTCTGCATCTGGCATCATTTACTTTTACCTGTTGACCAGGGCAATCTAAACTAGATAGGCCTATACATTTCTTACATTTATGTGAGAAAAATCTGAAAAGATGTACCAATCACATTATAATTTCTTAAGTTTCCACACACTATACAATTACAAACAACAGAAATACACATGACAAGAAACTCCCACACACTCATTTTTGATACATGTTTATGAAAGAGGCCTCAATCACTGACTGACTTTAAACATGTTCAAGGAAAAATTAATTACATAAAACTGGTAGTTTGACTGACCTACGTGGACCCTGAAGTCTTGCAAGTTGCAAAACATATCATGCAGTGGCACTTCAGGTATGTCACTATACCTGTCCCTAAAATGTGTCTACAATGCGACAATGTCACATTGCAGACACATTTTTAGGGACAGCTACACACCAAATTAAGACTTGAATTAATTTAAGGAAAGAACTTTCCACTGTCATTTTTAAGTTGACACATTATTATTTTAATCTCATTTTCAGTATTTTAACCTTAAATACTAAGTAACTGTTAACAGAATAACGGGCAACGCACAATGGGCCTCTATCCCGTTGCGTAGGTTTCCGCTTGTTAACCTGTTTGGATGATAACCTGCTGTTTCATATACGCCAGTGATCACACCTTGCCTGTGATTTTGCAGTGTGAAGAAATTTGTGCCGAGATCTAGCAGAGACAACTACACTACATGCTCCGCGGTGCATTTTCAAAGTTGCACGCATTATCTGATAATATATTGACATGATATGGACATGGTGTTAAACTTTATATTTTTGCAAAAGTACAGTAATTAATGAGCAAAGTGACAACCGTAGTGCGTAGACTCTGGTTTCAGGTCTATCATTGTGAAGAAGAGTCTGCAAGCAATAAATGGTCGATCGATCAACCCTGATCGATCATGTACGCCTGGAGGTAAGCGGCAATCTTAACCTAACCAACTCTTGCTCAAAGCAAATGCTACACAAACCACACTCACATTTGCGTGCTCTCTGAGCTCGAACTGGAATCACTGTCTCCCTGTAACTCCTGTTCTCTTCGCATAGAATCCTCGGAATCACTGGTACTGTCATCATCGTCCGTTCGCATTTGTAACTCCGAGTCCGTTGTTTCCACTTCCAGGACATCCTCCTGGTCCGCCTCTGCGCTCTCCGCTTCACGTTCAGCTGTCACCGAGACACTCTCGGAGTCTGTGTCGTCTATATTCACCACAGAATTCAGGCTGGTGCCATCATCTGATGACTCTGAACTCCGTTCCTCACTCATCTGTACAATAAATTCCGTGTGAGCAGCATCGGATCATAAAATGTTATCCTCATAAATTTTGAATCCACACAAAGCACCGCCGTTCGACGAAGCCATGCCAGTAATGTTTGGGTCACGTGGGCTGTTGGTGTCACACGCAAGTGTTACCGTCAATAGGGGTTGTTGCAATTCGCGCCAACATCGTACACATGAATGAGCGCTCGAAACGAAAAGTTAGTCATTTGTGCAGACAGTTTGACGATTTTCGCGATTCAAAACAAACTGACAACCGCTTAAATGTACGTTCACAATTTGGTGCAATTGACCAATTCACACGATAGTCTACTGGTCTGCAGAATTTCTTTAAATAGACCGAGATCTGAGTTTAAAAGTATTATAAATAGAATTCACTGTGTTTAAATAAAATCGAAGTTATGTTTTTAACAAGGGCTTTAAAATTAGTAAATTCAAATCATATTATTAAAAATAGAAACAGCAGTAGTACGAAACTCTTGTTACCTTATGATTGAATAGACATCGTCCGGAAAGTTCAACTCTGTGAACAACAAGCGTCATCAGATTAGGATGCTGTTCAAGAAATGGTAGCATAGAAATAGCCATGGAATTATTTAATACCTCGATCCCAGTTACAGCCATCTATTTTTATTTTTCGTTATCCAAAGCCTCAACAACAACCTCATGAAAAGGTGCGACAGCCTCCCTTGTTGATATTTATATGAATTCATTTCCTTTTCCCCATTTAAATATATATATATATATATATATATATATATATATATATATATATATATATATATATATATATATACATACATATATTATGACATACACATATATATGCATACATATATATATGCATACATACATATATACATACATACATATATATATATATATACATAAATTATTATTTGTACTATTATAGTTACTGTACTTATTTCAACATACGAAGATTATCTGATTGATAATAAGGATGCCTGATTATTTGTATATATCTTGGACGCATCATGGAATTTCCCCGGTTCCGTTGGTGCCCCCGCTGTAAAGTGGAAGTTTTCCTAATAAATTATTATTATTATATATTCAAAATCATAATTCCATTGCCTTTTACAGGAGTCCAAGTTGTGGGCCGAGATGCATAACCACGACCCTATAGTAGCCTCGTGTCTGGTGCCCTATCAAGAGTAGCTTCTGGGTACAAATTTGAGTTTGGCATTTCAGTATTAATACCTTTTAGAAAAACTCTGGCGGGGAAAGCACTAATACCGTAGTGAAGATAAAACTGATCAAGAACAGAATGATAACTGCTTCTGAGATAGACTGGTTAAGTTACACAGGTCTACGGAATAACAATTCTGCGGCATTTCGCTTATTTGCCGAGGTCCTGTATCACAGCTGATACAGATGAAGGGTATTTGGGATTAGATTGTTCACTATTTTAAACCTTTGTATCAATTTGGCATTTTCTCTTCATTTAGCCAAGGTTTGCCATCCAAATTCTCCATACAACTTTGCATTGGCTGTGCCTGTGAAAGCCCTTTTAACTATTCTTGCAGCATCCAGCTGAACCCCTTCTAGTTTTTCTTCTTAAGTCATTGTACATCCATTCTGGACGGCACTTCCATATTCAAGAATTGGTCGTATAAAAGGGTAAAAGACATGTAAATAGTTTTTATAATGTATGGCGATCAAGGCGCTATTTAAGACTTTTCATAATGTTAACTAATTTAAAAGTAATATTGCCTATGTGATAGGACCATCTCAAGTCGGAACGCAAAGTTAGATCAAGGTGCCTATGACTGTTGCCATTTTCCAAAGTATGACAGTGGAAAACGAGAGGAGAATGGTCTGGAGGATTAATTTTACGAGAGATCAGCATCCTGTCAATTTTAAGAGCATTAAAAGTCACAAGCTAATCACCTGACAATTTGTCAATGATGAGCAGGTCAGAGTTCATAATTTTGGCAGCATGAACAGGATCATCTACAGTTACGTATAAAGAAGTGTCGTCAGCAAAAAGTTGAATATTGCGATGGACAAGATGTCGTTAATATAGATATGAAACAAGATTCATTGCTAAATTGTATTGTATTATATATATATATATATATATATATATATATATATATATATATATATATATATATATATTGTATCATATAAAGATTTGTATATAGAAGGAGCCGCTTCTTTCAGGAGTTTGGTACTGATACCATTGGGGCTATAGATGCCTTTGAGGTATCTAGACAGTGTAAGGTGTCAAGGACTTCTTTATGTGAGAGAAAGAGATATGGAACTTAAAAAGTATTATCAGGATTAAGAGCTAATTTCGGGAGACTAGCAGAACTTTCATCAAGTTTGCATTGAACAAGGAAAAAAGTATTAGCAGCTTCGGCCTTCGACAAGTTGTCGGTTATGTGCGTGCCTTAGACTCAAAGAGACGGAATAGGTGCCTTATGATTGCAGTTGAGAAAATGTTTCACCGTTCGCCACCAGCATTTTCCTTTTTGAATTGAACTATTCAGTTCCGCTCGAAGTTTATCGTAATATTCATGTTCTGTAATTTTCAGTTGACCTGGATAATAATTGCGTAGCTGACAGTATGAAGACCAGGAAGCAGCGTCATGACGGCGCCCATTAGATTTAACCTTAGCATGTGCCCTGTGTACCTTACGACGGAGTGAACGAAGATGGGAATAATACCATGGAAGGTCAGAGGGGCGGATGCAAACGTCATGCATGGTTAGGGATAGAAAATTTTGCAGCCTCCAAAAACATTTGCAACCATGAGTTACAGCAGATATCGACATTTCAGAAACAAAACATGTTTCCCAAATTTAAGCTGTCTAGATACAGGTAGTTTCTAAAGCTATCAAAGTTGGCTTTATTGTAATTCCAAAAATGTCTGGAATATACAGACTCACTTTTCTGTCGAAAAAACAGATTGGTGCCCACTACTATCGATCGGGCTACTCTTGATATGGAAATTTTAACCGAAGTACGCGTGAGAAGTTATCAATGAAGGAAATTTTGATCGCAAGTCAGGGGAAATTTCCCATAAAATTTGGGTCGTGACAGGGAAAAATTACACTTATTTCGGGAATATATGACGGAATAATGGACCTTTGTTAGGGAAATTATCTATTAAATTATTATATACAATATAATACAAATGAGACCAGATAAAAATATACTATGTATCTACATACATTTATAGGGTCCCTTCCACAAACGCTCTTCTCACCTTCCAGGCCTCTGTTATGTATTTTTTGCCTACCGCATCAAACCCTCCCCCCCCCCACACACACACACTTCATCCCCGTGGTCGAAAGCAAGATCACCAAGCAGGAGAGACAATTCAGAGTTTAGGGAAGACGCAAAAATTTCCCAGATGTACCTTTTGTTACCCCTTGAAAGTTCGTTTTCTAACCATTTCCAAATTTCTTGCCGAATTGAAAGTAGGTTTGAGCACAAAAAAAATAAAATGTTGCAGAGTTTCACGACCATTGTGACAGAGTTGACAATTACTATCTGTGACTTTTTTCCATCCTAAAAGATCTTGAATCCCAAGACATCCGGCCCTTGCTTTAAATTTTAAACGTGCACTTCCGAAGTATTTGATGGTAAATAAATACTTTGTCCGAATGAAGATCTCTTCAAGATTATGTAGTTTGACAAAGAAGCTTTGTTATCGATTATGCTGAAAAATCGGTGTACATGATTATCAATGCTTAATTTCTTGAATGAAAGGAGCCAGTCTCTATCTCGACCGTACATTGTATTGCCCAAACCCACTTCGGTATAAATTTGCCCGATCTCTTTCAAATATGGCCACGAAGAATAATTCCCATTCTGATATGATATTTCCATTTCTTTAAACACCTTTTTACGTAACCTTGATTCGTCGATGCCAATCTTTAAACGATGGAAATATTTGACCCTTAGCAGGTCTAAATTATGTAACTGCCTAAATTCGAAGTTTCAGGCTTGTGGGATCAGATTAACACAAATGAGTTCTGTGCAGCATTGGTGGGGGTATGGTGGGAAAAGGGTAATTTCTTCAATTTCCCAAATTCAGCATGAATTGTCAGTCAGCTGAGGTTTTTGGAATATCGTCCGCCCGTCGTCGTCTGTAATTCACATTTTCTGCTTCAAACTGCAGGCCGCATTCTCTTAAGACTTGGTAGATACATGTACCTCAGTAGAATGGGCGAGTCTCTATCAAATGTCTTCAAATCGTCACGCCCAAGTGATTGTTATACTTTTGTGATGTTTTGGTAATTTTTGACGGTGAGTGGAGGGGGGGGGGATGGGGGATTCTTAACCAATCCACCGATAGTTTTGAAACTGCAAAGTACTGCTAGGTTCCCCAAGACCAACATGGGACTTGTTTGGGGCTTTATAGCAACGCCAACTGAGGACGGACTGTTCATACAGCCGTCTTGTTGGTAGGGTTATGTGGTCGAACCTTCCAAAACGTCCTTCACTAGAGCTCCTTTTCACAAAAAAAGTATCGAGGTTGGGGATTTGTAACCAAATAAATACAACTAATGCATGGAAATTGTTGTCAAGGGCTCCAACAAGGGAAATCTGACCTGCATTTTGCAAATTAAATGCAATTTTTGGCCATCAGAAGTCACCCGTTTAAAGTATATTCAGTAAAACAATGACCTTTTTCAGACATATACATGTACAACCCCAGAAGTGGCCATCAGAGCTTAGAAAGACGGGGGGCATTTACTCTTTGATACTGCAATGCATGCCTTTAAATCAAGACAAGAGCATTATGCCATATGCATAGGTAAGGTCTTCGTCACTAAATTAGGTTTGTGGAACAGAACACGAACAATATGCTTTCCCCTCCCCCCCCCCCCCCAAAAAAAACAACCCCAAATCCTTCCTTCCGCTCTGTTTTTTTTTTTACCTGTTGCATCAAGAAACTAAAAAAACTGGCATAGGCGAAAGAGTTTGTGAATTTGCCATCTATATGCACAACCATGATGTTGAATTTTGACATTCTATAACTGCAGGCATGTAAATAAAGATTCCATGGAGTCTTTCGTGATGATGGAGAGATAAATTTGAAAGGTTAACTTGTGGTTAATGACATATAGAAGGTGACGATTATGAAGTCATGAACACTAATGGTGGCACATTCCATATATAAAATTCAATTTTTTCTTCAGGGCTACTACCATTTTGTCAATTTTGACATTTACCATGTTGCTTATTGTTCACAGAACGTTTATATTGAGCATATGGAGTGGAATATATGCGAAATACTCTCACAAAATGAAGCACAGGCTATGTGACGAAGGTATACGTAAGTGTGAAAATTGATTTCATTATGTTTACCCGTTGCACACGCTGCACTTAACCAATTTAAGAGCAATGCGAGCTATGGTTTGGGAGAAGTTGAAAACAGCAGAAAACATACCCCCCCCCCCCAAAAAAAAAAAACAAGAAAAAAGATTGCAGCCTCTTGAAAATAAGATATTATAAAATATTATTTTGGATTGAGAGTGAATGGCCAGTGGAACAATTTGCCTGATGAAGTTGTAAATACTAATACTGTGAAACAATTTGAAAAGAAGTTAGACTTTTTCTGGAAAGACAGCGAAGTTATGTACAACCCAGATATAAACGTAGAAGAAAAGACTGAAGCTCGTGCCAGCCATTATGCACTGTCTAATATACAATAAGTGTTTGACTTTGATTAATAGGAGCTGACACTATATGCTTTATGAAGCCTGTTGTCAGTATTTATCTTGCAATCTTGAGCAAATTAAGCTCTGGAGGCCCCAATACATGTTCCCATGCAATTTCAAAGCAATTGGCTGAGTTTTTTTTTAAGCCCCCCCCCCCCCCAAATGAAGCAAAAAAATCATCAAAATTAAAACAAATCACTGGCTCTGACCACATACATGTATACCAAGTTTGAAGAGAATATGGTTACGGGTTTTGGAGAAATCGAAAATGTAATTGTGAACGGAGGACGACAGACAATCGAGCCTTTTAAAAGCTCAGCAAACTGATAAGTTTGCTGCTCTTAAAAAAAAAAAAGAAAGAATAAGACCAATGTCAGTGCAAAATTCTTTTGTGCAACATATGCGCAGTCTATTAACGCCAAGACTGGGTCATTTTTTTTATATTATATGCCTGCCTGTACAAACTTTTGGTTTCACTATCTGGAGTAAAACCGTTGCAAATTATGCAGATTATGGGCGTATGGAATGCTCATGTGTTGAATATTTTTGAACTATAACAGGAATACCACAGAAACTTCTTTGCATATGTTATTAACCAAATGTAGCGAAATATTAAATGATGCTCATGAGACATTGTAGATTTTGAACACATTGAAAGCTAGGACACAGATCTATTGATTGGCAAACAAAAGTAGCATTTAAATTAAGCAAATGAGTGTCACATGGTGTTTAAGATCTCGAATATCTTCAACATTATAACAGAATGAAATAACTTCTCAATGTTAATATTGCAAAAACAAGGGTCATGATGTCGAACAATTATGGTTCCAAAGGTGGAAATAACTTCTCAATGTTAATATTGCAAAAATAAGGGTCATGATGTCGAACAATTATGGTTCCAAATGTGGAGTTTATTTATTTATTTCTCTTTGGGAAAACAAAAGCTCGAATACCTGATTATAGGTATTAGTTGCGTAACGTTACCTCTCGATCACCTTTGCCTAGACCTCTGTGTCTGGGTCAAATGCCCCCAAAATCGAATTAAGTGCCCTTACTATATTGTTCCAAAAAGCCGACAGTCCCTTGGTGCCATATCTCGGTTCCTTTGACCTTCCTATGGGTCCGGTGGTGACTCCAAGTGTGCATGCTCCCCAGTCGTCCTTCCTCTTTTTGGCGCCATTAATTGCTTGCTCATTCCAGTTGAAACTCCATGAACTTTTGTTCACCACCACTGTCCTACTGCTTTACCCACGTTCCCTTCTGCAGAAAATCACTTCTTAGCAGTCCGGGACTTTTCAGAGACCTAGATAGCTGATATCTGTCCTGCAGATACCTCTGAAATAGTTAGGAGTTGAGCTAGTCATTTGGCTTGAAAGCTAATTTTTCAAGATGGCATCTCAATGTACAGAGAGCAGAGAGACAGTGGACCACAGGCAATCACTGCCTTTCGGTAGCGAGCCATTAGTGTTGATCCAGTGACCACTTCGCCCACATCCTTGTTGGATAGAGGACAGAAGCTGGACTCACAGAACCACTACATGGTAGCCTGGGACAATTGATCAACATTGCTATGGTTGTCGCCTCCAGTTGGGTCATGTTTGTTTTCGCGAATGAACGTGCAAATACTGCGTGGATTGGGGAGAAGACAAATGGCTGTGATATGAGCAGGCGTGGAGAAAGATTGATAGAGCAAGACATAGGCGGCAGGCCGTAGCTGCCAAACACCAAGCTCTTGAATCTGACTCCGTCAAGTCTTCACCAGCAACACCACTAGAGAAGTGAAGACGAACCCACATGGCTCACTTGCAGACTCAGGTGGCTGCCATTTTAACACCAGAACACCCCCCCCCCCCCTCGGGGGAGTAAGGAGAAGAGGCAACATTATTTAAGCAAGGCAGTAAGAGATCTTCAGGAAGTCATAAGTGTCCAGATCACCCCAAGACAATCAGTGCATCTCTGGTCACTGACCCGAGGGTTGCCTCTGCCTTGAAATCTATGGCCCAGAGCACACAGTTGCAGGCTGACATGTTGCGTGCACTATTCGCCTCCTATCACCCTGTCTCTTCAGTGTCTCTGCAAAGAAGGCAGCCAAGCACAGATTGCAGCTTTTGGGATCTCAGTCCTCTGGGTCGGAATGCTTGGAGTCAAAATTGCGCAAGTCAGTGAAGGCCAGGATGGAAACCTATGGGTTCGTGTTCGGGCATCCCGGGACTTCAGCCAGTCCTAGTGCTGATGGTCAGAGCACTTGAAACATAAGTCCAAGTGATCCAGGCCACGGAAGCCAGGACAAAATTTCCAAGCTCCCGGTTCCAAGAACTTCAATCATAAGTCCAGGTAGGTTGGAGATAGAAGGAAGGCATCCAAGTCAGTGGTGGTGCCTTCTGCTGTTAGTGGGCCTTTTAATGCTGCCGCGGTGGGCCCTCTGGTGACCCAAGTGCCACCTTTAAAGCCTCCAGGTGCAGTGCTGGCTTTCTCATCTGCACCTCCAATGGGTCCCCCCTGAAGTGAGCAGCCAGCCATCCCACGGACTCCTGCTGTTGAGCCGGGTACTCTGCCTCCCTCTGCAGAGGCATGCAGAAATTGAGCTCAGTGAGGAACAGTACTCGTGGTTGGAGACCGCGTATTCTTCCGCACTTGCCGATGCTGCCACTGAGTGCAAGCAGACTCTGACAGCAGAGCAGCTGGCTGCTTCTGCCTTGACCCAGCTCTAGCTTGGCCCCTAGGCTCAGGAGTTCCTTGAATACTCCTTTTCAGGATCCTCCTTCCAGCCGAGTTCTCAGTCAGTGGCAGCTGTGGATCCTGTTTTGAGCCTCCAAGAGAGCCCTCCGGCCTGCAGACTTCTCAGTTGGTGGCCGCCACGTCCCCTGCCCCCCTCTCCAGCCCCATGTGGACTGAGCAGACAGAGATGGCATTTAAGGCTGCAATGACTTTCACGGAAGTTGCTGCTACATCTTTGCATGGCATGGTGACAGATACCCTGCTATCACCAGCGGTGGCCAATTACCCTTGAAAGATACATCGTTTGACAAGGCTTTGGGTCTCACACTGAGGATGATGATGATGATAAGCTCCTGCTTTCGGATTTGTCCATTAGCAGATCCTAGCCATGGTCAATATGTCCACCTTCACACCGCAGCCGCTAGGTGCTGGAACAGCTTTCTGCACCCACGGACACCACTCTGGCTCTGTCGCAGGGCTTTGAGCATGTCAAACCTCTTATTCAGAGTCTAGTGTGACACCAAGCTGCAGTGCCCCGTTAGGAGGAGAGGCACGGGGATGTCATGATGTCCTGCCGGGTCTTGTCCCTAGAGGATACTTCATAAGACCCCTATCCTTTTCTCACCCTTTGTAGCTGAGTTTTACAACCAGGTCACAGCTGCGACTTGCAGCACATGGGTTCCTTTGGAGCTGCCCACATCTAGCTACCTTTGGCAAAGGCGACTCCTCTCCAAGTCAGACGTACAAGGGCGATGGTATTCTGTGCCAGAGCAGATCTTCCCTTCCCATCCACTACTGGTGGATTTGGATTGGGAGCAGTTTGATGCTCAGCCAAAGACCATGACTGCATCTGCTGAGGCCCTCAAGAGACTGGAAGCGGATGCCAGGGGATCTGTTCTTACAGCATTGTATTCCGAGGTCTCTTTGGCTGCCTTGGGGTCTCTCCTGGATGACCTGAAGGGCTCTGTGAATATCATGGAAGCTTTGCGGGATTGGTTTGACCAGGCGTCACTCCTTGTGACTTCCTTGTCATGAGGAGTGGAACACCAGGTCCAACCCACCTTCACATTGGAGGCGAACCTCCATTTGTTGTGGAGAGACACCTACCTGCAGGGTCAGATGCTGCCTGACCTGACATTTCACAGAGCCTGAACGGGGCTGCTCTTCTCAGGAAATCTGTTTGGAGAAGATATGGTGGAAGTTGGGCAAGCCTCAGGGCTCCTGATCTGGCACGCTAAATTGCCAAGTCTCAGAATTCCCCCTCCACCTTGGCTTCAGACTTCTCACAGTGCCCTGGCCGCCCTAACTTTCTGCCTTTTGCATGCAATGGGAGTCCTTGTTGCAATGGTACTGGCTGACCTCATTTGCTATTGGCAAAAGCCACACTGCAATATGTATTAACCTAACTTGGTAACGTTCATCTTTGTTTTCCACAAATACTAGGTAAATAATCCATGTATATATATATATATATATATATATATATATATATACATATATATGTATATAGATATATATATATATTTATATATATATATATGTATATATACATATATATATTTATATATATATATATATATATATATATATATATATATATATATATATATATATATATATATATATATATATATATATATATATATATATATAAAACAATTGCCCTTCATATGGTAATATATGACAACATACTTCATGGGACTGGTTTTCCTGACTCTAACTTACAAAAAAAAAAAGTCACAAGCCAATATTAGTGCTGAATCTTCATTTAAAGCTGTACAGGCTTTAATCTTAAAGCTGGACTTTCCCATTTAAGACTAGCTGTTCAAGGTTTCAGAAATGGGGTCCAAAACATTGCTTGGAAGCATACTTATGGAAGGAATAAGCTATGATTATAGTAACACAGGGGCTATCAAGCAAATCTGTTTATTCAAGTTTGTAACTTCATTCTTGTTCATGTAAATGTGAACCAATAAATAACTACATGTATTAGGAGTCCAATATATCAGACAGACTGTCCATATTGTCACAAACTACCACACAAACACAACTGGAGAACAATTCAGATGATTTTTATTGTCATAGCACCATAACTACCGTACAGAAAAGTCAAGCTATCCCCATATATTATACTGATATGAAGGCAGGTGGGTGGGTGGGGTAACCTCGACTTTTTTTGTCAACATACAATACTGTTCTGAAAGTACTTCTGCTCTTGGTGAGCATCAAGCAAAATAAACTTCCTTCTTATTTGTTAACTTCCCATGTATTATTCATCACATACTGTACATGCAAATTCAAGCGCATTGTTGATGGTACCTTTCTTGTCTGATAATAGTATGAGATTTATTTGATCACTTCCACATGGAGCTGGTCATAGATACTTCTAACAGAAGGGCTTTGTTGTTGTTGTTGTTCTGGAAGACTGTGAAGACACCAACAGTCAATTACCTGCCTAGTTAGGAAGCCTGATCAGGTTCTGCTGAAAGTTACACAATTAGTTATTAATCTATCTACTATTTGCAGGGTAGCAAATGTGTGTAAACAAAGCAGGAAGAGAGAGAATCCTCTTTGCAACACACCAGCCTTCACTGGAGTGTGCATGGCCCACACCGCGGTGTTCAGAACAGATGAGATCATCTCAAGTTATGATAACTTTAAACATTAATATTGTTGGGCCTACATTGTAGGTTATTTCCCTTGCATTCCAGTTAACATTGGCATTGTGAACTTCAACTATAAAATACTGAAATTGGAATCTATTTCTCACAATGCATTTCTTTGGGATTATGACAGATTACCATATTGGAGTTTATGTGTTCAGGTTTTTATAACATGTGGGCGATATTGAATATTGGATCATTTCTATGAATAGGTGACTACCTCATTAAAATGTATACTGGTGTTTGCTTCTTTCTGTCATTTGTACCGCCCACTTCAAAAGGGGTGTGAACTTGATGAAGGTGTTGTATATCATTGGATACTCAACACCTTACATCAAAGGGATTGACAGCCGTCTATCATATAAATACAGTGTACATATATTCTTGTTCCTAAGGCTTATAAAACAAAAACAACACCTCACTTATATTGGGGTAACTTTATCGTGCAAGATCCCATGCATACAAATGAGATAAAGTTTAATTGGAAATACTGGTAGGATCAGTAGCACTGACCAGTATGGTAATGCCCATCATTACTGAGAGCCCCCTCAGCACTGTAGTACTGTTAATACCAGCAAAGTACACAGTCAAGTCTGACATGGGCAAGAATTCCGATTTTATCACTGTCTGTATTTCAAAATAATAATGAAAATCTACACACTGACCAGGAAAAGTCCTCAATCACACAATATCCAAAGACTGAACAACTAAATTTATGTCCATTACCCAAATTTGGAGATATTCCTGAAAACAGGAATCTTGGAAGCTCTATAATTATGCACTGATAGAACATGCGTCAACCCTGATAAATGATATACCATCTGATACAGCATCTAACATCAGATACAAAATGTTTGTACTGGTAAAGCTGCAATATGTGTTATCTCTGATACAACCTGTATCAGTATTGAGGCGACATACATGTATATCAACCTTACTACAAGTCTCTGATTCATCTCTGATATCACAAATGTACACTGATACAATCTATATAAGCCTTGACATAGCACATATCAGCTCTGAT
Source organism: Hermodice carunculata (assembly GCA_964020975.1). NCBI lineage: Eukaryota > Metazoa > Annelida > Polychaeta > Eunicida > Amphinomidae > Hermodice > Hermodice carunculata. Next base: position 2,896,818 of record OZ026619.1, read on the forward strand.
ATGACACTCAATATGTCAGCTCTGTTACTGGAATCAGCTTTGATATGACATATGTGAAGCGATACTGCATATATCAGGTCTGATATGATATTTATAGGTTATCCTGTGCCTTCACTCATTATATCAGGTCAAACCCCAAATATATCAACTGTGGCCAAACGCCTCAGCTGATGCTGGGGCCTGAGTCACAGAGTGCTACACATCAAACCATCACACAGAAACCTCTTTATCAGTGACGCAGTGACATGATTGGTCACTCGCCTTTTTAATGTTTCCCCTGCCAGTGTGATAATGTGTGGCAGACTGATACAGGCTATTACACCTAACACTAATATTGGTCTCTGTATTATTCAGTAACCCCCTTGTACAAAACTTAAAAAAATTTACCTGGGCACAATAATGGCAAATTTAGTCGGCATCATTCTAATTTGTGACAACTACATATGTCATCTGGCACAACATATATCAGCTACGCATGCCTGGTCTCTCCTGTTTACTGTTGAATGCTTCCCAGTAGGCATTGTCTGGTTCACTCAATGGAATGGCTCCCTTGACAAGATCCTGGAACGTTAAAGTCTCAAACTTTGGCGTCTGCTGCAACGCTTCCTGTAGTTAATAAAAGTAAGACACAGTTTTTCTCTTTGTTCACCTGTTATATGATAACACATGAAAATAATTTCAAAATCAACTATTTTATTTGTACAAAAGAAAAAAAATACAGCAACAGCTATGTGCATACTGTATAACATTTACCATTGCAAAGCAGTCAAACATATGAACACAGGCATCGATATACATGCAGAACAACATGCAATATATGATTACAATGAGTGTTTTAGTTTGATTTTATTCTTTGCAAAACAGAAACAAAACTTGAAACAGGTTTGAGGGAACTTGTCATTGTATGTCAAGAATAAGGTCTTTGTAAACTTTTAAATATTTTAAAATGTGTGGGACTACACTTCTTTCTGACTGTATTTTATGTAAAAAGATCCATACATAATAATGATACAGTGCAGTTTTAATCGTGGCATTCCATCATTGTACCCAGACTGACCTGTCGTTGCTCCTCTGTGCCTTGCAGGGCCACCACCACAGGGTGAAGGTCATCCAGCAAGGTCTCTTCAAACACCCAATCGGATTCAAGCTTGCCATCCACATACAGATTAGTATCCATGGTAACCACCTTCTTTGACAGTTCTGAAGTTTTGACATGGAAATCCATCCTCTCCAAGTCAAAGCCAATTCCGATGCCCAGAGTTTTGACATAGCTCTCCTTCAGACACTGCACCAGAAACAACATGTGGTAGACATTACGTCTTTAAATCAGTTAATGTAAGCCTGATCTATACAGAAGCCAGTTGGTGTCAACCTAATTTCACTTCTTTCTTTTCTTGTTATAAGAAGACTTTTTATTTTGTTACATTTTTTTTTCTTGTTATAAGAAGACTTTTCTTGTTCTGTTATTATGACAAGAAAAAAATTGCTATGGCAAGGAGAAATCATATTATAGCAAGAAAAAAGATGTTATAACAAAAAACAACCCTGTTATAACAAAAAAAAAGTGAAATTGCGTTGACAAAAATGGGCCTCTTTCAATAATAAATATGCGAGTTGGCTGGTCCAGATTTAGTATAGTTGGCGAGACGTTTCTGCATTTGAGTGTTTTTGTTTAGGGACAAGTAAAATCTGAAGTTAACCTGTAAATTTTGATTGTCTAAAGATGTATCCTTAAAGACCCTTTCACATTTTCTTATTCTCCCGGTGGAGAATGGTCTTGGTCCAGTTCTTCTGGTCAGAGGTGCCCAAGTCCACTGAAACAGGTTTGCTATAAATTGTTGTTAAAGTTTTTCAAGTTCGGGAGGATAAAGCTGTTTGAACCACACCTATGCCACATGCACGCAACATGCCGGAGACCATAACAGTAATTGGGTCACATACTTTAACACCCAGCTAAGATCACAGAAATGCTACATGACTATATACATGTGGCACTTCCTTGCTGTGAAATCCTGATTGAGTCAGATACTTTAGATACCCGTCAACAGTTCAGTTTCAAGATATACATGTATAGCAGATTCTGAGCATTCACACATCTTCTTGTCCATGCACACACACACACAATGTTGACAATAAACATCAGGTGAAAATATTTTATTTATTCCAAATATGCAACAGACAGTGCATCAATTTAGCATACATAAAACATACAACTATAAAAAAATATGAACTATTCGCAAATATAAATTATGGACAAGTATCAATTATTCACAAATATAAACTATTCACATAGTATTACATAAATTACTGACAAATATGAACTATTCATAAATAAAAATTATTGACAAGTATATAGAGAATCTTGCATGGCTGAGGGATCGTGGTTATTCGATGTCACGCGTGACGTATAAACAAACCTCACTCGCACACATCTTATTTTGTGTGAATGTCAATGCGTCACGTCACTGATGCAGGTGCGTCACAATTTACTTGTAACAATGTTTAAGTCATGTGAACTACAGTGAGTTGCTACTTTTGAATTTCACTCTAGAAAATGATAATTCACCCTCAAACATAGAATCAAATCCGTTCACAAATATTGGCAGTTTGTTTTTCCAGTGGTACCCACAGCTTTCTGATAAAATTAGAAGAGATCGGAAGCACATGTACTGGGCTATGGAAGCACATGTACTGGGCTATGGAAGCACATGTACTGGGATATGGAAGCACATGTCTGGGCTATGGAAGCACATGTACTGGGTTATGGAAGCACATGTTCTGGGTTATGGACAACTGTCAAGGATCGCCAACCAAGTTAGTTAAATGTATCGAGACAATATAAGTTTACGTTATCAGAAGAGCCATACCTCCTGCCACCCACACATTCAACATGTAAGGAACCTGGATGTGTACCAGATACCTACAAAGTGACAGACCCTGCTGCTGTGAAAATGCAGACAGATTTGATACTCAGCACAATTGTATGCACAAATCCTAGTGATTTCTGTCATGCCAGGAACAGCACTACCTTGAAAGTTACGACAATGCAACATTGATACATCTGGATAAATGTATCCATTACAGAGATACAAATGTATGAGCTTCAAAGATATATCAGTGCCTTGGAGTGGAATGAGAGTGTGGATAGGCAATACGTGTGGCTAGTGGCACGGGAACCAGATTACCCAGAAGCCAAAAAAAAAAAATCAGCATCCATCCTGAGAGTCAACTAGGCAAGAAAAGATACAAGGCAATAACATTCAAACTTGTAGAAATGGAAGGGAAGCCTCCAGTAGAGGGACAAAGTGACATGGAATGACATCTCAATGAGGACAGTGGCACTAACATTGAGCTCTGTCATCCTGCAAATATAATGGACTGTTATGCCATTGTTGGTAGCAGCAACAATGAAAATGAGGAGTTTGGGAGGTTCCCAGCACATTGAGCCTGTATGTGGGACAACAGATGATGCCTACTGTTACCCTTGAAAGAATGGGCCATACATGTGCTGTAAAAAGCCAAGAAACAAAAAAAACTTGCACGTTTCGTTGGTGTAAAGTTACCAGATAACAAAGACAATATGAGAGGACTTTCTGGAAATGTACATTTGGATTATCCATAGGATTGTAGTCTGTAAAGACTCTTCTGCAAGACTGATGTGTTATCGGTGTATATAAATTAAACAATTGTCACAAGATGCTTTGTTGTGTTTTGTGTGTGCATAATATATGGGACAGGTGAATGGATTTATTGATATTTAATTTTACTAAATATCCCTTAGAACTGTTGCCTGCTGGACAAACCAATCCCCATGTATAATCCCTATGTATAATCTCTGCGTATAATCCCTATTTATAATCCCCGTGTATAATCCCCATGTACAATCCATAACTCGGAGCTTAGTCTGCTTTGCAGGGAATAAGAAATGAAAACATTGAAAAGAAAATGCTATATAATCCTATGGTACATTTATTTCTCTGGTCTCATGTATCCCAAGTGTATGACCAATTGAACAATTAGAATTTCACAGCAGGGGAGTACTACATGTATATAGTCATGTATCATTTCTCTGATCCCAGCTGGGTATATCCAAGTATATGACCCAGTTACTGTTGCAGTCTCCAGCATGTTGCTTGAGTGTGGCATGAGGCATGGTGTGAACAACATCATCCTCACTACTTGATCATTTAGCTTATGCATGTACAACAATTTATTAATTGACCATGAATAATATAGCATCTATATGGCATTTTCGGTCCGTGTCATATGATGCAGAGAACTGGGCCAATATGGGAAAACAGAGCCAACATGAAAAAACTGTACAAGTTAAATGTAATCTGGTTCCCATGCTACTAGCCACAAGTAACACCAGTGTGAGGCAGGTACAGGGGTACCTCTCTTGAGAGACCCCTCTAATGACAGACCACATATCTTTTTAAGACTGCTTTCTCAGAACACTGTGCTATCTTTTCCATCTTGCTGTACCTCTAATGAAAGACCAACTGTTTTGAGAGACCGCATTTTGACCCACTGTAGGAACAGTCTCTCAAAAGAGGTACCACTGTACCAGACAAATTGTGAACTGGGAAAATATGAGTGATGTCACACTTCTTCCATCTTTGCCATTGGTGCATGGAGAGTTGAAGCAAGGGAGGAATGGATGAATTCATCAGAAGTGCCACAAGCGAACGTGGTCCCCAGATGCTAGATACTCTGGCAAATGAAATACTGCGGTATGAATTGTTCACAGAGAGACAGTTTGAAGAAGAAATGGAAGGTATAGTCAACCGTGCTGAGTTAGATGAGAACACTGACCCAGGCCTGTCTTGGCCAGGGCCAGTTTGGGTCTCTGGTCAGACATTTTAGCCATTGCACGTTAATGTGATGTGTTGTCTCATCATTTTAAGTCAATTAATAAAATTATTATTAATCAGTAGTTTTTATATTGGCCAGTGTATAGGTCCTCGGTCACCAATATGCCTGACCTCGGACCTGTAATTGGGCCAATATGAAAACTACTGATTAATAACATAATATTATAGAACTACTGTTACCTGTGAAATTTCAGTTTCAACATTTTAATGGCACAAAGTGGTGTCAATTGGTGTTTGTTTCATCAAAATTGATAATTAAAATGCGAGTTGTTGAATTTTGTACCATGTTTTTTCCTAAAAAAAACCAAAAGATACAATTTTGTACCATCAATTTTCTTTCTGCCGCCACTGTCCACCAAAGGTATTTATACAAGTGCATCTATGTTAAATCATGTTTACAATGATGTAAGCATCACAGGTAGGCAGTAGCTGTAAAATTGAGCACTTTGGTTACAAAATGTGCAATACGTGAGCGGTTGCCCATCTTACCTGCACACGAGATAGCGGAAAACTGTCAACAAACCAAACGTCGCACGATATCTTGCTCACAAAACATGCTCACTGAGACTCGCAGACCTGACTGGGTGGGGAGCAGTCTTTATCTAATGATTAGCGTAGGCAATTAACTCAGTAATCACTTGAGCAGGTGACAACCATGATAGCATAAAGATGGAGTAGTTTGTTCATAGTCCATCCTAATGGCAGGTCCCTGATCCAACCCCTCACACTTCGGTGATATATATGTGTGACATGGAGTAAGCACTGATGACACTTAATCAGATTTTTACTCATCCTAGGACTTGTTTGTTGTTGAACTGGTATTTTAGTTTAAACATTTTTTTTTTTTTGATTGCCTAATAGCACATCAAGATAATAAAAAGTTGGATCTATAGACAATAGTATCGCCACATCACTCAGCCTTCTGTAAAAGTAAAAAATTAATTGTAAAATGCCTCACTTTTGATTGCTTCTTTGGTCCATCACCAGTTCGTGAAGTCTGGCTGACAAAATGTGTAATAACAATGCACAGGTACAAGTGCTATGGAAACGTAAAAGGTTTGTATGACAACGGCCAACCAAGACAACCATCTTGGTGTCTTTTACTTATCAAAGGCCGTGGTGGGTAGTTTTTCATATGCACAGCCAGGCAAATCATGCTCTTGCTGCTCTTCTGGCAGATGGAGCAAAACCAGCCTTAACAGTAATGCAAAATCCACTGACAATAGACTTGGCTCACCAAACTTGAGTATGTAGGAGAATCTGGGACAAGTATGGAAAGGGTTCATTTGATGTTCTGATGCTGTATCTGTCAGTGCTAATTAATTGACAACTTACCCAGTACCTGTAAAAGCGTGATAACTGTTTCCATTCATCAGATGGTTCTTCTATGAACTTCATCTCCTGAGTTGTAAACTTTGGACGGAATGCATCGAGGAATTCAGCTACTGTTTTGCTTGCTCCTGGCAAAAGTATTGATAAGAAAATAACATGATTGACTTTTTTTCTAACCTAAAAAGACTTTATTTGTGATTTTTTGCATTGCCCCATGCCATGCTTCATTGTCCGTTAAACTACATATGCTGGTACATACATGAAAGCTTTTTTTTTTGTATAAATTTCATAAATATGCAATTTTGTCCCATAAAATCTGGGGAACTGTACTAAAAGTCACGGACTGACTGGAATGATTTCATGAATATGAATTTAATTCTGGCTTCTTGATTACTTGGAAAGGTTACACATCAAAAATTCTATGTAACAGGTACATGCAAAGGAAATACTGAGCAGTACAGAGACCAAAAAAGTCTGTTACAACTTATGTGTAACCATGGTAACACAGAACGCTCTGAGATCAAGCTGGCTGCTTCTCTTCCTAAGAATGAAGCTATAGTTTGCTGACACTTCATTTTGTTGTTTTATCTGTGGCCTCCATCAAAGTGGGACACTTTTCTGTGGTAAATCATTTGTTGAGAGGATAAGGACTGGCCAGGTGTAAGTATAAGGGTAATACAAGCAAAATGCCACAATGTCGGCTGAGTCAGATTAAGCAATTAGATAATGTATCATGCGTGAAAGCAAAGCATGTTGGAGGCAACAGCATATGATCCCAGTGGAATTCAATGGTTTTCAACCTGACAATAAGTTCATGGCAGTGTAACCCATCGGGGTGTAACCAGTCGGGGTGTTGGTGATGTACATGTCTTTTGGGACATCCAGTCTCCCATTTGGACACCGAAAATCACAACTTTTACCACAAGATAAAGGATGTGGCCACCTTGAACATTGTTGATGTGATGAATTTTGACCAAAAAAAAAAAAAAGGGGGGGGGGGGGGGCATTGGGCCTAATGCTCTGCTGGCATCGTGGCTATATTGCACCTGTTCATTTGATAGCTGTGAGTCCTCAAGTGGCCTCTGAATATATAAAGCTTAATGTTAAAATTGTCCAACAGATGGGACTTCGCTCCAAATGTAATCATAGCTTATTTGTGCTCCTCCTGTGATGAATATTGTTGCATGTGCCAAGACAACAATGAGCGAGTCCTTAACTTTATGTCATCAGTGACCTTGGGATAGAAATCAAGGACACCCAAATTATGTAATACAAGAGGCCCCATAGGCCTGCCTGCTGCTGTGCTGACATTGCCATTGAAGTCCAAGCGAGACCCTGCCATTACAAAATCACCTCTTTCAACTTTACAGGCATTGTGACCTCACAAAAATAGGTCAAGATCACTGATATTATATACAATTCAAGCTTTGGACATTGTCTATATATCCTATAAATTTGGCAAGTCTAATCCAATTACTTTTTAAGATATGGAATTTTATATCTTAAATCATATTTTGGCTCATAATTTCCATCAAATTATAGGTGGCACCACTAGTATCATTACCTTGGACTTTGACCTCCCCCACTATCCCACCCAATTTGGTGAAGATCTGCTGCAAATTCACAATGCTAGAGTGTTCACAAGATTTTCATATTTTGACCCATATATTGCCTAATATTGTAGGTGGTGCCACCAATATTGGAAAGAACCTAGATTTTTATACCCCCTTTAAGTCCTGAAAGTTATATTGGGCTTACCTAAAAACTGTGGACAGTACTGCTGTCTCAAGATTTTCAGATTTTGACCTGTATATTACATAATACTAAAGGTGGCGCCACCAACATTGATGTTGACAAAGATTTTTATACACTACATAATTTCTAAAAGTTATATGGACCTATCTCAAGAATTGTGGGGTGCAGGGCATTCACAAGATGACCCCAATATTCAAACTGGCCATTTAACCTTGACTTTTAACTCAGATTCAAAAATTATTATGTTCAAAATATGTGCCCCACATCCAGCTTTCCATATATAGTCTGTTTGTTAAAATCGGGTCATAACTTTTTGAGTTATTGAGGAAAAACAATAAACTTGGACAAGTGCCAAACTCCATGATTACTGGGTCACAGTGACCCCAAAAAGCAGGTCACAGGGTTTTCCTTACATTATAAATTCAAAGGTGGCACACCTTTCATCTTTTTGCCACCTTCTGCCTTTTTTCATTAAAATACATGATATTTTAGCATTATTTGATAGAAATTTTTACCAAAACAAGAAAAATATGATAATGTCATGTTTAACACCTTTCAACTTTTAAGTTCTGGGGAAAAGCCTAGGTTGCAAAGTACAGTTTTATGTATTATGTAATCAAATCAATTTTCACCTGGAGGCTCAATTCTCTTTGATGTCCAAGCTACACCTGGCCATCACAAAATCACCTTTTCAGCTTTACAACCATGTTGACCTCACAAAAATAAGCCAAGGTCACTGATATTACATAAAATTCTACCTTTGGCCATGGTCTATATAACCTATAAATTTGGCAAGTCTAATACCATTAATTTTCCAAATATGGAATTATATATATATATATATATATATATATATATATATATATATATATATATATATATATATATATATATATATATATATATATATGTGTCAGACTGAACGCTTGTTTCCTCCACAAGGTGTCAAAAGTATTTGTTCTGTTGGAGACCAACATTTGACTGGCACTACAATCTGGAGCATAATGTAGAAATCTTCTAAAGGAATTATTGTAACTGGCACGCAACTTTGAAATAGAATTCTTTCGATAGTAAGTCCACAAAGAGGCACAATACATAGAAGTACAGTATGTGTTAAATAGCATGATTTTCACATCATATGAGCTGTAATAAATTTTCTTAACAGTAGATTTGCCTGTATATAATAAGTCCTAGTCTGGCGAAGTATATCATCATCATCTTTACAGGAATCAGTAAGAAATACACCCAGGTACTTATGGTCATTGACATAGTTTAACAACATTCATGAACAAATGAGGTAATTTACGCAACTTAAAGGAGTGCAACTGGAAGATCATACAGTATGTCTTCTTAGGATTAAATATAATATCATGTTCACCAGCATAAGTGCAACAAATATTAATTAGCTTTTGGAGACCTTTAGCAGAAGGGCAAAGTAGCAACAGATCATCGGCATATAATAAATGATTTACCATCACACCAGCCACATTGCAGCCACTTTTAGTATTCATGAGATTTTTACTTAAATTATCTATATATAAATTGAAAAGCCGAGGGGACAATATCCCACCTTGCTTCACACCGTTCGTTACAGAAAAAAGATCAGAGAAGGAAGATCACCAGCGAACACACAACATTTGACTGGAGTACCATATGGCCAAAGTGCGTACAATATATTGGGGTATGTTTCTCTGCACAAGAACAGTAAAAAGCTTAGCATGATTGACTCGGTCAAACGCCTTTTACATCTTAAAAAAAATTTTGGCTCATAATTTCTGTCAAATTATAGATGGTGCCACCAGTATCATTCGCAACTTAGACTTTCACCTCCCCCACAATCCCACCAAATTTGGTCAAGATCCGCCAAAAATTAAAGATGCTAGAGTGTTCACAAGATTTTCACATTTTGACTCCTAAATTACATAATAACGTAGGTGGGGCCACCAATATCGAAAGCAGCCTAGATTTTCATACACCTTATAAATCTTGAAAGATATATTGGGCTAACTTGAAAACTGTGGATGGTATCGTGCTAACGAGCAAAAGTTTATGGACGTCTCCTTTGAAACTTAAAACTTTCATACACTATTCCACCGTACCGACAGTGATATAAACCGGTAAACAGTAATACAATTTTAGCACCATAAAGTTGACTAGAGATGTTATGAGGTAAAGTGTATTAATGTATTAGCTGAAAGCCACCTCTTCCACTGTACTGGATGAAGATTGAAAAGAAAGAAATCCTGCAAAAAGTGAGTATGATCATGGTTTTCCGATTTAAGAAGCACTAGGGAAAATTATCTAGGTGGGTTAAGTATACTTTACCCCGGGTACTTTCCCTCTTACCACTGTAAACACTTTGAGGACTGTACTTTGTCATTTCAAACTACATCTTGACACAATTTGACTGATGTTCTTGAGTTAGTGTTGTATTTATTAGGCATTTGGTCATATCTCGGGAAACATTTCAACAGATTTTCGTGTAGTTGTTTTCTGTAACCTTTGTGTTGTAGTTTTTGCAACAAAGTTCTGACTCTATTGACAAAATCGCGAAAGAGTGTGGTGTTTCTAGCAATACGTATCACTTGTCCGACACGGACAGATGGACAGACATGAGCAGTCGTACAAGCTCTGCAACCTTTGGTCAGCAGAGCTAACAAAATATAAAAAACCCCACTGTGCTTTATAAGACCACTCTAAGGGAGGTCCCTGATATTATGTGGTCTCTCTACAGGGAAAAGACAGCATGTTGACTGTTAAAGCACTTAAAGCATGGCGAGTCAGGCTAGGATGGCCTATCAGGAGACACCCGACATCACCATTAATATTGTTTGAACTGGTACACAAGTCACACTCCATACATCTATTGAGATCACTTAAAGTCCAGACAATCATAAAGGTAGATCTGGTCTTAGAATACCAAACATTGCATATTGATTAAAACACTGACTGTAAACAAAAGGTGGCAAGCTTACTTGAATGTTCTATCTTCATCACATCTACCCCAACCTGACACACAGGCTCTGCAGCAAGCACTGAGTACGAGCCATGGTGCGACACGTTGAAGTTGAAGTTTTGTAGGCCACTCTTTGGAGCATTTTGGAGGAGTGGCTTCCCTTTCTCTGTACGAGACAGTTTTATCTCATTATATGGCATCCCTAAGGTTTCACAAATACATTTCCGCAGCATGAGGCGCCCAGCCTATACACACACACAAAAAAGAAAGATTTACATGATTAACTGATGCTAAATTACACCTCTGGCAACTGATGATTTGAAAAAAAACTACAGTCATCCCTTAACCCTTACCCCCTCAAACCAGCCCAAACCGGCTGGTGGTCAAATGTCGTCTGCTTCAGTGTTTTCAACTAATGTCAACAATTATGAAAAACAATTTGACTGAGAATTGTAGATGAGACCTATCAAGATCACATGCCTCAGGTCAACAGCTTTCCTTGGCATGGGTTGGGCACTTAGTGCCCAACCCATGCCAAGGAAAGCTGTTGACTCAGTCTTAATTCAAGGGGGAAAGGGTTAACAGTATATTGTGATGTATAAAGCTGGCTAAGTTTTCCTGCAGAATCAGTTGTTAAACAATATGGATATATGTACAAGTGGATTCATTTCTCAACACCCTTCATCTACATCAGACAACTTGTCTGCATTTCAGTTTTCAGAATAGATTTAAGAGTGATTTAAAAATACAAATGTTCAGGGCTTTATGCTTTACTATAACTATTCTGCCTCAATCTATATAGCTTCAACTAATTGATAAATTTCCAATTATCAATCTGCATTTTGGATTTTGTATCAATGTATTTTAACATGTCAGAGCTGTATTAATTATTTAGCAAGCAAAATAAAACATGCACTTTCCACTGTGATCATTTTGGTATGATTATTGCACCCTCCCCCCCCCCCCCCCCCCCCCCCCCCCGCTAAAAAATTTGATGAGTTATAGGGGCTTATATACATCTGAAGGTCATAAATGTTTTATCTCTTGGTTGATGTTTCTCTTTAATTTACATGAAAATGCTGCAAGTTTCTAGTTCCTCATTATGGAGCAGGAGAAAACAGAGTTTAAAACATCTCCTAGTAGCAAATGTGGTTCAACTTAAAATTTGCAAACAGATGCAAGGTGCTAGTTTTTTTCATCCTTCTTACATCATTGCATATACTAAATTAGTCACTTTGCAAACAGCCATGTGTGGTTTGTCAGAATGCACATTTATTTATTTTAGTAATATCCATACATGTATATATATTTTTTTCCTTCTTCTTCCAATTTTCACAAGCAGGAACTGCTTAATAGATCATATGTTAAAAACCATTTCACATAGTCCACAGATACTATCTAATAATTCATATTGTTTGATTGGGAGTATGCCCTACTGTCTGTCTTTCATCTGCTGCGCCACTTTCATTTAACTTTTGTCCCGTGATTATTCAGACACCCAACAGACTGCTCGATCACGCAGCATATCAGTGTCTTGTAATGTCCTGTTCAACTGTCATCTGTTTTCTTACAAGAGGGATTAACAAATAAATGTCAGGCTGAGCCCTTTCCTTCACTGAGATGAACATGGCTTCACTTTCACTGACGATATCACAAGTTTAAACCAAGCCAACAGACAATTACAGTTCATAACTTGTGCAGTCCCACAGTCCTACATATGTAGCTTACCATTGCTGATTTTGCATCTTTCTTAAAGTAAAATCTGCCAATCCTTTGTTTTTCTTCTGCCTGAAGACACTGAGTGGCCAGTATCCACTCCTCACCAGTTGGTATCCAGTCTCCAAATCTAAATGCCCAGCGCAGTGATCCCATTCTCTGCATATGGCCTCAAATCATACCAGAGCTGCCAGATCGAGTGGAGGGTGATAGGTTTGTTCTGTCAACAAAGTCAAAATGTGATTATTTATCCTGCAAAGTCAAATGTTCTGCAACACGTCCATCTGACATCAGAAATCTTTTAGTACAATACTCTCCCTGTTCATCATCACTGCCTATTCTGAATAAAAGTACTAACGTACAGAAATTTTGAACAAGTTTATTCTAATTTACACCACAGAATAGAAAGTTCAACAGATATGTTTTCAAGACAGGCTAGCTTATGCATACCTACATGAAGATACAGACTGAATTCATGATGGAATACCTGCTTTAACTCATTCCATACCAGTTCCTGATTTTTCCGTATATTTACTTAGATTTAAGACGACAATTGCATATTTAAATTCTTCATAAAAAGAGCTTTTGTTCAAGTGTCAACATGTCTATAGTCTTAAGTCATGCTGCAGCTGCCCTTGCAGCAGCTGCAGCATGACTTGCTAGGCAGTGCCAGAACCACTGACCAAGACCTGTGACCACAGTATGGAACGAGTTAACATCACTCACATGTGTGGTAGTAATGTGTAAAGAAAGAAAATCAGTTACCCATGCAGTATGGCATCAAAATTTTCTATTTAAAACACATGGTACTGCCACTCAAGTTTCATTTGGGTAACACTTTTTGACGGTGGTTTGTCTTCAGTATATGTGATCATTTCCAATTTATTTTTGATAATAAATTGCTATATGGAAATTCCAACTATAAAATCTAACCATGCAGTAACACCACATATACATCTACATTATATAAACAAGAAGCATTTGCCTCATGCTTGGTTGATTGTCTGAAAAGTTCTGAACAGCTGGAATGGCAATCAAGAGACAGTCAATGCACTTCATTCAATGCCATTCAGTTCGGATTAATTCTGGTCGCTCACAATGCCAGTGGCCATATTCACAAAGAATTTTAATCTTATAAGAAATTCAGGATCAAAATTAAAATCAACTTGTTTCGATTCCCCACCTTTTCATTCTGGGTCGCTGGAACAATCTCAGTATGAACCAATCTCTTTTATGGCTATTATACAAAGTGTGATTAACATTTCAGGATAATGGCTTAATATTAATATATATGTATTTTTTTTTCATCTACACCCATTTGGGACACTAGCAAAGAGACGTTATGTCTCGTTAACAACAGAGTGTTAGTAAACATATACACATGCACACCATAGCACGTGGACCGGCATTAATCCAACTGACCAGTTTGACAGTTGGCTTTCCCAATGTAAAAAACAATGGTTTACCTCACCCCCCATACAAATAATGGATTGCGTGGACATGCAAAATTCAAGGTAAAAAATAAACGCAGCAGTCTTTGGGCAGTCTCTGAAGAATTCTGTCAGAATGAAACCGGTCAGACTGTTCCTAAAGTCTTCACCTAGGCAAAAGCTTCACAGACAGGCACTTTTCGCTGTCTTGGCCCTTGCCTAGTCTTCTAATTGTTAACATAAATGTGCTCCAGCTTTAAGGATAAAGTACAGGATTAAAAAATTAAATATGATAAAAATATTCACAACAGAGTTAGTATTGTAGCCCAGAACACAGATTGTTTATTCCTGGAACTTTTGATTCATATATTAGCCCAAGGATTAAGTAGTTCAAACCAATTTAATATCAGGATCTAAGTCAGGAGCAGATCAAATTCTTTGTGAACATGACCTTTGGATATTTTGGACACTTTTAATCGTGTAGGCCACAACCTCATTTTATAAATTCTAGTCACTAACTTGTCCAGTCTGTCTTATGTCCTTTCAATGCAAGTTAACCAATTCCAGATCAGAATAAAACTGAGTCAACAGCTTTCCTTGGTGTCGGTTAGGCTCATTGCAAAGCTATTGACTAACAGCATGCCATCATCATGACCATGCATGGTCTTACAGGCATATCTCCGCAAAAATTGATTCCTAGTGATGAGAAATTCAAGTAAACTGTTAAGGCAAACAAGAATTTACATCTTGGTGCTTTTGGGTGATTTGAGTGGGGAAAGGGTTATAATTATTGCAATTTGCACACAGTGTCTCGCTTGTGGGACATGTGGATTGAACATAAAGGTATTGATCATCCAGAACATGTACATCTGTTATAATTAACTCAAAATGGTAGGTTTATAAGTTATTTAGTTTGATCAATTTTCAATTTGCAATTTCCATTCAATCCCAAACTTGCAAGATCACATGTAGCACATTTGTCTGTCCCCAGGAACCTGTATCCCTGGCCTATGTGTTCACTCTGTAAGTTGTAACGGTGTATACAGTTGGGAAGTCTGTTCAGGGTTAGTCTTACGGGCCTGTGGCTGATTTTATGAGTTTATCAGGGGCATGGAGAGACTCGAGTATAGCATTTCCACACCTGTGATATGACTTCACGACAGGTCGCAATCATTTACTGCACCTTGATCAGTGCTAAATCATATTCGGAACTGGCACCTGGGCACTTAGCCCCAGTATGAGGCATCGAGCCGCTATGTTGGGATGGACGGCTTCTCGGAGATAGTGCCCATATTAAAACAACACCGTCGATGCCTCAGAAATGGGGCTACTGGGCACTGGGACAACAGGCCTATTAATGGCTGCGCGGGTCTCCAGTTCTATGTCTGGCACAGTATGACGGAGTCAACAGGTTTCTTTCAGACGTATGGGTCATGCGCTCGGAGATTGGGGCGATCATGAGCCTACGCAATCGGTCACAGTTTCACTTTCACTTCTGCGACATACGGCACAGATGACTTGCTGGACTTTGGCATTGCCAGCAAGTGTCTAGTTTTGATCATCTTCATAGCCAGGCTTTTTTAAAAATGCAAAATTTGTGCCAGCTCACCTCACTTCAACGTGTCAACACACGGAAAGACTTTTATATACTACAAAATAGTATTATGAATGATGCAGATAGTATCAAGACACCGTTTTAAAATGATTTCACCTGTAAAATTGAGATATTTTCGCTTCATGCAGACGGACTTCTTACCAGGGCGCTGCCATTTTGGTTCATCTTAGTATGGTGGGTTAACCCCAGGTGGCAGCAACTGCTGGTATGATTTTTTTTTTAGGTTATTTTGTTATCACAAGGGGGCAGCACGTCCAAATATACCACTAAACCATGCACGTATCTGCAGAAACCCAAAATGAGTTTTTCCAAGTTCGTACGCTTTACTTTGAAGTTGCAAAGAACATTAACTATGGAGGAGCATTTTCCAAAAAATTCAAATATACACTATAAAGACGATAGTTATATATATAAATAAAAGTTACGTATAAATAAACAATTTTGACCAGGTCGACTTAAAAAAAGATGTGAACCAGGCCTGCAAGTATCATTGCCATTGGCTAAAGTGTTGCCCACATCCTGGACTGATATTAGATATTGTGCACTCTGGTCTGCTCCATGCATAGGCCCGTACAGAAACACCTAATTAGTAACCTTAGGCATTATTTACAAAGAATTTGATCGGATCCTGATGTTTTTCATCCTAACATTAATTTGATGCGCTTTTGACGCTGAACAACTTTGATACTTAATTTCAACTAAGAAAAAATATTTCCTTTAACTTTCTCACGTTCACTCTTTTATTTTTCATTCAAATCGAAGCTTTCATCGATTGACTGAAATCATTCAATGTGCTATTTTAAAAAAATATAAATGGACTGTTCCTTTTGTTATAATATTTCTGCATACGTTTTTGCACAAAAAGTATATATTATTCTTTTCTTGCAACAGATAAATTTTTCTCTCAAGCATGAATTTCTACAATTGAAGCATGATTTCGAATTTATTTTTGGATTAATTTAATTTTGTCTGTTTATAATGTATAAGATCAGGTACGAAATCAGAAAATGAATGACGTTTTATGATGCAACTATTTTTAAAATACGACAGATATCGATATATGAATTTTCTTCAGTTTACTAATTCGTATGTATAAAAATGAGCCCGCAACAACAATTTAAAGCAAATAATATACTAACCCTAAAGAATCCTTTCAAATGTATCCAAATAGTGAAGACCCAATAACAGTTCTATCGAGGGTGATCTGAATGAAATGTCAGCTTCTCGCGAAAGGTCCACCTCGTTTCCAAACATCAGACTACACCCAACTCTAAGTATTAATCTGTTTTATAATGCTGAAGTCACATGACATATTCATCTAACTTTCTATCAATTTTCACTTTTACAATCCTTCGATCAGTTAATTCCAGGTTTGATCTAGGGTTCACATATTCTTTTGCTAACTTTTGACGTACATAACCAATCATTTTAACATCTTATGTCATTCGCAGCTCTAGTTATTTTGTGCTTTTGAAGTGAATACAATATATGTCAAACAAATACGAGCATTTTATTTCACACCACAACAGTGTCAATAGCTTCTCCTCGTCATCATCGTCTTCTGCATATTTGATCCTATATGTCTTTCTTGTGGAGATTCTTCTTACAATTCTGCTTTTATCCTTCTTTGACAAGTTTTTCTTATATCTCCCAAGTCCTATCATAGAATCAAAGCAGCTAATAACATACATTACAATTCTGCTTTTATCTTCGTTGAGAATTTTTTCTTACATCTCCCATTTCCTATCATAGAATCTAAGCAGTTAATAGCATACATAATTATATCGACAAATTTATCCCCATTCTATCATTTTTGAGTGACAATTACATTTACAGCTCTCGTTTTTTCCCATCAGCTGACAATTCTGCACCCGTATCATGCCAAATCATATGGTGAACATCTGTTTCTGGCCCAACGGTCAAACGGGAAAACGGGAAACTCAACTCGTATATAAAGATGTATTAAGATAAATTGATATCTTATTTAATTGGCATAGAAAATGAAGCAATTAAAAAATTCATTCATGAATTTTTCAATCTTTACATATTTTTTTTAGGTATGAAGCTTGTGAACCACCTTCGGATAATATCTGTTCTGTGGGTCGCCTGTTTAATGACATGGATGAGGTGTGTTTATTTTAAAAGAAGTACTCTCAAATATTATGGCTCCAAAATCTGTCTAGTCTCTAACTTGTTTCAATAAAATGTCATTCGTGGTGTAAATGTAGTTCAGGGATTAATTCTTTTACTTTAAGGGTAACACACTCATTGGCATTAAACGTCAAGAGCCACTTTTCAGGCCAAACGCTTATTCCATTTAGGTCCTCCTGTAAAGAATATAGTTTAGTTATATATTCTATAATATAGTTTAGTTATATATGCTATAATATAGTTTAGTTATATATGCTATAATATAGTTTAGTTATATATTATATACTATAGTTTGGTGTCGTCAGCGCACATTTTTTGCCGTGTTCACTGTGATGTCCTTGACGTACACCAAAAATAACACTGGGCCTAAGACAGAGCCATGAGGCACACCGCTGATTACAAGACTCCACTCAGAGCTCCAGTTCCTTAGCAAGACTTAAGGTCTTCTGTTCTTTATGAAGCTCTCTAAACCAATTTAGTACTTCGCCTCTAATTAACTTATACTTCTTGAAACAAAATGAGTCTATTATGAGGCATTATTTCGACAGCTTTGCCAAAATCGATAGGAATTATTTCAATTTTGATTATATTGTCAAAGTTCTATGTTCAGTCATTGAGACCTTCCAATAACTATGTCGCACACGAACAATTTTGTTGAAAACTATACTGATCACAATTTATGGTATTGTTGGCATTTCATGACGCCCTCCTCCCCCCCCCCCCCTTAAAAAGCCCTCCAAGATTAACCAATGTCTTAATTTGATCCAGTAGGTTATATTTGAATCTGGATCAAATTCGATTAAACCATAATTCTGATATGCTAATCATACGGTCTGTACAATAGCCATAGACCACAGTTTGGTTAACAGTAGAATTTGAAGTTGTTCTGAATAACCGTCTCCAGTATGAAAATGAAGTATTTTCTGCAGATGATCCTTTCCGGTTTGGCTTCACAAAAAAGCGTAGTACAGTGAACAATATATTTATTTTATTCAGCCTATCTGAAAACCAAAAGCAAAAAAACAAAAAACAAAAACAAAAACAAAAAAAAAACAAAAAAAAAAACAAAAACAAAAACAAAAAAAACCACCCCCAAAAATGAAAGGACAGCCCTTATTTACATATTTTGTAGGGTTTTTTTTGAAAGCCTTTGACACAGTCAACAGATATGCCTTAATATACAAATTACTTCAGAGAGGATTTAATGAGAGTGTTGATAAGTATGTTTCAAAAGCCAAAAGGTAGAGTAAGGTGGGACTCAACACTTAGTGAATCTTTCATCACAACTGCTGGGGTCCTCTAAGGCGGTATGATAAGCCATAAACTATTCAAGGAGTATTTAAGTGGCATTGGGTAATCTCTCGATGATACAAGCGGTGTAGTCTTTGATGATAACCGTTTCTTCTATTTGCTATTCGCAGATGACTTACTTCTCTGTTCCTATATAGTTGGTGGCCTACGGAGGCAACTTGATGGACTGTTTGATTTTTGTAAAAAAATGCACATCATTTTAAATTTATCAAAAACGAAAGCACTGATATTGAACAAGGGTAACTGTAAGCACACATTCTATTATAGTGGTTCTGCTGTTGGATGTGTTGATAAATATAAGTAATTAGGGATCTGGTTCTGCACCTTAACATTTGATTACTTATCCAGTAATAGAGAGCATTAAGTTCGGCTGGCTAATGAGACTGTAGATCAAGTATATAAACTAAGTGGCCTTACAGTTGGTAAATTAAGACCACCAATTGCATTTAAAGTATTTTATACTCAACTCATGCCCATCCTTGAGTATGGTTCTGAGGTTTGGTTTAGCAGTAAAGAAACTCACACAGCATGTATGGACAGATTTCATCTAAAATTCATAAAGTCAACTCTTTGTGTTCGTGCATATACAAGTACCGATGCAGTATGTGAGGAAACCGAAAGGTTACCTTTGCTTCTTAGACACCAAATTAAAGCAATGAAATTCTGGTTTAAAATCTTAGAGTTAGCAAAGGTACACACTGTTAAGAAAGCATGCAATACTTCGCATGATCTTTTGTCTGTTGGTCAACAAAATTGGTGTGCAACATAAGAAATCTATCAAGTGAAATAGGACACATACACATTTGGAATGATCAGAAAGTTTAAAATCGTCAAACTCTGATAAAAGATATTTGTAAAAAGATGCAGAACACATCGAGACATAAATACTTGGGAAAAAAATCAACAATCACACTCTGGAACAAAATTACGCACTTATAATTTTTTAAAGAGAGATTTTGGTTTGGAACCTTACCTCACACTTATGAAGGACTCAAGGTATAGAACTGCCCTTACTAGACTAAAGCTCAGCTCACACAACCTCTCCATTGAAACCGGAAGACCAGCCAAGCCAAAAGTACCCCTAGAGGATCGGCTCTGCACAAAATGTAATTTAGAGATGGTGGAAGATGAGATGCACCTTATCATGATATGCCAAAAAGACATACATAAGCAAGAGAGCCACTAGTGATTGAATTATAAACAGTAAAGTTTGGCACATGCTTGTATAATTCAGTCAATACTACAATGGTGACTCATAAATATAATAATTTCAAATTACGAAAGATAGTTTTGATGGGACCAAAATGACAAAATTTGTTATACAATATATCACAAGGTTTTACAAGAAACATAAATTGACAATGCTTACCAGGGGTTATTAAAGATTCATTCTAGCAAGGGTAATAGTCTTAGACGACCATTTTTTTCTTTGAAGAGAGTTAAGCAGGAAAATGAACAAATTAACTCTGAACATCATATAAACTCTCATGTGTTAATTGCTCAAACATGTCACTTATTTTGTGTTCGTGTCAAAATAATTGATCCACATGCCGCAAGGAGTAAGCGATATATTACAGATACTTCATATTGAACTAGCCTCTGCTTTTAAATTTCTACTCAAAGATTCTAAGAAAACATTCAAACTTTTTGTCGTGTGATCCAGGTTGTGACAATGTACTGCGTTTTCCATCCACCACAGACACAACAGACTTGTATAATTGATAACTTCATTAACTTACTGCTAAAAAAGAAGGAGACAAAAAGAATGACACTCTCCACGCTGGTCAGTATGCTGTACAGAGTTATTGCGCTGAATAGTGGATCAAATGTTGTGTAAATGACAAAATGACCTCGGCTATTGAGACTGACTATGTGCACTGCATCATATACTGCGCTAATGACAAAAGCATGTTTGCCATTCAGACCCGCTGTCTTTCTACACTATATGCCGGGACTGCAGCGTTTCGGTCCTGGAAACATCTCCTTGTTCATAAAATGCTGATTGAGATGAAATCGTTATCATTTTTAGCAGAACACCAAATAAGCTATGGTATTGAATCTGGAGTTTGGAATACACAACTAAGTAAAGGTTCCAAAAGTTCTAGGTGCCTTTAAAGCTTCCTCTAATATTTCTGCTGGCAACAAAAATGTCATGTTTAGTGAAGCTTATCAGGCTGGTAAATGTTCCAAACCATCCCCTCACAATGTATATTTTAGTGGCAAGAAGTATTCAGTTTCCCACACATGTGCAATATGTTGGCTAGTTGAAAAGGAGATAAGATTGCATCCTGAATCTTCAAGTCGATGTGAATTTGTAAGCAAAACTGCAGGAGGTTAAAGAGTCTTCGAAATGACTATAAAACATTGATGATTCTGATCTTCATTTCACAAATTTGAACAGTGATCGTGTTCAAAAAGAAGCATCACAGCAAGATGATAAGTAACAGTCTTAGCTCCACACGTAGGGTCTTTGGTGAGAATCTTCCATGTTTTGTACTGCCTATATTAGTACTTTTAAAATGATTCTATCAACTTCCCATATTTGTCTTCTACTATGATAGATAGAAGTACTTCTTTTGATCAGTCTGGTTATATTAACAACACTGATACTGATAGTTCAAAATCATACAGAAGTTCATAGTACAGGTACTCCATTTCAGGAAGAAGTTGCATGGAGGTTTGTACTTTCATCATGATCATGATGTACTGTGGTTAAGTTAAGACAGTGTTTCTAGTATGGATCTCTCCAAGTTTTCAAAATTGCACTGACAATATTAACCAATTTACATGCAATTCCTGGGTTAAACTTACTTTAGCTCCAGGTTATGATTTTCGTAATAATTTTGAATTTTCATCTGATGAAGTAAGACTTGCACTAGTACCTAATGATTTGGCTGAGTCCACACTTAGAACACCAGATCGTGACAATTCGTTGCAGAAGTATTTGATCATATACAAAGAAGTTGTTAGTTCAGTTCACAATATTGCTGGCTGCAGAATACCTCTTCATTCTAGATAGAATATCAATGTTTGGAGAGACTGCTATGAAGTATAATGACATGGAAGTTTGTGACTTCGTAGAGTTTGGATTTCCCATCGGTTATTATGTCAGCTGGTTACCACATTCCAGTCCTAGGAATCATAATGATGCATTTCCTCAACTTGTTGATAAAGTCATCAAGGAAGTGGAGCACAAAGGTACTCTTGGTCCATTTGTTGACAATCCTTTATTCTCCACTTTATTTACTTCTCCACGTAACACTACTCCTAAAACGGGGTCCACTGAAGAAGATAGGAGGGTGACATTAGATGTGTCATGGCCGAAAGGTAACACTGTTAATGACGGTATTGACAAAAAATGTTACTTGGGAGATAGAATACAATTGACTATCCTTCTATTGATGATTTGACCAACATCATTGCATACCTGGGAAAAGGTTGTTCACTCTACATGAGGTATTTAAGCAGGAAATATAGACAAACCCCTGTGTATCCTGGTGACATTAGGTTTCTAGGTAACTCGTGGAGAAACTAATTTTATGTTGATACAGTGTTACTATTTGGCTTACGTTCAGCGGCATTCTTATGTTCGTGGTTTACGAACGCCGTAGCACACATACATAAGTTTGTTGGTTACTTTTTCGTCATTGATTTGGACGGAGGGGGGGGGGGGGGAGAGGCGGGGCTTTTACACAATTCACTAATTTGCTAGAATGTCTTAGTGTGATGGAGGCTTCTAATAAAGCCGTCACGCCTTCCACTGCTATGTTTTTAGGCATACATTTTCACACCATATGTATGAAATGTGCATACCGAAATAAAAAATGGATGAAATTAGGAATCTTAGGAATCAGGAATAGATGTGAATTTAACACAGTAAAGATAAAGCAGCTTGGTATTTTTCATGATAGCACCTGGGTTGCCTCCTAAGCAGACTTTCTTGGGGCGATACACTATGTTGGCCCCCAGTTCGCCGGGGGGGGGGGGGGGAGGAGTAGACCGCCAAGAACGGATGTGTAGCAGGCAAGCACCTGGTAAGTGTGCTCGTGAATTCAATAGAATTTAAAATTGATATAATATAATCCAGTTCCTGTGGCATTTGAGTGTTTCGGATTTTGTCTGATTTTTCATTTTTACTCAAACAGCAGCATATCGTTGCCTTATATTGTATAAAGACATGAATAAAAGTAAATTGTGAGGAGATTCACCTGGGCAGAAAATGAAACAGAACTTCTTTTTTCTCTGTTTCAGGTAATTACGCCATTCAAAAAGACATGGAAGTAAGGAATGAAATGTTTAAATGGATTATATTGTTGTTTCATTTTTTTTTTTATTTTCCTATTTCATTAATTTCATTGTATAGTTTGAAATAATCGGAATATCAGTCTTTCCAACTGAAAAATAATAGGAACTGATACTCTTTACAGTTTTCAGTGAATTTGGATTAGATATACCCAGGAGAGGGGCTTAATTTTTTGCACAGTATATATAGCTACCAATCGAATTTGTGCTGTAATGTCGTAAAAAATAACATGTTTCCTTGTTAAATTACTACACATTTCCATCCTAATAGCAATCTTTCACCTAGAATGGGGAGATGAATAGGAAAGCGATCTCTTCTCTATCTTGCCTAATCAATTTGTGAACAGTAAGGAAAAATATTGATGTGTGTCACGTAAGGGATAAATGTCCCGGTTTAAATGATACTATGCCTGCTTTTATCTGATTTGTTTCTTTTTTCTCTCTAAGCCCAGACACTTTATTTTCATTAGGGTTAAGTGATAATATGTCTGTTTTTATTTGATTTGCTTCTTTTTTCTCTATATGCTAAGACACTTTATTTTCATTATGAATAAAGAAAATAAAAAGTAAGCACTTCCAAATTCAAAGGGTAAAATTAACAAAAAACATTGTTGGAAATCATTAAACAACATACATACATATACACATACATACATATATACATACATACATACAAAATGAAAGAAAAACCTACATGTTTATAAAATAAGAAAATGTCTGTTGGGTCGTGAGTGCCAGAGTTTATCCAGAACACCCATATCAAGGCAGGGATATTATTAGCGGAATACCTCAGGGATGCACTGGGACCTCTTTTGTTTATACATAATGACTAGCCTGAAGTTATAGACCCAAGGTCTAAAATATATTTGTTTGCTGACGACACAAAAATATATCACACGATAGAAACAGAAGAAGACATAAAGATACTTGAACAGTGTCTCAGATTCTTTCTAAGATGGAGTGATAAGTGACTGTTGAGATTCCATCCAAATATGTGTGAAGTTATAAGAGTCGTTTATTCCAAAATCTCATTACACGATGGGCATACATGATGATTTCATTATGAAGGGGACATTATCAGAAAAAGATTTGGGTGTTTTCGTTTACAGCGATTTGACGTTCGAATAATAGGTCTCTATGCAAGAAAGAATCAGCAGGCCTAGGGCAGTCTCCTCCCAAGGCAAACGGAATGATGAGAATTATTAGAAAATCATTTGAATGCATGGAACCAGAATCATTTCTACTAATATTTCGATCAATGATGAGATCTGGTTTGTCTCTTGTAAGCCTGGCGATAGGTGGGTCCCACGCAGGTCCACCTTTTCTTTTTCATGTGTTGGGTCATTTATCACATTGATGGAGGCCTAAATTAACTTTGGTTCAGCATCCTTTAACAGCCTAAAGTCAGTGTTTTTTTATCCTGGTTTTATTCTCCTTATTCTTCAGTGTAATTTTCATGTATCTAGGCCTATCTTCATCAACAGCTTTCCTTCTCCCAATTTTAACTTCAATGTTTCCAACGCTTCTGCACATAGGCACTGTGCCACTACAGATGCCTATGTTATGGCACCTGAAATGGGATCGTATCGGTTCGGTGTTTTAGAGTTCAATTACTCAACTACTCAAGTATCCTTTTGTATTTCAAAAAATCTTTACCCAGGTTAAAATCAACAGTGGTTTCAGATGGGTTTTCAGTAGATGGTTCTGTGGAAAGGAGGGCTAGGTCTACATAGGCGTATTCCTACATTACTTCCCATTTCCTTCGTAATTTGCCTTTAGATTACTTAGTTGAAGAACTGTTGGGTTTCGACATACTTAAATTTCCGACTGTAAATTTTTGTGTATACGCCTAGTTGAAAAAATATACGCATTTTAACACCTCAACACACCTCTGGCTCGCAAGAATTTTGCGTATTGGGTTTTGTATTGTATTGAACTGCAGACTGTTTGGTTTGCTACTTGTGACCTCCCGTACTAGAATTTAAGTGTAGGCCTATGTTGCCATTTTTGCTGTTGCCCTAAAATGGCAACTGGTACTGGAATGAAAGGTCTTTTTACGAGGAATACGAATCTGGCATCTTAATGATACTTAAGACTAGTTCGAGTTCAGTAGATCGACTTTAGGCGGGATTGGCACTGTGAGAGTTTAACCGAAAGAATCCGCAGTGAGCCTGGTGGCCCGGCAAATCTTTTCTTCGACGACTCGCCCGTCCCCTGTCCGGCAGGGGTCGCTCTGGCTTGAAGCCATGATCGCCTTTGACACCTCTATTTTCCAACGCTAAGAAAGGGACTTTAAAAAGTCTGCATTTACCAACTTTTGGATTTTAGCTCATCTGATTGACAGCTACCCTTACATTATGGGTTGTTGTTCTTCGTCCACCTGTCTATCTATTCACAGTTAGAATTAAGACTTCTTGGAAACTGTTGCCGGTATTTTCTACAGACTTGGTGGGGGTGAGTGCATCTCGGATGGCTTTCCTGAGTGTTCGTTCAGTTGATGCTGTCTCCAATCACCTTTGAAAGTTATTATTATTAATTTCTCATTCCAAACAACGGCAAACGTAATTGAATATACATGTACTGCTTAACTGAGTCGCCGCCAAAGTGATACACCGTGTGATGACGTGCCACTGTTACACAGGAGTGTTTGTGTGTGGTAAAATAAACCAAATTAAATTTTCGTTTGTAACATTAGCTTACTATTCTCAGAATACCTTTCATTTAAACACACTGGGTTGTAAAGGGTGGGCCCATATAATCGAATTCCTGGTATACTTTATGGCATTTAAGAATGATTATAGTCTAATGGTTTTGTAATGTATAAGACAATTTACAAGCCAAAAGAAGAATGCGGGAATCATTTGCTGCGGAGACCTTTAAATCGAACTTTTTGTTGCTTCAAAACTGACAGGTTCCATTACAAAAAACACAAATTAAAATCAACCAGAAAGCAATTACGTGTGGTATAAAACGCTGCGTTTTGGGGTTAATTTTGGTTCTGATGCAGGATATCTTTGACCACTAGCTCTAAGGCTCAAACTATACCGAGATGAAGGTCACCGACTCGTGCCACCTGCACACGTGTCGGCACTTAGAATTCAAAGATGGCTACGTCCGACTGCTAAAATGAGGTCAAGATTCAAGTAGACTGGCCTAAATTCAGATCGTTCTGGGAAGAGCGCTACAGCAAAACGAAACATTACCAATTATTTGAAGAATTATTGAAAGTATAACGATACAATGGGAGGTTATGATGACGTACTTGAACACAATTAACTGAAAGCATTTTGCTTTGCTGCTATGTCTACCATCAAATTGTCCATCAGTTGCGCTTAAATGAAGACACGCCAATTGAAAGCCTACACGAATTACACGTAATGCTGAAAATATGTTGCATTATGCAACGAAAAGCCTTGCAGACAGGGAGTGACATACAACAATGATTTTGGATGGATGTTCACTATTGTGCGGCGCCATAAAAGTAAGAAGCTACAGTGTGGCACAAAGCTGTGTCTAGCTGACCACAAAGCCAGACAAATTGCCACTATTTATGTTTGCATAATGAATTTAAGTGGTGAGCTGCAGCAACTGTGGAACCTGTGTTGTTTTTGTGCAGGAACAAATCTACTTGAGTCAGTCCCTATCATGCATTGTGATTAGTATTTATTTTGTCGTCACTGTTAGTGTATGGTGGGCATTACTATTTGGTTAAACAAACTGTACTTTTAAAGATAATGAAAAAAAAAATTAACGCCGTACATTCATATTTCCAATCAATAGGTAAGACTGGGGCAGTCATATGATTTGTAAAAGTATCCAAATGCGAGTAACGAAGTGCGTATATATTATAGCATACCCCATTACGCTTTTATTCTATCAGTGATATGTTGTCTTGTCAACAATTCTCCTTGTGTGGCTTTGCCAATCTATCTGTCTGCGTGCAGGGATGTCCACTCTGGGTACCAGCGTCTTTTTGTTGTATATCGTCTTCCTCTCTCTTACTTTTTCATGTGCGAAAAGGATTTATATAGGGCTATGCCCTTTTCCCAATCACCTTTTTCGAAATAAAAAACATGTTTGAATCAACGTTTTGGTATTGTCAACAAGCGAAGCTAACTTAATCAAATTGTACTCCTGTTCCATTCCGACGCAAGAGGAGATTGTAATTATTCGTTTATTGCCGAACTATGTCAGCTTCAGTTGTGGCTTTGAATCTAAAACCTATTTGCTGGAAGAACTTTAAGGTGACTAAAAAGGTCGGCTCAAATACAGCATGGCTTTTTATTCTGACCAAAATACTTTAAATTCTTCATATTACGTGAAGGAATCAGAAAACTCGAGTCCGCAAAAATATTCTAGAGTCATTCATTCTTTTGTTCAATGTCATTTGTAGTTTTCTCAAAGTTTGCTTTCAGAAAATAGGGGTATGGTTAAAATACTGAAGTTTTGATCAAGTAATCTCGCAATGTAAAAGGCAGCATTCCATGTGGTGAAAATTTCATTAACAAGAATACATGTCAACACTTGACCTTTCAAATCCCAAACTGGGCTTGCAATGGTGCAGGTTTTTTGGTTTTGTCGCCACAAGATTTATCTTTTAATCAAATGTGGTTGACAAACATAGTACATACAAAGTAAAGCCAGAAAGAGGCTTATGTTCGTTTGATTTGGTTGCAACGGCCTCATGGACAAAGGTCAGTGAAATTAGCGCAGATGCGATTCTGCAAAATTTGGGAACAGTAATCTACACTATTCCCACTTTAACTATAATTACTTTTTGCTCGCGCGTTTTACGTACCTCCCGTGTCTAGGTCCAGTAAAAATTATTTGTTTAGGCATGTGTAGGCACTACTTCACTGCATCACTCATATGTCTCATCTTCGATCCATATTCAGCGGACTCAGCTTTTTTTTCATCATTTTTTAGGCATCATGACATGACAATCTGTAATTAATATCTCACTATTTTTTATAAGATTAATATGAATGTGTGGGGTATTATTAGAATATTGCTTCCACTACTCGCAACGTTACATTTAATTGTTCGTTTACCCCGTTGCTAAGAACCGAATGACTGTAAATTAGGATTGTATGTTCATACGCGTTACTGCGTGTGCCGTGCCCTTCAAGAAGTCCTGTTGTGAAGAATAGGCCTACGCCTTTTGTAGTATTTTGGCGACTTTCCACAACAAATTACGGGTACATTGGGTTAAAAATAGAACGTAGCTTCTGTGCAAAATGTAAAGTTCATTAGACATCCTCGAAGAAAACGTTTTGCCGAAGTAATCGCCAATTACTTCGGCAAAACATTTTCTCCTCGGATGTCTAATAAACTTTTTCGTTCTACACAGAATCTACGTTCTTTCCTATGAACAAATGTGAAAGAATGCATAGTTCTGTGCACACCAATTGTGTCAGTCAAATTTCATGGTGCATCAGCTGTAGCTGTCTTTGCAGATTGCATCTGTGCCCTCTAGATGGTTATGTACCCTTGTGCCTGCCTCTCTATGATATGTGTACAGAAACTTACGATTAAGGTCCAGAATGACAATCGTGTACTTGAACTTACACAAGTCACAAGTCAACTTACACAAAGGTGTCACAAATCAACCTGACTCCGTATGATTATGTATAACAGTCTTTAAAATAAAGTAAAGAGAAGGACCTACAACATTGGTCAGCTTATCTTGGTCGCCACAGGGGGCACGTCAACATGCGAACTACAACATAAATGAGTAGGTTAACGTGCTTTATACATTCAACCTACGCAGGTGAACAAAAAGGTCAACTTACTTATCAAATCAACATGTTGAGGTCAACACAGTCACAAAAAGAATACAGCAACTGAGCATGGTATCATACTATGCGCAACCACTTATGAAAATAACTTTGAATCACGTTTAGTCTTCTTTATCCGATTCATCTTACTCTTCTGGTTCACAGCCTTGAATCCTTGAACTAAACAAAAAAGTTCTCTTCAGAGCCATTTCTATGGATTCTTACCATTCCATAATGTTCTTAGTTCATTAATTGCTCAATAACTTGCTTGATGGTATTGTGCACTTTATTTTGGTTCAGATCGTGGAGGATTATCCATCATTTAGCGTATTGGCCCCTCAGGGCCTCGTTGTATTTGCAAAGCAAATATCCTTGGGTCTGATTTGCTGCTTCTTTTTCTCTTTTGTCTGTATCTTTGTAGGATTGCTGCTTTGCTTCATATACGTCTTCCCTTACATCAAACACTCTTTCAAGCAATAGATCTAATGCCCAATTGTCCTCTCCTCCTCTTCTAATTCTATATCATTCGATCCCATCTTCATCTTTCCCGATCTACTAATCTTTTGTTTTACTCTTCCGTGTCAGACCGGTCATCTTGCTGAATCCTCGTGTTGTCGTGAACCCCTGTCCACCAATTAGCCAAATGACGCTGTAATTCGCGTAGGTCAGCAAGGACCAGAGAAATCACAAGTGTCATGTTTTCGGTGTTTGTAATCCCGTCTGTATCTACTGTTTGACCTATTCCAGGTGGACTAAAAACCATTACTTTTCTCGGCAGTTTCGGTTTCCGTGGGTAGATGATCAGTTGTGTGAAGCTCCCGCGTACAACGTTCGATCTTGGACTCAGTTTACACGAGTGTTATCTCTTGTTGCTCATCTTCCACAGGTGAGGTATGGAACTTAACCTGTTTGAACCTCTATGTTTTTTCATACCTGTCAACATTCCACACCTCAAAATAGGGAGATTTTTGTAAATGGGAAAAAATCCAAGGGGGAGATTTGTATTTTAAAAAAGAATATAATAGTAAATACTAATTTTTCATGGGGGAGATTCTGCCAAATTTACAAAATTAAGCACGTAAATAAAAAACATTTGGGTGAAAAAGTGGGAGACTCCCACCTTATGGGGGAGACTTGACAGGTATGTCTTTTACTTCAGTCATCACGCAAAATGTTGGTTTTTAATCTCTCATGTTCATCGTTTCTGGCTTTAGATGTCCGACTCCCAGTAAACAGCCGTACGGCGAGGCTGCGGCTCGCTTGTTTCATTTCATCATATGGTTGGGTTTGTGGTGGTGATGGTGGGGCCATACGTTGATCCGTGTATTTCACTTGTTCATGGTCAGTTGTCATGCTGAACAGTGCAACATAGGGTGAATATCTGAGTATATTGTCACTTTTAATTAAGCATGCAGGATTAAGCCAGTAATTCCATTTCTAACATTACTAGAGGATTCATATTCTGTATCGCTGTAATGCTTTTAATTCCTGTTGTACTTGTTTTGCTGTTCGGACACAGGAAAACGAACCCCATCGCCGAGCATTGCCTTTGGAATGAGTTCTTTGCTGATCATGCAGATTCTTGACCACTGCTTTCAGGTTGATTGTATTGCTCGGGTAGAACACTAAGGCAACGCCGCATCTCATGAAGCAGGCGACTGTACATAGTAACCAGCTATCTGAACCAGTCTTGTATTCTCTTTTTACGTGAAATGACCTGCTTTTGTTCTTTGAGCATGTTGGAGTTTTATGTCCTGATACGGTATATTTCTTTGATATAGCTTTGATTATTTAGTGTTTTGTCAGCAAAGAGATACCAATCTTAATGTCTAATACTAGAATGTCCTCCAGGTGTACGTTGCCCACACAGAAGAGATTACATAACGCCCTTTATATTGACAGCCTCTTACATTTTATCTTGGCACTTTTAGGAGTTATGTTCTATTGATCAAAACCGAGTGTAATATTACTTTTTGCATCAAAGTGAGGAGTGAGCTTGCATTTACCAGGAACCATTCATGGATATTTGTTCTTTTTCCAGTATCTTAAGCGTGCTATGTCAACTGCAAAAAATGCGAAACCAGGCTTTTTTGCTCAGCAGCATGGAAGCAGAATTATATTCACCCCTATTAAATGTTTTGATGCAGTCTATTTGAAAAAAAATGGTGCAAATATATTATGTCAAGGATGGATAGTGACGAAATGTGTTGCTAAATGTTCAGTAACGTGGAAGAAATAGAATATCACTTCAGCTGAAATGGAATACGGTGTTACCTGGCGCTTGAAAGTACATTTGCCGGTAACAGTCACCAGGGAATGTCACCACACGTGCTCTCGCGACAGTCAGATGACAAATTGTACTACAACCACGCGAAATCCTCTTTCTACCCATGCTAATAAATGTATTAATATGTAGATAACAGCCAGCTTTGAAAGCTAAGATGAGCTCTGTTAGGTGTTATGCATTTGAAATAGAAGTAAGATATGCATTAAAACGAGAACCCCACGTGGTTTATCATTGAAATAGTTAAACCACTGTTTCATTTCAAATGCTTTTGTATAACCCTAGCCTTACCGTTGTTTTCAAGGCGTAAACAGTATGGACGACATTTTTTTCATCCTTATTTGTTCATCGTATTGTTAAATAGTAATCTGTTTTCCATTTAAGCGAACTTTGTTCAAACAGATGTTTTTTGTCAATTTTTGGCGTCGGCGTGCACCATATGTAAAAAAGCTCCCACCTAAAGTGTCAGACATTCTAACGGACAAAGTGGGTGCCAATAACAACACTGTAACTTTACTTATGTGAATGACAGATGGACTAATATGATGTTCCAACATGTTTTCAGGATATAAATAAGAAAAAGTGGCAGCAATCAACAAAATTACAATTTAAATTTATTGCAGCTTGTTATCTGTCCGCTAAATTTATCTTATAGTCTGTCGTCCTGTGCAAAGGTTCAAGCTTCTTTTGTGTTTCCTATCATCTTCCATCTATGGATATTATACAAAAATATCTATAGGTCTACATATTATCTCAATATCATTGAAGTTGGTTTTACTCTCTTAAGGACAGTGTTGTGGCAGATAACTGATGCTAGGTTTGATAATACAAAGGGAGTCACGGTCTTTTGAAGCGCCTCTTCAAGGTGTCACGAGGCTGGGGATAGGCATAATGAGACCGGGCTCTATATCAGCAGGTCGTTCTTACGCCCCCTACGCCCGACGACAATACCCTTAACTGAGTCGTACATGGTTAATAATCTTTGTCTCTACTCAAAATGCATTGGTCGGATCGTCTTAAAACTTGTCTGGATGTACCTGGGATATTTTGATATTTTTCTAACAAAACTGTTTGCCATTTTTTAGTCCTCTAATAAAGGTTGCCAGCTGGATTCTGTTCAAGCTTGCTAAAGATGTACCTTACTAGGAGCCCCAAACGTACTGAATTTTACCTTTTGACTGACTTTCGTGTTTTTCGTCTCGATTCAACTGAATTGTACTGAATGAGCAAAGGCAAGTAAAAGCAGTACCTTGATTTGTACTGGAATGTACCTAGTAAGTACAAGTAAGTACCTCAGACACATTGAGAATATGCCTGGGAGTATGAATTGTCCCTTTGTGTTGTCGCTACAATTCTGGAACAAGTAACAATAGGTAGGCAGACTTCAAAGACTGGGCTCACAGACAGGTTGTCTTAATTGTCTGGGTGCCATGAAATGATCTCTTCTGTCCTAAGAATGTACTGAACAATGTTTGGAGTGAAATCAGCACAGAGTAAGAACATGGAATTTTCACTGGGGGAAAATTTATAAACACCAACTCTGCTTATCTTATGTACTCTTAATATATAAAACTGCTTTGACGCCATGATGATCATTTCCATCATCTTAGTCTGTCTCGTATGAAAAGATATCTATTTCATGGCGCGGAATCTGTGTTGGTCCAGATGAGTTTTAGTCTATGAACAACCCTATCAAATTTCTTTTTTTCTTTTTTGTCATTCACACTCCTAAGCGAACACTAGACGGCTGTTGGGTGAAGCTTAACTGAGTAATGTGTAACTGATCAACTAACCATCACTTTCCGTACAATCGGAGCATGGAGGAAGAAACTAGGAGGAGAAACAACGGAGTTGTATATTGGCCAAACCTCGCTGTTCCTCCATTAAACTTCAAAGCGCAAGGCGTCATTAATCCGCCTTAATATATATATATATATATATATATATATATATATATATATATATATATATATATATATATATATATATATATGCGAGTGAAGTCCAATGTTTCTTTAACTGGTCATATACTGTATACGCTGTGCACACTGCAGCAGTTATCCACACCCAGAATTTCCTTTTCTCCTTATGTTAATATACTTGCTAATGAGTAGTAATTTTTATATTCTTGCTAATGAGTAGTAATGCTTATATACTTGCTAATGAGTAGTAATGTTAGTATACTTGCTAATGAGTAGTAATTTTTATATACTTGCTAATGAGTAGTAATGCTTATATACTTGCTAATGAGTAGTAATGCTGATGTACTTGCTAATGAGTAGTAATGTTTATATACTTACTAATGAGTAGTAATGGTTATATACTTGCTAATGAGTAGTTATGTGCATCTTTGTGTTGGCGATGCTGTCCTTTTCTTATGGCTGACCATCGTGAAACCGTTACGGATGAATATAGATTTGCTTTCTCTTTCTGGCTGGTCTCATGAGTGGCTCCCGACATTGAATCTTGATTGGGTCTGTGTCTTTTTGTCCAGAACCACTTCGTAGTAGTCATTATCCTATTCGGCAATCTGAACTCTATACTCTTCATAAGCTAACCTGTCCCTGTCTAACTTATATACATATGGAAGTACTATTGTCCATATTGCACACGTTCTTCCGTAGAATTTTGACATAGGCTGTATTGGCCCAAATAAATTAAAGGGTCTTCAGTGGGTAACTACTCAGGACATGTTTCAGAGCCTGTACCCGTAAATTTCTCTCTGAGTAGCGGTTCCTTGACTAAGCTTAATATTCAGCAAAGACAACCCACATAATAATGCATAAATATGAACGTGGCAAGTGATGACTTGGCAAAATAAGTGAAGTTTTGCATATAAATACAAGGCTTCACCATGAATAAAGAAAACCTGTCAAACCAAACACAGTTACTAAATTTGTCTAGTGCAAGTTCGGATAAAAAAAATTGACTCACCCCTTAACCGGTATGTACCCTTCCCAGCTGGATAGCTTACCTTAGTTAAACCACCTGTCAGTGTATAATCATTTCTGTCATGTTAGTCTGTCTGATAAAACAAAAGAAAAGGTAAATTGAAAAGAGGATTTCCTTCAAGGCAAATCTGTCTGTATACTTACAACGGAAGGTTGTCGCATTGTACATTCAAATTGAAATTGCTGCATAAGATAATACATGAAATTTGAGGAAAAACTGTAGCAAGGTGAGGCGCTTGGTGAAAAAAAACGCTGCAGGAACAAAAGAAATACTAGGCAGAACGAAAGAATTCTTGATAAAACAGATTATCAAGTGTCAGCAAACAAGCAAGATTTGGTCTTGTAGTGAGAAACTCCTGTCAATGCTTGTACACTTTTTATTGCAACTTTGATTTGTTTATAGATCACTGTTGACACTCTAGCTTGGACTGGTGGTAAAATGGTTATCATACGGTAACATTAAATTGTTAGTTAGATAGATAGATAGATAGATAGATAGATAGATAGATAGATAGATAGATAGATAGATAGATAGATAGGTAGATAGATAGATAGATAGATAGATAGATAGATAGATAGATAGATAGATAGATAGATAGATAGATAGATAGATATGTTTATTCATCAAGATACAAAGCTGAACATATATCATAACACAAGATTGAGAGTAGAAGCCTGTCTGGGCTTATATATACCTTCATCCATGAGAAAACAGTAGGCTTTTAGGTAAGGTCATAAAAAATAAAATCTCTATCATGTATACATATGCATCATAAATTTTCACACAGACAAGTCCAAATCACTTAAAACGATTTTGATATAAAATACATGTACAACAATTCAATGTCCAACCGTTAAACTCAAGGTAACAAATAAAGTTTTCGTAACTTTTGTTTAAATAAAAAACATTGTCTGCCAAAGGTTTAATGGTATCTGATTCCATATCTTGGTACCATGGTGTTTAATGGTAATAGATATAAAAACATTGCCACAAGCAAAGGTAAATAAATTGTGTCTCTGTCTTGTAGAATACAAATGTATATTTAAGTTTAAGACAAAAATATTCTGAAAAAATTTGTGGAAATATGCCATTCATAATTTTAAACACAAAAATGGATGTCAAAAATTTATCTATAATGTCAAATTTTATGATTCCATATCTCTGAAATAAAGGATCTGTATGTGCATCAAAATCTGAGAAGCTCATAATACGTAAAATTTTCTTTTGTAATTTTACCAGACAGTCCAGATTACTTTTATAATTGCTTGCCCACGTTACATTACAATATGTATTATATGGATAAACTAAAGCATAATATAAACTGAGAAGTACCTAAATATTCACAGATTGTCTCAATTTCTTCAGAATACCAATAACTTTGCTAATTTTATTTGCAATGTAAGTAATATGATATTTCCAATTTAATTTTTTATCCATCCAAATTCCCAAAAACTTAATCTTACAAACTTGAGAAATATCATGATTATTAATTTCAACACGAATGGTCTGAGGAACATGGTTCTGCTTTCTTACACGATAAATCATAACATGTGTTTTGTCAACATTCAAAGACAGTTTGTTAGCATTGAACCAAGCTGTTATTAATCTTAAAGTTGCATTGGTCCTCTGTATTAGGGTATCAAAGTTGATATCAGAAAACAACAAATTCGTGTCATCTGCAAAAAGAAGAAGGAAACAATGGTGTTATGTCTGAAATGAGTGTAAACAACAAAGCCTAGTGATGTATTTATACATGGTATTGACTGCTGATGACAAATCATGGCGTGTCTATCAAACATGTACAAGTCTGCTATTATTGCTCCTAATTTGCAGTATTTGAACTTCACTGATAGGGCCACATACTCTTTACAGATGCTAGCCGTAGTGTTGTCTGAGAGCGTAGTGTTGTCTGAGAGCGTAGTGTTGTCTGAGAGAGTAGTGTTGTCTGAGAGCGTAGTGTTGTCTGAGGGCGTAGTGTTGTCTGAGAGCGTAACTCTGGACAAAATTAATGATGGACTAACCAGAATGTGAAGTCGGAATCGAACATCTATGCATAATAGTTTTAAAGACAGATGTTCAACATTTAAATTGTTCAAGTCCCCTTAATAGGAATGAATCCAAATTCTACATTTTTTGTTCGTGGTTTTCTGGTTACGCCTGCAGCGCAAACCTATGAATTCAAGTTGGAATGATACTTTTACCTGTCATAATTTTGAAGATACATGTATTTAAATTTTAAACTTTTCAAGTGCCCCCTATCAGCATAAATAAAAAATTAACTTTTGTTTGTGGTTCATTGGATGCACTTACAGAACAAAAGTATCAATTGAAGTTAGAATGGCACCTTTACCTTTAATAGGTTTGAAGCTATATTGACGGCTTATATTTTCAAATCGCCCGAATTTGCATAATTTTCAGAACTGGCACCCCTCTTCATAAAAAAACAAGACTTTGTGTATTGAAGTATAAACATACCAAGTTGGGCCTTTCTACGTGTAAAAATCTTCCCATAAACTGTGGGGCAAATTTCCTGGTGAAGAAAGAAAGAAACCAAAAAAAAAAAAAAAAACCAAACAAAAAA
The DNA here is from genome assembly GCA_964020975.1 of Hermodice carunculata. NCBI lineage: Eukaryota > Metazoa > Annelida > Polychaeta > Eunicida > Amphinomidae > Hermodice > Hermodice carunculata. Next base: position 2,933,854 of record OZ026619.1, read on the forward strand.
CAAATAAAAAAAAAACAAAAATCACCCCCCCCCCCCCAAAACCAACAAAAAAAAAAACAAACCAAAAACCCAAACCACACACACACACACACACACACACACAAAAAAAACAAAAAAAAAAACCCAAAAACGTACAAAAACAAAAAAAAAAAAAAACAAAACAAAACAAAACAAAACAAAAACAAAAACAAAAAAAAAAAAAAAAAAAAAAAAAAAACTGAATGAAGAATTCCAAACAGAATGTCTATGTTGGCACCCAGACATAATCATCGGAAAATGACAAACTATCTCATCCCGCTGTAGAGTATGGAGGAAAATGTTCAAGATTGTCTAAATACTCAAACACCTTGAACTTTTTTTAAAATCAGATTTATCGTGCATAATATTTCCATAGTATGGATAGTCATTATGTTTGGGTGCCAAATCAGACATTTTATTTTTCTTTCTTTCTTTCTTTCTTTCTTTCTTTCTTTCTTTCTTTCTTTCTTTCTTTCTTTCTTTCTTTCTTTCTTTCTTTCTTTTTCTTTCTTTCTATCTTTCTTTCTTTCTTTCTTTCGCTCTTTCTTTCTTTCCTTCTTGCTCTCTCCCTCCCTTTCTTTCTTTCTTTCTTTCTTTCTTTCTTTTTCTTTCTTTCTTTCTTTCTTTCTTTCTTTCTTTCTTCTTTACGACATATTTGTCTGGAATTTTCTCGGACACTATTATTCCAAAAACCATCAAACTTGCCATGGTGACTGACCTGCCGCTGAAATTGTGCACCTGGTTTGGAATAGCCATGATCTTTAAAATATGGAAATTAAGGGCATCTAAAACTTTAAAAGCCCCATATCTTACAAATTATTGCAGATGGACAAAGAATTTCAATGTGCCTACAAGGTTTGTGACACCTGGCAATATAATGGAGAATAAAGAAAAGTTGTAGAATTTCAAATTGTGCTAAATAGAGGCATTGACAAATTGAAAAGTTGAATATCTCCAAAACTATTGTAGATAGAGATGCCATTCCTACCTCAATATGTATGTTTGTGGCAAAGCCGAATCCAATGAACCATGAACTATATTTGTTGGATTTTACTTTATGCAAATTAGGTGATTATGCAAAATTCAAATCTTGAATAGCTTCAAAACTATTATAGATACAGGTGCTGTTCCAATTTTAATTCATGGGTTTGTGGCATAGCAACATCGAAAAATCCATGATCTAAAATTGTACACGTTTAATTTGTGCAAATTAGATGAATACACGAAATTCAAATCTTGAATACCTTCAAAACTATTATACATGGAGGTGCCACTCCAACTTCAATTTGTTCGTATGTGACATAGCCTTATCGAGTGAACCACAAACCAAAGTTGTAGGCTTTTAATTTATGCAAATTAGGCAAATACACAAAATTAAAATGTTGAATGGCTTGAAAACTATCACAGTTAGTAATGTCATTCAAACTTCACTTTTTAAGTTTCTGACTTGGCCACATCCAATGAACCAAGAACCAAAGTTGTAGCATTTTAATTTATGCAAATTAGGCTAATACACACATTTAGATTATGCTGAACAATGGAAAGTGTAGCATTTCAAACTGTTCTCATTTGCTGTGAAGCAAATCTTCGTTTTTAATTTTTACCTGTGTCCCATCCTATGAAGGATCATGCATATAGGCTATATCTTATCCTTTTTTCGAGGTAAATCAGAATTTAAAGTTTGTTTCGTTACAAAAATACGGATGCTACTCAATATATCTTCACTTTGTCTTGCTCTGATAAGCAGGAACGTATATTATATATTTGCCAATCTTACACGTTCTTACATGATTAAATTCAAGGCAAACGGACTAAGAGCCGCTCCCCTCCGCCCCCAGAAAGAAAACGCATGTCCGGGAGTCTAGGCTTCGAAACATGCTTGGAGACTTCCCGCAGACGACCCCTTTATAAATTCATTTGGCTGTTAAAACGTTGAATTTTCATAAGTGTCTACAATGAATGTGGTATTGGCGATAAATTAAAGCTCAGGTTAGACATTGACTAGACTGAACATGGAGCGTAGAGAGATAGGATTTGAAAAATATTTTTGGGTCCTGCAGTACTCGGGAGACTATAGCGGTATGGCACATGATTGTGCCATTAATTTTGTTTTGTATACATGTACAAAAAGCTATGAAAATGTCTTTTGTCTTTACCTTACGTTGTATCGAAGAGAAACTTACTAGATATTCTATGGAGATCATTTATTTTCCCTTGATACGACAACTTTTGGAATATAGTGAACTGGTTATTCGGAAATTGCTTTCGAGGAAATGACGACAAACCAGAAAATCACATTCAGCTCGCAAAAGTTCGATTAATAACAGACACATGTCTCTTCACAAGGCAGATGAATTTACAATGAAACGTTGAATCTTCCATGGATGAGCAAAAACAATAGTTATTATATTCAAGTCGGTCAATGAAATTGTCTCGGAGTACTGAAAAGAGTTGCTATCGCCCAACTCAAGAAACATCAAGTGACATTGCCGTTCCCCTTTAGCAGTTTACGGTGCTTCGAGCACGCACTATTTGGGAATTCTTTTTACCATCTATATATTGTCAAGCTGCAGTATAACTTACCATTTGCAATGAAGAATAGCAAATCTCTCCAGGAACTTAAATTCAAACTTATTGGTCAGAAACAGAAAGCTATCAGTTTATTCTAGATTCCCAATAGGAGAGAAAATAATATTTCCTCAACTACGTGTAGGATCTATTTGTTTAAATGTTGAGCGGTTCTAAACAGGCGTGGATGCAGCAGCACCATGTACTTGAGGTTGTTGTAATGGAGATGCGCTTGAAGAGTGCCCTTTGTATGTAGTGTAGCGAACTTCTTTACGAAATACAGTTGCCTTGATATACTTGTAGTGTAAACCCTCTACTTCATGGACAGGATATCATTCAAGCGTCAATGAAACTGAAATTTACTATGCGGTGATTATATATGTTGGTGATGTAGTCAGATTCGGGGAATGTCTGTCGCCAGTCGGCCGGGGTAGCACTATACTTATCCTTACTGTCTTGTCCGTATGAAGGTTGTCCTTTTTGATGTATTTCTTCGTGTGTTTACTGCACTGTGACATGTGTGTTTATTTGATAATTTACTGAATTTTCTTATCCTGTTGAGAGAGAGGTTAATACAAGCCACAGGGTCTCTTTTATGTTTGTTTTCTCAGGATGATAATTTCCGAAATTTGCGAGCTAAGACTTTGATTATAAGCCCTCACATTATCATGCTCTGTGAGCTAAGACTTTGATTATAAGCCCTCACATTATCATGCTCTGTGAGCTAAGACTTTGATTATAAGCCCTCACATTATCATGCTCTGTGAGCTAAGACTTTGATTATAAGCCCTCACATTATCATGCTCTGTGAGCTAAGTCTTCAAGCCTTCACATGATCATCCTCTGTAGGGCCAGGTTGACAGGTACATAAATGCCGTGGCTTGTTGCCATGGTTACAGGGCCATAATAGTGAAATCATTTTAAGGACTATTTAATGTAGTACTTTGATGTTGCATGATTATGTCCTGTATAAGGGCCCAGATTCAAATTGCAATTGAGTAACCCCAACGTACATTCCCAAAGAAATTGGTTCACTTAGTGAATTTTACCGTTTAGATGATAACTTGGGAATGATTTTAGGGATAGCATGGCTATTACATAAGATGACGAGACTTGATAATGATCATGCAGGGAATGGCATTTGGATGCCTTTGACCTAATGTTTAGGTCATGGACGATATTAATTTTTTTTTAAGATTATGTCTTGAATGATAAGTTTAGTTTTTGCTTCATAATAATCTTCCGCAAGGCCAAAGTTACGACTTAAAACTTAAAGTTACAATGACTTGATTCCAAATGTCTTATTTTTAGCAAATTGTAATTAACTGTGCACCTTTTAAGCAAGGACAGATGCGCACATCTTAGCTTGTCTGTATTGAATGGTATTGAAACCCACACATGGTTAATATAACGTCATTTCACCATTTACACATTTCTTCTTATAAGACGATTATTTTAGCAACAAGCAAATCTTGCGCCTCTGCTATGAAAGCCATACAGTAAGAAATAATCGCTCGCCAACTTCAGACCTGTCTGTCACCTTTTATAGACTGACGGTTTAGCCTTTTTCTGTGTGCATATTGTCTTGTTGGTTGAAACAGCAGACGAGCATGCCCGTTTGCGTCCGGAGAAAAGAAACATTGAACCTTCATTTGTATGGTAGGTAATACATTATATTAGCTTATGACCAATAATGTATTCCAGATTCATTCCTTTTGCCCCCCCCCCCTCCAAAAAAAAAAGGATAAAAATTTGGCACTGTCAAAGCAAAACATAGTCAGTCATGGCAAAGTCTAAATCATATCATCATCTGTATCATGTTCAACACGAACTACAAATATTGGGATCTTAATCTCCAAGACCCTACTGCAATTTCTCAAAGCTGACTCTATGACTCCGCGCAATTTATTATCTGCTTACATTTTAACTCACGGAAATGGACACAAAAGTGCAATAGCCAAGTCCCACCCCAACATCTGATCTTAATTTCCTGTTTTTTAAAATCTCTGTTGTTCTTTGTCTATAAGTTATTTGCTATTCATCAGCTCGCCTGCTGCTAAGATAGACTGTGTTAGCTTGCTTAATACTGATAATTGAAGCGCATGCATAATTCTGATAGTTGAAACGCCATGTGTATGGAAGTTGTGTTGTCCGATAATTCACAAATCCAGAACAAAACGGGTTTTATGATATAAAACCCAGGGCTTTGTTATGAAACTGTCGGTTTTGCACATGAAACCCCCGGTTTCGTAACAAAACCCTAGGTTATGTCATAAAACCTTGTATTTTATACAGAATATAAATAAGTCAGCAAATTATACATCTGCATGCTTGCTTCAAAAACCCCGGGTTTTGGAATATAAGTCATTACTTCCATCAACCCTGGATAACTGTCTGAGTGTCAGTACAAAAAACCCATTGGTTTTGTGAATGCCTAAATAACAGAACTAAACACAGGGTTTTCAAACTTTACAAAAGCATGGGTGTTGTGGCCTTACAGAACTGTGGGATTCGTAAGTAGTAATTTGAGGAATAAAACCTAGTGTTTGATGAAGATCCAATTAACACACGCGGCATTGAGACGTCCAGCTGTGTTATAAAACTGATGTTTTAACAGAAAACCCCGGGGTTTTACTCTGTTGGTCACTATTTTTCACAAAACTCGGGTTCCCGTGCTTAAAATGTTCAGTTATTAAGAAAACACAGGGTTTTGTTTGCTTATCTGCTCAAACCCTTATCTTTTTGTTAATAGTTGAACATTGTAAGCACGAAACTCAATACAAACCCCTGCGTTTTGTTACGATTCCCTGGGTTTTGCAAAATACTAAATTACAGAGCAAAACGGTTTTTGATACCAATCCCTAGGGTTTTGACACAAAACCCTACCCTAGATATGTTAACAAAACTCTGGGTTTCGTCACAAATCCCTGTGTTTTTATCCCGAAACCGAGAGTTTGTATATGAAACCCTGGGATTTGTGAATTATTGGACAGTACAGTTTCTGAGTTGGTGGTCTGGTGTATATGGGGAACCGCTCAACATAATGTTTAATGTGATATAAATAAATATGTCTATGTTTCGTAATTTATCACAACACGCCTTCCATAAATATGGGGAAACGCTCAATATAAAAATGTTTACTGTGATATAAATGAATATAGTTGTGTTTCCTAAATAATCACACTTTCATGGCTGATGAATCAGCAAAGTTCAAAAGTCACTAATTCGTACATGTAGCGATTGTTTTGAAGGAAAGGCACTGGCGAAACCCCTTAAGCGGTGTAGTGTAAGATATAAATATATATATATATATATATATATATATATATATATATATATATATATATATATATATATATATATATATACATATAATATGTATGTAGTGTGTGTGTGTCTATCGTTTTCATTGGACTATACATTATCATATATATATATATATATATATATAATATATATGTATGTATGTATGTATATAGTGTGTGTCTGACGGTTTCATGGGACTATACTGTTGGGATTGGGAAATGGCACACGTACAGCTGTACATGTACACAACAGCCTTACATTGCCAATAATGAAAATATTGAGCAGATCAATAACTATTAATTAGTTTTTTGGATTATCACAAAAACGTAAAAAAATGCCAATACTTTTATTTCCGTTTGGTACGTGTTCGGTGTAGATCTATTGACTGTGTCCACCACATCTGGCAACAATGTAACGCGTAACAGTATTTTCGATCAAACGCTTGTACAGCTACTCTAAATCCATTTGTGCGCCCGTTTCGTGAAATGCCGTATTGTGTTGTCGTTCCCTTTGTCTCCTCTATATGTCTGTGTCCCTGCAATCTGACGACATTACCGAGATATTAAGAACACAATGACCTCTGCATCTGCAAATTTTTGTGACAGATGTATCTTATAATGATTATGGGCTAGATATCTATTGCAAACGACCTTCCCTGTACTGTGAGTAAGAAAATAAAAATGAAATAAAAAAAGACCCCCAAAAATAAATAATTAAAAAAAAATTAATGAAATAAACAAACCAAAAAAGCGACCTCCTAAGGCTACCCACCCAACCCCAAGCCTAGCTTCACTAAATTTTCATCAAAGACATACCTGATTTCTGACGAGACCTCTGTACAAAAGTCAAATGTTTTGATCATTTTAATATTTGTGTGTATTTTCAAAATTATTTTGATTGTTTGTATATTCAATTTCTAAATATTGGCACAATGATTCTGTATTGGACAGTTTTTGTGATGCAAGTGTAGGAACTGTTTGAAACAGAAGTTGCACCAAAATAATCACTCTTCTGCACTGGGCCTACATGTAGGGGCATAATTTAGACACATTACCTTGATCTGCAGGTCAACATTACAAAAACTCATTGAGACATTTGGTGCCTGAGGGATAGTAAGTAAGTAAGTAAGTAAGTAGGTAAGTAAGTAAGTAAGTTAGTAAGTAAGTAAGTAAGTAAGTAAGTAAGTAAGTAGGTGTATTTTTCACAAAATTGACTCATTTCATACCCCTTTTTTCTGACAAGGTACTGGTCGGTAGGTTTAGCATAACATTGTAAGTCAGGCTCCAGCTGCCATAATGACTGCTCCCTTTGTAGATAATATCAGTGGATGGCTACAACTGAAAGTTTAAGAGAATCCGATCAGCGTCCAATTTGCCTATCAGAAGGCATGTGCGTGAAAACACACGGCACATATATTGCACTCAGAACAACTGACGCCTCCTTATTGTGTGCCTTTGAGATATTTCATTCGTAAAAAATGTAGACCACGTGAAAGTTACGCAAACAGAAACAGAAAAAAGTTTGAAATTGTTGGTGACGGTTGACTGCTTGGCTCTGGAAAATGTCAAATAATCTGAATTTATTCTTACAGATTCTTCTTGCGCATGCTTGTTAAGTGCATTGAACGTCGCGTCTGATGTGACAGTCCCTAAAACAAATAATTGGATGTTTCCATCGTTGCATGCTGCACGAGATATACTGACGACATAAAACTTGTCATATCAGGATTACATTTTTTTCCCCGGCATTATTTTGCACGTTGAACTGAGTCGATTATTCTAACACAGTGGATAACCTGTACAGGCCTATCGAGTACACAGTGGATAAGCTGTACAGGCCTATCCAGTACACAGTACGTATATCTGGTGCATCGATGTGCGATAATCGAGGATGTTTTGAAAGCAGGTGAACATAAATTATTTTTTAGTTTTTGCATGGAATTTTGATACTTGTATTGTAAGGCAGACACATTAAACCATTGCAAATGACATTTCACTGACGCTGGACGCCTCGGGGTGAGTTGAAGCATCTGTTATATAGCAGCACTCAGGTCAAAAACACGAAATTTCCTCATGTTTTAGGCAATTTGCACAAACGCGAATAGTCTAAACATGTGAACGACAGCGTGCAGCATTACAGCCACCTCGCTGTCAAGACCTCGCAATCGGTTTTAAAGTTTCCTCGTCGGCGAGGTCTTCTTCACGCCTGAAACTTACCTCGCGCTCATGCACTCAGCTCCCTTCGAGACCTACCTTGCCGCGAAACTTACCTCGCGGAACCAGAGCCGTACGGTAGTATTCAATACTAGTACTGCAACAAAAAAATTAGTAAGTGTACGCCAGGAGGCAGGACGACCATTAGACCCATCGCAGGGTTCAAAATTTGTAAGATTCATCAAATATATAGTGATAATTCTTATAGACAAGCAATTTGAACAATTTATCCACAAAGAGAAAAAACTGAATAATGTTGCGCAGGCACTAAGGGCAACAGCGTTTTAGTTGGGCGAAAACAGCAGTGGGAACCAGGTAATTTAAGCTCTCAAGTGCCCATGCTCAGGAAGCGAGGTATTTTTCAAGCGTGAAAGGTATCTGGCGCTCAAGACATAAGAGTGAGGTCTGGCTTGGGAGATGACGCGAAAGCTAGCTAGCTTTCACGGCGCATCAAGCCTTCGAGGTGTCTTGAAGCGGTAGATTAGTGAAAACTAGATCGTTTTCACGCACGAGGTGTCGATCACGCAGCAAGCATAGCGCTTTATAGTGAGTATTTTCAATTTAAAAATATACTTATGTCATTACAGATTGTCTAGATGAAGAACAAAGTGTAAACTTAACTGCCTCTGAAAACTTTATATGTTATAAATTTATGATGCTTGGTACAGTTAACCAAGGGCATCCAAACAGTAATTGACCCAACAATGTATTGTAGTCAATCCGTACATTACATAATTGACCCTTCAGATTATCCTCACAGCATGTGGATAAAAATAACTGAAATTGCTCTTAATATATCAAGAATAATAACATTTAACCCCCCCCAGCAATTCTGCAAGACACACCCCCTAGGCTTACTATTAAGCCATTATAACAATGTTCCGGATGTTTTAGCCCTGCTTTGATACATATGATATCTTGGAGGGCTTTAGACAGCGACAAAAAACCCTATAACGGGCGCACTGGCTTTATTATATTTTGTACACCTTGCATGCCACACGTGCGCCACTTGGGATGAAATGAAAAGAAAATAACTTTGAATGTATCTGCCTTTCAAGTGACTACAACCGGATGCACCAAAAAGACCCATGCTACACTAGATAGACCTGCACACGTTTCCCACCGTGCAAACTTCAAGTTCACATTTGCAACATCCACATGATGTAAGTACTGCTGCATGCTCAGATTATGCACCCTGGTGAATAGTAGCGACAACAAATCTGTTTCTGCACGCAAACTGTACTGACAATTCCCTTCATTTTGTCACCTTAAATTGTCAGGAGTGTACAAGCAAGAATGTCCTTGATGTTATAACAGGCAAGGAGTGCCATAGTCCAAGTAAGACTGGCAAATGAAGTACAATACACGGGAAGCAAGTCACAGACTACAGGATGGGCAAATTGGAAGCATAGCGGCCGTTTTCTCGAAGTCAACAGGTCCGAACAGGAAGAGTACACAATTAAATAAATTAAACAAATACAATTTGATATATTTCTACAGACATAAAGCAAAGGATCGTTTATTGCAACACCAGGTTGTTCTGACGCTAGTCCTCCCGAAAACCTAATCTTGGTTGTACGCCCTCTGATAAGGTGAAAGTCTGTCGAGTGGGATAAAATCCACCTGATATCAGTTGATAAAAAATGACAACAGATGGCGTTTACTTATTTGTCATATCACGCTATGAAATTGTGTCGTGTTCTGTGACGAGACCCCTCCACAAATGAGGGCTAACGGACAACAATGCTTTTTGAAATATCTCCACTATGATGTGGCGCCATGTATGAGGTAATGCTTATGGGACCACAAAGTCTGCGTTACAACTTGCCACAATTGGTGTTTGATAAATGAATTTCAGTGATGAGGTTCAGCAACAATACGAATTGTGTCAGGTTGTACAGTAATAAATGTATCAGTGTTTATAAGAGACTAATTTTTACTCCGACCGTATCGTATAGTAGATTTGAAACACGCATAAAAATTGAATATACTAAATTTTTATAAGTATCTGCCTAATTCTTGATTCTTTTTAGACAAATAGTGGAAATGGAATCAAAGTGAATTTCAGCGACACTTTGTTGGTGTTGTATACAAATGAAGACCAATGGACGGATTTTCAAATTCCTAAGGCCTTTTTCCATCCGATCGCCAGAATGTACGCGGGTACTTTTAAAATTTCTTGGCCTCGACTGGAAAACGCTGCAGGAAAAAGATTGTTCTTTCATTATATTTCAGCATTTTCTCCTTTCACTTCAAGGCATTTTTCCCACCAATATTCCAGCTTCGAGGAAGAAAGTCACATCTTGAGCCTCTGAATTCTTCCGAGCAACATGGGTGGATTTCAGTTTGGGAAACAGAGGAAGTCAGACTGCCCGGTCGGGTGAGTAAGGCGCACGGGCAACAGTTCAAAGTCACATCTGGCGGCGTCTGTCACTGGCACCTGTGTTATGTGGACGGGCGCATTTACCTAGGGCAACAGCAGGCCAGCTCGAGGCTTTCCACTCCTTTTTTCTTTGATCGCTTTTTTCAGTTGTCGCTATTCTGATGCATTGTAATCCGTATTAATGGTTTAATCCTTTTGCAATAAAGTTAACCCTTAAAGTGCTAATCACTGCTATAGTTGTTTTCTCATTACCGCGAAACACATAATGGTTAAGAGATTCAAATTCCTCACGAAGATACATTTCATTCAAATACCAGCAAGCTTTGTCTAAAGCAAAAAGTAGCCTTAGTCAACACCTTTCCCGGGCCCTTTGAGCGCAAAGTGCTCCGAAGAAAACTGTCGGGTCAATCTTAAATCAGCGCTTTAAGGGGTAATAATAAGTACTCCCTTACTCTCCGAAAACAGGGAGGCCATCAGCTTACGGACTGATGCCACTTCACTGGCAGGTAAACGACAAGTGGGTTTCCATCGTTTGCTTTGATTGTGTAATTCAGGACCAAAGTGGTGAACCCGTGATCATCCAGGATCGCAAATCTTTGGAAGAGTGTGGCTGGATCAGCCTGAAAATCAGCCAAAAGTGTGTTGGAAACTCCCGTTCTGTTCAGCTTTTCAACTGATGTCAACATTCGGGGTCCCCATCTTGCAGACAGTTTGCTCACACCCAAGATGGCAGTCGAAACAGCGTTAACTGAGACAAGCCTGATGTCCATGGTTTCTGCTACGTGTTGGACAGTAAGTCGTCTCAAATTCCTGACCATGTGGTGCATGGATGGTCCATGGGTCATGTTTGGTGCTCTCCCTACCGCTTTTTGCCTGCTAAACATCCGTTCTTGGCGGTCTACTACCCCCCAGCAGGACGCAAGCTTAATGTGACCCCAGAAGCCAGTTACTGTTCTGCCATGTACGGCAACTGTGTTACGCACTCAGCCCAGTTGTAATTACTAAATTAGCTGCCTACGAACAGCGTCAGTGTCACGGGAAAAAAAGAAAAAAATGGATGAGAAAAAATTCCGGGAAGTTCTTGAGGATTGTTGGCAAGAGATGGGAGTAAATTATCAGGCGACCAAACACCAGGAGCAAGCATTATTTAAATTTTAATGTTATTGTTGAGAAGAAAGACACTTTCGTAATTTTACCAACAGGCAGTGGAAAAAGCCGAATATTCCAACTAATACCTGACCTGGTGAAACGGAAAACGCCTATTCCAGCCAAACCTGTAGTAATCTTAGTTTGCCCGCTCGGAAGTCTAATGAAATCTCATCAGCAAGAACTGAGCAAGTTAGGGGTGTCGTCTTGTATTCTGGGTGAAGGTGACGCCGGGAACATTTCCCATCGCAATACACAGCACCCTGTCCCATTCTAACATCTTTTACTCCAGTAAGTCACAGATACACAAGCAGGTAAACCACGTTTGAGAAGGTGTCAATCGGATTACTCCCTTGGGTCCTCGACCTCGTGGAGTTATTTTGACTGCTGTGTGGGAAGTGACGTGTTGCTCGCATCTGATTGGACGACGCACAGCTCATTAATAATGCAGTAGGCAACTTTCACGTTAAGCGAAGTACAATTCATTGGCCCAGCGGCGCCTGACAACGTTATCGCCAGATCTGCTAATTGCCTCTTGAAATGGTATTGCGACACGGCCGGGCAGACTTTCGCTGGGGGCCAACATAGTGTATCGCCCCAAGAAAGTCTGCTTAGGAGGCAATACCGCTTTGAAATCAAACCACTTCTTTCAGGTTCAACAGCGAGCGGAGTCCTCATGAATTGAAAAAAAAAATCTAGGACCACCGATGTTTCATTTTAAGGTCATTTGAAGATCGTCTTTCTAAATTTGGGTCGTAGAAGAAAGGAATGAGATAGGAGATAGTGCGGTTTTCACGATGTAATCACTCGAAATAAAGGGCACTGTAGCATACAATAAAAAGTTCATGAAACAAAATATATACAATCACTTGAGCTTTAAAATACTGAATTGGGCTTCCAATTATGTAGTTCGTTTCCTTTCCCTTTTGCCTGAAAGTTTACCTCATTGTCAAATATCGCCAGTAAACATAGTGTTTGAGTTAAAACCGAAAGGAGGCTGATCGTCGATGGTTTGTTGTGACATGACGCTTGGAGCAACGATCGATCTACAAACATCGTCCCCCACGAAATTGTATGAAATGTAGCCAATAAATATATGTGACAGACAGACGATGCCAGCTAAACTTTATATTTCCATATATTATGGATTATGTCGCGTTCGTCGCAGACAAATTAAATTGAAATACGCACGTAAAATTCCTCAAACAGATGGCAGTTTCCACAGGCTGTGTTGTCTGTTCCTTTCCTTAGACTGACGTGAGCTTTTGTCATGATGTTGATGCATATTATATGTACTTGCATGTGAAGCAGCTTATTTCAAAATTGCGAAGCTCATTATTTCCATTGTCTATAAAAATGAAGATCTCTTTGTTCAAAGTTGACATTACCGCAAGAAGTTGGATCTCAACTTTGATTCAATAATAATTATATTTTTTATTATTTGATTGAAAAATATTTTTTAAATCAGACCCATGCTTTAATAATGTGTAAGAAAATTCGTTATATAAAAGGCAGGTTTGGGACGGCAAATCTAGCATGCATATACATAAAGGAAATTTGATAAGGAATATAAACTCTTCTATTTAAATTTACCCTTCCTTTAGTAAGCGATCCGAAAAAAATTGCAAAAACTGGGAAGGTCACAACCAAGCATCTTCTTGACAAATATTTTCGCTTTAATCGAATTGTCACCTGGTTTGTACACCGAGTACTGCGCGCACGACGTTCCCATCGCATATCTTACATTCACTTCACACACCTCACGATATTTACCTCACATACCTAATGACGTTCCCATGATATACCCTATAAGGTTCCCATCACATACCTCATGATGTTCCCATGATATACCCTATGACGTTCCCATCACATCCCTCATGATGTTTCCATGATATAACATATAACGTTCCCATCATATACCTAATGACGTTCCATGCTATACCCTATAACGTTCCCATTGCATAATTCATGATATTCCCATGATATACCATATGACGTTCCCATCACATCCCTCATGATGTTTTCATGATACACCATATAACGTTCCCATTACATACCTCATGATGTTCCCATGATACACACTATAACGTTCCCATCCCATACCTCATGATGTTCCAATGGCATACCCTATAAAGTTGCTATCACATACCTTAGACGTTTCCATCACATGCCTCATGATGTTCCCGTCACATACCTCAAAGATTGAAATTATCATTGTTAACCCCTTTAGTGCCAGGTTGTGGAGTTTGTCATTAGCTTCCCTTGTCATTATTGTGGGTATCGTGGGTTCAAAGCTTGCCAAGACAAGTCTTTGACTGCATCAGTTTAGAAGTATTGAATTAAGACTAGACACGCTTGTATTTGAAATAAAAGGCCTTTTTATCATGAATATAAATATGGGATCTGAAATAATTCCAATGAGCAGGACTTTTGTCATGATGAGCGGGGAAGGGTTAAAACATTTCCACTATAGGGGCACAGTCCAGGCACGTGATCAATGAACTCAATTGTAACAAAATGCAGATAAGTCAAACGGAGCCACTTCCCTTTAACCTTAACACTCACGGTTTTCTTAGATCATCCCAGCATATCATTGCCTGGCTGTAATCGAATTTGCACCAATATTGCATATGTATCGAAGCCTATTTACAAAATCTCATTTATGTGGCTGTTAACAGCTGGGATCTAACCTAAAAAAACTTAATGGAAGATGAACCATCTTGTTACATGGGGCCGGCAACATGACTCCTGTATCGGGTTCAACGCTATGCCGCTGTATTTCCCTACTCGCATTCTATCCCTTGATTTTATTTGCATTTGTAATAGATATCAATCAAGTTTAGAGATGACGCTCCGTGAGTTCCACATAAGAGTTCTCTCTGCACCTTCGCCACATTTATGCATATTCTAGTGTTCTTAGAAATAAAAACGACATTGAAACTATACACGAAGGTTTCTCTGCATCGTGTAGAGCTGCCTTGAAGCAACATTGGATTTAATCCGATTATTCTCGCATGCAAACAGACGCATCTCCATGCTTTCTCCACCACTATAATACAGAGCTTGGTTGCTTTGGAGGCGAGATATGTCACAAACCATCAAAGCTAATCTTATAAAATCATGTATTCCGAATTATGTATCACTCTATCTCACAGACGCATGTATCTTCACTTCTGAAAATATCACAGCAGTATAGAAGGGGTTCCCTGCAGTGTGATAGATTACTTTCAACTTCTTGTAAAACTAAAAGACACGTTTTTGCATAAGCCGAGTTATTTGACATTTTATTTGACTTTCAGGGAATCTAGCAATTCGTCACGTATCTTTGGTTTCACACGTGCAAGTATACAACTTGCTTATGGTATCAGCTTTTTCTTATACCGCATTTCCAACTACTGGTCATTTTCATAAAGCAAGCGTAGTTAAAAATTCCGATTAAAGAAAGCGTACCTGGGCGACATAATTGACACTTTTGTACTCTTGAAATTGAACAGGCTCTTCTATCTGACAGTGTACCAACATGAAAGTGTCTAGCACTTACACATTAATCTAAAACTTTCATAGATAATTATCGGTTGATTTCATATTATATGAGCTAAATTTGTGTGCGCGTGTTACCATAATTACTGCTGAATTTTGAACTTTGAAGGAAGTAACCGAAAATGGTAACTTACTATATGATTCATTGAGTTCAAGATTAAAAAATCATGAATTGTTTCAACCTTGTAAGAAACAAAACTTTAAAGTTCTGGTGTCTCTTTTGTTAACTAAGTTTTTACATCATTGTTTCCTTCATTGATATATATGTGATGTTTGTTTCCATCACAGATTTTACATGTAGCTCAAATGTTACTGTCATTAGACAGCAACGTGATTATTTGATCCAATGCAAAGCGCTAATGGCTGAAACTATCTCTGGGTCTATATATAATGATTTCATCAGGCCCATGTCATTTGAAGTACAGGTACGATTTAAGACAAAGATATTAGTGGCCATCAATACCACCATATGCTGTTACATTATTACCGTATCCAATATGCGTTTTCTCACGCTTAGATTGAACTCAGTGGAGACCAGTAGCCAATGATAGTGTCCAATATGGGTCCCCTCATGCTAAGAGTGAAATGACCAAAGGGCAGTAGCCAATGATCTTGCAGGAATCAGGCGATCTGACCATTTTAGATCTAATAATGCTGCCTAGCGGTTTTTTTTAAAGATCGCCACTCTGCCTATTATGATATCATCCCTGTCTGTGGTGCCATTTTTATCAACAGTGTTATGGTTTGCTATAAAAGCAAGTTCTGACTGAAGGCTTGGTGTCTCCTTATTGGCGTGGTGGCAGTGTGGATCAACCCACGGAAGAGAGTCCACGACAAACAGAGGTATACCAGGAACCCTTCATCATTACTCATCAGAACTTTACAGTGAACCTGTCATTCATACAGTCTGTCTCGTACTTCTAAATTCGCCCACTGTGCTGGAGCCTCAAAGGTCTGCTACAGGCTCCTAGGTATAATCACCAGCCATTATGACCACCCCAAGAGTCCCGAACAGTGGGAACTTACAAAAGATGAGACAATTACTTCATTTTAGAACTGGCGACAAAATTTATGATATATTATATCAATTGCCAGTAATTTCTCCCCTTCTTAGGTGCGAACTTCACACAGGAGAAGAAAACTGCAGCTCACCCTCACTGTAGTCTTCCCGATGACCCAGAGGAGACACACGGTGGTAACTCTGCTACTCAGAAGGTTGTCCAATCAGAGTTAATGTGTGGGCAAATAGCTAATTATGCTTCAGTTATCTCCTGCAACTCAATCATCAAACAGTCAACATCTGTCTCTGATATTTGGCAGAAACTTAGACTATATTATGGCCTCCAATCAACTGGCGCCCACTTTTTAGAGCTATCCTCCATCAGATTACAGCCAAATGAAAAGCCAGAGGACCTGTATCAATGTATTATGGCCTTATTTGATGACAACCTTTTGAGTGCCAGTGGAAACATTACCCATCATGGGGAGCATGTTACTGTAGATGAGTTCACCCCCTGGAGAATATGGCATTTTTCCTCTGGCTTGAACTAATTAACCCTGCTTTGCCTGATCTTTGAAGCAGAAGTATGGATTAGAATTGTGAAATAAAACTCTGGCCTCCTTCAAACCTGAAATATTACAGGCATTGACTTCATTGTCAGATGAGATACACTGTGTTGAGGACACTAAAGCCCTTAATACATATGGTTTCACTCCCAAAGCCAAGCTACCGTCTGCCAGTGTTTGCCCGAACAGCTCACCTCCATCCTTTAAGTTCTGTAGTTTATGCAAAACGGTGGGTCAACCTGGAGTAAATGCACATGGCCTGGCAGACTGTCAATACTTCCCTGAAGTGGATGAGCGCAGTCTTGGCATCTCTGACCTAACCACTGATGATGTCTCTGACCTAACCACTGATGGTGTCCCTGACCTAACCACTGATGGTGTCTCTGACCTAACCACTGATGATGTCTCAACACAAAAGGAGGTTGCCATATTTATCGTGATACACTTATTGATCTGCAGAGCAGATTTTATGACTTTGAAGCAGTTGGTGTCTTTGCAAAGCCTGAAGATGTTGGTGTCACAGCTAAATACCTCAATTTAACATTCCTTGTCCAGAGGCCCAATGGTGGCAGCAGGCTAGTGACTTCATTTGGTGAGGTGGTGCAATACACAAGCTATGGCCATTACTCATGCCCCATGTACATAATGTTTTACGTGACATTGCAAGATGGATACATATGATAAAGACCGATCGGACCAAATCATTGTCCACATCCCCCTAGAAAAATGTCCATGACATTCACTGGCATCATGATCCCATTCAAAGGAGTATGCCTATACACTGGCTGCGCCATGGGCATGTCAGGGTCAGAGACATGCCTAGAGGAGCTCATCAGCTGCATCTTAGGTGACTTAATCCAAGAAAGCTGCACGGCAAGGATAGCGGATGACCTGTATGTTTAGTGCTAATAGCTTTGATCAGCTTTTAATAAACTGGGGGCATGTCTTAGAAGAACTAAATCACAACAATGTGCGCCTTGCTGCCATAAAACCATGATTTGCCCGTAATCGACCAATATTCTGGGCTGGTTATCGTCTAATGGCACTTTGAAAGCAAGCCCTCATAGGATAACTGCACTGTCTACCATTCAATCTCCCAGCATCTTCCAAGGCCTACGTTCCTTCATTGGTGCTTGTAAAGTTCTCAGCCCTGTACTCCCACATTATGCTGATCTACTCCATCAATGGGATCTGGCTGCTGGTGGAAAAAAGTGTAGAGACAAGATAGTGTGGTCAGAAGAATTATTGAGAGCTTTCAAAATTGCACAAGATCCCCTACAAAATAACAAAACTATTGCCATTCCCAGGTCTAATGATTCTATATGGATTGCTACTGATGGCTCCGTAAAACAATGTGGCATCACAGCCACAATGTATGTCTCAAGGAAAGATCGCTTGCTGCTTGCTTCAATCCAAAACTACACAAACATCAGGTAACACAACTGCCCTGTGATGTTGGGGCTTTATGTATTAATTCAGCTGTTGAGCACTTTGCACCTATCCCATCCATTGCAGACACACATCACAGGTTTTGACAGACAGTCGCGCTTGTGTGCAGGCATGTTAAAAGTTACTGCAAGGTCAGTTCTCATCCAGTTCTCACGTTTCTACCCTCCTGCATACTGCTAACTGCTACCAGATCGACATTATACACACTCATGGTAATGCTAATTTGCCTTCAGATTTTGCCAGCAGAAATGACTCATCATTTACTAATCCCAGTTGCCAGACTAGCAATTTCATTGAGGAAGATGAGGACTCAGTCCTTGGCAGTCTCTCAGTAGCTGATGTATCAGAGGGATCAACCAGAATGCCATTTACCAGGTGAGCTGGCTGGCAAGCCACCCAGCTGGAGTGCCCTGACCTCCGATGTACACACTCTCATCTTACCCAAGGAACACGTCTTTCAAAAGATGACCCGTATCCCTGATGTAAAGGGCCACCTGAAGGATGTTACCATTGGCAATGATACGCTACCCGTCGTACACCAACTTCAGGCATCCCAGCCCAGTCATGAATGCATTGTAGTGCCATGTGATGTCTTTGAAGGCATCTTCACAGTGATACACATCCGATTTAACCATCCTACTGGGTACCAACTGAAACGGCTGTTTTCTAGATACTTTTTGCTCTTGATTTAGAGAAGGCACCCCACACCATTTGCTCTGCTTGTCACCTGTGTGCTTGACTGAAATGTGTTCCAACACAGCTTCATCCACAATCCACTTGCGAACCTCCCAGTTCAGTTGGAGTATCATTTACAGCTGATGCCATGCACTGATACCACCAGTATATATTTGTACTTTGTGAGACTGTCACCTTATACCCTAACTATGTTCATCTCAAATGAAAAATGTACTCAGTTGCAGAGCGCCCTCCTGGTTCCATGGCTCGTCTGGGTAGTCATGGTGATGGTGGTATTACCGTCCATGTTGACCCTGCACCTGGATTTACATTCCTCGCTAATGACCCTGTGCTTAAAGCTAATGGTATTCATACTGAGATTGGTCAAGCCAAGAACATTAACAAGATCCCAGTTGCTCGAGAGAGCCATTAAAAAAACTTGGTTTTGAGTGTCTCTATATTCCTCCAGAAGGTGGCTCCCTGTCTGAAACCACATTCGCGCAAGCTACTTCTGAGATAAGCTCATGAATCTGACATGGTGGCTTATCATCCAATGAGCTCTGGACTCAGCGTGACCAGCTTACTGGTCAACAGCGTCCTGTGACCAGCTTACTGGTGAACAGCGTCCTGTGACCAGCTTACTGGCGAACAACGTCCTGTGACCAGCTTACTGGCCAACAGCGTCCTGAGACCAGCTTACTTGGGAACAGCGTTCTGTGACCAGCTTACTGGTCAACAGCGTCCTGTGACCAGCTTACTGGCCAACAGCGTCCTGTGACCAGCTTACTGGCCAACAGCGTCCTGTGACCAGCTAACTGGCGAACAACATCCTGTGACCAGCTTACTGGCCAACAGTGTCCTGTGACTAGCTTACTGGCCAACAGCGTCCTGTGACCAGCTCACTGACGAACAGCGTCCTGTGACCAGCTTACTGGCCAACAGCGTCCTGTGACCAGCTTACTGGCCAACAGCGTCCTGTGACCAGCTTACTGGCCAACAGCGTCCTGTGACCAGCTCACTGACGAACAGCGTCCTGTGACCAGCTTACCGGCCAACAGCGTCCTGTGACCAGCTTACTGGCCAACAGCGTCCTGTGACCAGCTTACTGGCCAACAGCGTCCTGAGACCAGCTTACTGGCGAACAGTGTCCTGTGACCAGCTTACTGGCGAACAGCGTCCTGAGACCAGCTTACTGGCCAACAGCGTCCTGTGACCAGCTTACTGGCAAACAGCGTCCTCAGACCAGGTTACTGGCGAACAGTGTCCTGAGACCAGCTTACTGGCAAACAGCGTCCTGTGACCAGCTTACTGGCGAACAGCGTCCTGTTGATGACAGACAGACCATTGTTATGCAACATTTCATGTGCACTCAGAACCATGCTTCCAGTGCTCAGGCAAAGGCGCACAGTAAGGTGTCCTCTCCCTCACAGCTCTTACTGCCAGGTGACTTCGTTTATTTATACTCAGACAGTCGCAAAGCAAAAGCTACAGACTGGTACCTGGCTGTTGCCAAAAGTGGCAATAACCACTGTCAGGTGTGGAAGTTCGCTCGATCTCAGTTCTGCTCCAAATCTTACCCTTTCCACCTCAATGACTGTCACCTGGTCTCACTTATAACACTTGCCAGATCCCCAACTGGTGCCATTTGTGGAATTGATAATGACATGGACAGTTCAGAATGGGACACGGATGCCTCTCCTGATGAGACCTGCCCTCTGGCAAACACCTTAACCCCCGTCAGCCTGACATACCACTCAACATTGCTACTCCTCTTGCTGACACCAATGCAACCCAGTGATGTGCCTTCCAGATATCAAAATCCTGCCAGCTTGAGAGACCCATCCGATACTACACTTACCCACAGACCTGTTCCTGTACACAAACGCCCTGCCTGGCTTAGTGACGATAACTGGATATTGGACAATTGCTGATTAAGCTGACCGTGCATTGGACTGGACTGTGAGTTAAACTCTCTGTGTCAATGATGTAGTAAATTCATCAGTTATCTTCCCATTTTATCTGATGGTTTATAGCTTTGATCTCACGATATTGATAGCATGTAGCCACAGATATAGGATTGGTATGGACTATAACACTATCTATTAAAAAAGCGCTTGGAACTTTGTCTCTGACTTATTAATAAGCTTTTGTCTAATGAAGACATAAACTATGGAAACATTCTCATGTGGACCAGAATTTTAGTTATGTACATACGGACTGGGAGTAACCACTCACTCTCAATCAGTTCTCTAGAAACCGAATACCGTGACTTCAGACCTGGAGAGGAAGGAACAGCAATCACACCACCTAGTAGTTTTTTAATTCAGAGAAAGAAAGGAAGAAAGAGGCGATCACGCCACCTGGTGTTTTTTTCACCACTCTCCCTATTAGGATATCATCCCTGTGTGTAGCGCTATTTCTATCGACAGTGTTATGGTTTGCTATAAAAGCCAGTTTTGACTAAAGCCTTGGTGTCTTCTTATTGGCGTAAGGCAAACCTACTCAATTTCACTGCCGGTCGCCCGATCACCTTGTCACAGTTTAGATAAAATGCTGAAGCACCGTTCGGAAACGAAAACCTCAAAGGCTGTGCCCGAAGACAAATCACCTTGAGTTAGGTGTATTCATGTTACTGATTAAATTGCATTTGCAACATTGGAACCAGCTGTGTCATACCAGTACCTGCTAGGACCAGTCTAGTCTGACCTTATCATGTGCTACATGCAACCTCCTTCTTGGCAGGTCACCCCAAATACACCGTAAGGAAAAAGTTATTGCAAGAAACCACGCAACCGACTCTGGTCTGACCAAGCTGTCAGGAAAGGTGTAATTGCACGACTTGTATGTTGGTGTTGATAAAATAATGGCTGTCAAAATACTCTTGAAAAGGTACACAAAGAAACCAATAGTTTCTTTGTGTCTTCATATGGCAGCGGTCCCTTACTTTCCCTTACGATCATTCACGCACGGGTTCAGACGTTTAACAAGGGACTCCATTGCCTAAGTTAAATGTTCACAAAACAGGAAATGTTTGTGGCAGATGACCAAGCTGGAAACCTTTGTCGCTTGCTGTGGGTTCTCTAGTGGTGGGACTGCGGATGGGGATGGGAGTGAAAGCGGGGGATGGGGGTGAGAGTGAAGGTTTGGGATGGGGGTGGGAGTGAAGGTGGGGGATTGGGTAAGAGTGAAAGTGGGGGATGGGGGATGGGCTGGTGGGGACATGGCGATTTAATGGTGCCCATAAGGAATAAGTAAATAAAATATTGAGTGGCGAGTTGCTCACAAGCTACAACTGTAACGGGCGCTTATTTTCCACAACGACTCAAGTGTCGTCCTTACATGGGAACACTCTGCTGTTCCAAATTCAGGATCCTGTTTCCTAATTTCATTTATGCCGATCACTGTGTGGTTTATTATGTCTGGGTGCCAACCTAGACATGTTGTTTTTCCTCGGGTTCTTTATTTTTTTCTTTCTATCCACGGCACCCAAATTTGTACGGAGTTTTCTCGGGCACTATTATTCCCCAAACCACCAAACTTTCCATGGTGACTGACCTACCAATAAAATTGTGCCTATCTTTTGGAATAGTCATGATGTTTAAAATTATGCAAATTAAGGGCAATTAAAGTTTTTAAAAGCTGTATATCTTTTCCAACTATTGCAGATACACACAAAATTTCAATATGCATGTATAGGTTTGTGACACCTGCCAATACAGTGGGACAGTCAATGGAAGTTATGGAATTTCATATTATGCCAACTGGGGGCATTGAAAAATTTAAAAGTTGAATATCTCCAAAATTATCACAGATAGAGATGCCGTTCCAACTTCAATTTATAGGTTTGTGGCAAAGCCGCAGTCAATGAACCATGAATCAAAGTTGTAGGATTTAAATTTATGCAAATTAGTTGCATATGCAAAATTTAAATGTTGAATAGCTTGAAAAGTATTATAGATATAGGTGTCATTCTAACTTTTGTTTAAAGGCTTGTAAAATAGCATCCAATAATCCATAAACCGAAGTTATACAGTTTTAATTTATGCAAATAAGGTGAATACACAAAATTTAAATCTTTTTGAATAACTTCAGAACCATTATAGATAGAGGTGCCATCCAATTTTTAATTTAAACGTTTGTTACATAAACGCATCCAATGAAACAAAACTGTAAAATTTAGTTCATGCAAATTGGTGATTAAACAAAATTTAAATCTTAAACAACTTCAAAACTATTATACATAGTGGTGCCATTCCAACTTCAATTTGTAGGTGTGTGACATAGCGGCATCTAATGAACCATGAACCAAAGCTGTGCAATTTTAATTTATGCAAATAAGATGAAAACACAAAATTTTAATCTTAATAACTTCATAATTATAGTAGATAGAGGTGCCATTTCAACTGCGTTTAATATGTTTGTGACATAGGTGCATCCAATGGACCATGGACCAAAGTTGTTTGATTTTAATTCATAAGAATAAGGAGAATACACAAAATATAAATCTTGAATGACTTCAAAACTATTATACATAGAGATACCATTGCAACTTCAATTTGTGGTTTGTGACATAACCACATCCAATGCACCATGAAGCAAAGCTGTAGAATACTAATTTATGCCAATTAGACACACACACACACACACACACACACACACATACATACATATATATATATATATATATATATATATATATATATATATATATATATATATATATATATATATATATATACATGTATACATATGTACTATAGACTCTGATATAGAGCGGTTACAAAAGGAATTTTACTTTCATCGAAAGTATAAACAAAACTGGAACAGAAAGACATTCTGAATTCAACACGCGTGACTTGTAATGCAGGCCCGTCTTTATGACGACTGACCTAATTAATTATTAATATATTAGTGACGTCATACGAATCATTACTAGTGCTGTCTAACTGTCTCCACTAATCATGTGTATTTCAACACAGTACAACGTTATTAAGAACGTGATGATACAGAGTATGTAAGTATGGCTATAACGTCATAGTACACGGACATACGTTGACCACTGGACATAGAAGATTTTCATTGTAAGAGTGAAGCTAATGGATTAAAATCCTGAAACCGGTAGCGTGTTACACCAAACAAAAGAATTATTTAGGCTTCTTTACTCTCTGTTTATATATATATATATATATATATATATATATATATATATATATATATATACATATATACATGTATATATAAAAATATAAATTATCAATTGAAACATATATCCATATTAACTGAAGCACATTGAAAGAATATTAAAGCGATTAAAGTTTTGACGAAATTACACCAAAATGATGTGCTTATGGGCAGAAATATCCAATTTCAAACGTGCGTCAAAGCTTTTGATACCCACAGTGACTGTAATATCAACTAAAGATGTCCGTGAAAAGAATATAATGTGATCCGATAATTGGAATGGTTTAAATTGTTTGTGAGAGACGTGAACGCCAGACGTTCAACAGATACGACAAGGAACATAGCCTATTGGAAATTCGATCTTGTATCTACCTTGCAGTGACGGGCAACGTGTATCAAGTGAGTTTAACTTAAAAAAGCATAGTCAAGTCCAGCTATCGACCAAATTATCGAAGAGCTGAGTTGATTATTTACAAGATGAATTGATGTTATGTCAGTAATGATGCTGAATGTCGCATTTAACATTAGACTCTAGGGCCAAATGCAGTGGCCGGAAAGCTGTTAACCTTGCCGTCCGTTAACCCTGCCGTCCGTTAACCACGCCGTCCCTTAACCATGCCGTACCATCCTAATAGCAGCTCTTCCTTTTATTATCAGAGAATGTTTATGCATACATTGAACCGTTAATTCAACATATTGCGCGATGAAGCATTCTGATGAGGCTTGTGATTTGGCCGTGGATACAAATACAAACTACGTCGAGTGCGGGTATCTCTGCCAAGAGCACAGACGAGCGTGTTCTTTGCAGGACGCACATCGCGAAGTCGGAAGCTGAGCGATGTACGTCCTGCAAAGAACACACGAGTCAGTTCTCATGGCAACAGATACCCAAACGAGACGTGGTTTGTATTTATCCCATGTTTTATAGCTGGTAAAATCAAGAAAACAATGTTTTGTAACAGGGTTTATTTTTGTTTACAAGCCCATACGAGCAATGATACATCACAACAACATTTACGCAATGCGTCATATTACTACGCGCTGCAATGGTAAAGAGGCACACATGAAAAATGCGCGGCCAAAGTAGCCAACGTTCTGCAATGTCACATCATGGCCAAATTCTCAATTCAAATCAATTATATTTCTAAAACAGTCTAATAAGTTAACTGTCTATCAACAAATAACATGAATCCGAATCCTGGATAAAGTTTCTGGAGGATCTAACCAAGATAGGCCTAGTTGTGTTAGCCGGTATCAGAACCGACAACTGTAGCCAGTGTATGGTCACGACATGCCGTGGCACCCCCGGTGACATTCACTTCAATTTTAACGTGGCAGTTTTCATTATTAAAATTAAAATTGGCCCCCGAAAACATATCAGACAGAACTGTGGCATGGGCTGACGATTGATTTAGGCCTAGCAGTAACTTCCAGGTCTGACCAAATGTTTTTGTTTATCAGCGCCACATGGTGCAGACGATATGTTTAGCCTAAAAGTAGTCCCTGCCAAATATGGAGGCCCCAATTGTTACCGTAACAACACATGGCTAATTTGCATACGAACGATCTGATACGGAACAAAAGATCATACGGCCGTGTCATATTGCTTTATATATGCTGCAGAAGGCCAAACATGGGATAAATTTACATAAAATGGATGTACATATAACACATGTAGATATGATACATGCACATATAATACATGTACATATAATACATGTACAGGTAACACATGTGTATATAATACATGTACATATAATGCATGCAATACACATGCATATCGATGCATGTACACATATGTACATATAATACGTGTACATATCATATATGTACATATGACACATGTACATATGATGCATGTACATATAATACATGAACACATAATACATGTACAGATGAGACATGCGATGGAAAGGAGTGCCCTGTGTAAATAAAAAGATAAGTCTTTTAGAGAAATGTTAAAACAATTTGTGGTGATTTGTTTCAATAATAACGGAATTTGCTCATCATCTGCCCGTTTAGTAAATCAACGGGATGTTCTATACTCCAAGTTTACATGAGTCAAATAGCCTCCTGCATATGTCGCTCTGACGTTTATTAATTGGAAGGCATATCATATTTGACATGAGGCAGATTTAAGTCTACAGAGCGTACATTGTTTGACATGGGAACAAGTGGAGACAATGCACCGTCTGTCTGATTACAGTGAACGTTTTTCATCAAATAATTCCATTATTTCTGGTGTTACGAACCAACTGTCTGCCTCATCAAATCTGCATGTACTATATTTAGCGTAATAATTAGTAGCGATACCCTTTATCCTCATTTGACATTGCTATTAATATACCCTAGTTCATCAAACAAAGAATTGATTTCTTTCTTCATGTGGTATTGTATTAAACCATCTCTGAAGGTACCTGTGATATACAGGAAAGAAAACTTGGATCCAGGAAGTTTTCTGTTACCAAAAGGACCATTTGAGTGTGGTGCTAAAAGGGCACACGAGGGAAAAAGTAAAATGCTTTCTATCTTTTAAGTTCCATTGTAGCTTATCACATAGCATATGCTGAAGAAATGATTTTACGTGTAAAGGGCTTAATATTATGGTTCACCCACGCGGTCCCACTCGGAAATGTTCGACTGCGATTTTTTCCTGCAGAATTGAAGTCGAATCAATATTCACAGTTGCTCAGTAAATCATGTATCCGTTCATACAATAAGCTCAATGTAATTTGCATTGCATGCACAAGATAACATTATTGCAAATCTATGTTTTCTTCTACATTTCGCCAAAGCTCAAAGTAAACTAGAAAAGAAGATTTGCTTCAAAAGCAAAACAGTCTCCGTGCATTCAAAGGTTGCATAAATAAAAATCCTACAATCTTGAGTTTTGTGTCGATAGGCTGCACGTGCAACAAAACATGAGAATGTGAAGACAACACCAGTGGCCCTTTAAGGGTGGAATTCATGTACATAGGTCCATTTAATAAACAAAGAATCAATTGCACGTTGTTCAATAAATTACTGGGAGGTGAGCCCTCAAGAGGCATTCTACATGCAAGTATACTTTATGTTCGGAACGAGCGGGTCTCGAACTTGCAACCTTTGTCACCAATCGCCTAGCTGAAATGGGAAACGTTTGACTAAAAGTGAAGCACAATGCTAAGAATTAAAGAAATGACGGACACTTCTACCTCATTTAAACGTTTTAAGTGCCCTTAATTGGCATAAATTGAAATTCTACAACTTTTGTTTGTGGTCCATTGCATGGGCTTATAGCACTTATGTAGATTTTTAAAGTGCGAACGGTACCTCTATTTTCTAATAGTTTTGAAGATATTCAACATTGAATATTTTCAAGTGCCCCTAATGTGCGTAAATTAAAATTCTGTAGCTTTTGGCTGTGATTTATTGAATGCACCTTTAGCACAATCCTAGGAAAACAAGTTGGAATAGTACTTTTATCGTTAGTAGTTGTGAATGTATTCAACATTTAAAATTTCAAATATCCCTAATTTGCATAAACAACATGTTGACCTTTCCAAACCAAAGTATTTCCCTACTAGGTCAATCATCATGCGAAGTTTGTTACTTTTTGGGATGATAGTGTCCGAGAAAAGGTTAGGACAAAACAAACAAACAAACAAACAAATAAATAAAAATATTAAATGAATGAATAATTGAATGAATGTAACAATAAATAAATAAATAAATCAGTATGTAAGTAAACAGATAGATAGATAAATAAGATAAATAAATAAATGAATGTATAAATGAATGAATGAATGAATGAATGAATAAATAAATATATAAATAAACAAACAAAAAAACCAACCAACCAAACAAACAAACAAACAAACAAGCAGGCAAGCAAACAAACAAACAAACAAACAAAAAACAAACAAACAAACAAACAAATAAATAGATAAATCAATAAATAAATAAATAAATAAATAAATAAATAAATAAATAAATAAATAAATAAGGTATTTGGAGGAAACCAAAAACTCAGTGTTAGCACATAGACTTATGCACAAATAAAATATCATTATATATCCATTTGTTCTTTTAACAAGATAACATGTTTGCTTACACCAGACAGCATTCTCGAAAGAAATGTGATGAATTTATCAAATTTTATTTTTTGGGACATTATACGCAGTGTTTTTTTACAGTATTGCTTCTTTATTTGTTGTCTCTGCTCTGGTGTTTATTCGTATATTTACCTGAAAACGATAATTTAGAATGTTTGTTGATTAACTGTGGCGACAAAGGTGAATATTCTGCATTAGTCCCAAGGCAGTTTATATTCGCCGATTCATTTTTTCAATAACAATTTATCAGCGTGCAAATGTTTAAATTTTCCGGTGGCCATCGCAGCATCCCAAAGGTGATCTTGAAAATAAACGAGCGCCTAGTGGCAGTCTTTGATTAGTGTCTTTGATACAGAAGACGCAAACGAGGTACTAGGCCACTTAGAAATAAAAAAAAAAAAGACACAAAAAAAAAAGACAACCCCCCCCCCACCTCAAGTTCAATAGACAAAATAGGAAGGTAACCCATCGGAAATTAGTAGGCCCTGTGTGCATTCTCATAGGATTATCGAGTTTGCACAAAAAAGTCATTAGACCATTTCGCTAGACGCAGCTTCAGGTATCAAGCAGTCCTGTACGGGGAATACCAGTTACAAAATAGTTGATGGATTCTTAGATCTTGAAAATTATACCTCGGGGTTTTACGGTGTCCTACACGATCCACATGTTCATTTATCGCTTACTGCCAACAAAGTAAAGGTCTTGCAGACTTAGTACCACAACTTGTATTGTAACCGTAGAACCCGCTGTCAGGTCGCCCCAATGGCCAAGGATCGCTGTTGTTAACATTTTCTCACGAGCTTCAAACCATACAGTTTTTTTCAGTAAGACGATAAACCATCTAGGGGCTAGATTAAATAAACATAATAAAGGGATATCCGTAGGGCAAATATACTGATCACATCCGATGAAGAGAATCGTGTCTATGTGAGGTCTCCCTGGTATTATTTTTCAAACATTCCGTCGGCCGCATTCAAAACATTTTTGATGTATTGGTTTAATGCACGATAACTTGCCTCCTGTTTGCTGTGTGTCTGAAAGCTTTGCCATAAGTAATGTCGAAGAGAACGTAACCATTTGCTTTAAAATTCAGTCATCTAATTTGAAACATAGCCTGCGTGCTCTCTGACACGGACTGCACCACCGCTTGCTCTAATTGGCGCATTTTTGGCTTCCCGGATGAGGTCTCCAGTATGTTTTGCCTGAGATATCTTGGTTGGATAATAGAGATTTTGAGATCCAACAGCAGGCCTTGGCAGATCAAACTGTATCACCAGTTGCCTTTAATCTTTTCAGCGTTCCATCCGGACAGAAAAAAAAAATCCTGGCTCAATCAAGAGTTTTTCTCGGAGAAAAACCTTAGGGTAAGGGCCAGGTCTGATGAACAGGAAATAAAAAGTACAAGTCAAGTCAATATTTCATACAGACAAAAGGTATGCGTGGAATATTCTCTATAACGTGTCATGTACTGCCTTGTACAAAGGAAATGTCAACGTCAGCAATACATTTGAAAAACACCTTCGTTAGAAACAGGCTATCATATTAACCAACCACTAACATTTCTGGTCTCTAAGAGGAACATCCCGTAAGTTTGATAGCTTCCTCGCCATTCAAGAAATTTCACACTGGCTGTCAACAAAAAAACAAAAACAAAAAACAAACAAACACGCCCCTCCCCCCAAACTCACAAGCCCCCTACTTAGGCAAGTTCAAAATACCAAAAGCATAAATGTATGGGAGTAAGAATTCTCAGATACAAGCAAACTGATGCGTCAGCTCATGCTGCTGCCATTCTTAGAAATGTCGAAACAGACACACAGTGATTCACTAACAATTTAAAGGCAGGGTATTTGTGAGGGTGATGATTTTCGTGAAACGCTGTCAGCGTCCATGATCCACAAAAGCGAGAGGTTTATATATATATATATATATATATATATATATATATATATATATATATATATATATATATATATATATATATATATATATATATATATATATATATATATATATATATTGGAATATGATGATTAAATATTTGATCAGAAGAACAAATTGATTTCATGAGGTGAACAAATACATTTGTTGATGTGATTAAATACACTCTATTTGTTCCTCTGAAAAAAATGATTTGATTAAATCGATACGTTCTTTTGATCAAATCGATTTAGTCAGGGGAACAAATATACTCTTATTTGATCATATGAACAAATGTATTTGTTCAGATGATTAAATCGATTTTGCCAGAAAAATAAATAGATATTATTTGATCATCTGAATATATCGAATTGTTCTTCTGATCAAATCGATTGTATCACATCTTCAAATACCCCCCTCCAACTTAATTAAATTGACGCTCCTTGTCGGATTTGTTCCGTGGATCAAATATTTATACTTCGGAACAAATCACTTCCGCCAGTATTTGATCCGCGCAACAAATAGTAAAACACGCAAATGATACAATATCGAAATGTCCACGATATCTTCAACATGGACATCGAGGATATTTACTAGTTATCATTTAAATATGATTGTGTTTTGATGGGATTAAATGTCAATTTAGACCATGGTTCCATGATCTTTCGTGCTTGCTTTCAGGATGGATGTGAGGATTTTTTTTCTCTTTCACTCTTTGTTTCTTTGGTTAGGCACTGCTTTTTGGCATGCCTTTCATAGTCATGGATATGAGCCTTTTTCTTTCACTTTTTTTCTTTGTAAGGTTGGTGGTAGGCACTGCTTTTGGGAAGGATCTTTCTTTCTTTTTTCCTTTCTTTCTTTCTTTCTTTCTTTCTTTCTTTCTTTCTTTCTTTCTTTCTTTCTTTCTTTCTTTCTTATAACGTGCCTGTAGCTGGAAATCTGATTTTTTTTCTCCAAATGTTTTCAACTATTATTGTGGGCCTAGAAAAACCAAGCATTGTCAAATGAGATTCTGAAAGAGTGGATGATGACACCATAACCCTGTGACAACTAGCTCCGTCTCCCGGCCCCTTCCTGTTGTTGCTATATAAAGAAAATGTCCAGGTTCGAGATTGTACCTGTCACGTGTTACGGTAACACAGTCTACCGGAAGTGACGCGCAGCATACAGGAGGGAGTAGTTATTATCTGGTGGTGGAGAAATTTGTATTTATTCAGAAGATCAAATCGATTTGATCACATACATTTGTTCATCTGATCTGATCAAATTGATTTGATGATGTGATTAAATATTTAGTCTTCTGACTAAATATTTATTCACCCGATCAAATACTGAATAAAACACGAAACGGCGTTCCATATATATATATATATATATATATATATATATATATATATATATATATATATATATATATATATATATATATATATATATATATATATATATATATATATATATTATCTAGTTACGAGTCAATCAATGGTAAACAAGTCCCTGAAAGAGTCCAGTCAGTACGTGCACAAATATGGATAACATTTGCGTCACTTCCATGGGCTCAAAATTACCGTCCATGCCCCGCCCCCCCCCCTCGCTCCCCCGCTTCCATTGCGAATCTCGTAGAGTTCGCAGACCACCACACTGCCCATCTTCCCTTCCGGCGAAGCATTTTCGGTTAACACACAAGATATCATCACAAAATTTGATATCTCTTAATACTTGTGTAAGAGATAATTGAACGACCTTCAGACTCCCGATCCTGAACCATAATCAAATAATTTATAAGATATCAGCACCATGAAATTATCAGTTTTACATATCTTATAAATGGATCCAAGAACCGTGAATGTAGTCCTGTTTTAAACAGTCTGTTTCAACATATCTCAGGAAGTGGTATATTGTGGGTTATTTTGAGAAGTTAAGAATTTCAAAATTGAAATGTTTGATGAAGCATCCAGAAGTTGGAATAATTTAATAACTTTTATTATTCATAACAAATCAGCTGTCGAACCCCACTAATCCCCACAACCCCACCACCCCTCCTCACAATCCTACCTCTATACCCCACTACGAAAGAATTGAAAGGACAAAACACTTTATATTAATATGACATTGAAAAAATTAAGAAAACATAAAATCCGATTTGGAAAGGTAGGTCGTTATCTTCACTGGTAATGGGCCTGGATTTCAAATGTATATGGACATATCTTTATAGTGGTTATGGGCTTGTGTGTAAAATAATTATGTGCCTGTGGTTAAGATACCTACTGTGTGCGCATTTGTCTTTATGTTGAGATGCGTAGAAAAATATGGGACGAAACTGTTGGCATGCTATTCGTGACTCAGATGCAGACACAAGAAATGTCTTTATTGCTAGTCTATGCATATAGAATATCGATATAAGACGGGAACTACTCCAACCGACAAAATAAATACAAGAAAAAAAATTATTACATTGAAGTACGGCAAAAAAATGGTTTCAGGATGAACGTTTTGTCTTTGAAAGAGGTAACTGATAATGCCACTGCATGGAAACCAAATTTAAATATTACAGTGACCGTGTGACTTTAAAAAAATGAGGTCCAAATGACCCGGTTACAATCCAAACTACCCTAGATACATAATCCTACCAAGTTTCATCATGTTTTGTTCAATTTTTAAGTGGTCAGGGCACAGAAACCGAGTTTACCTAAGTGACCCTGTGATATTGAGAATTATATCAAGGTCACCCAGATTCAATCCAAACGTAGGTTGCAGCATTACAGCGATCTGGCTTTCAAGACGTCGCAAGAGGTTTTAAGGATTTCTCGTTGGCGAAGTCTTCTTCATGCGTGAAACTTGCCTCGCGCTCAAGCACTCAGCTCCCTTTGAAACACAACTCGCCGTGAAAATTACCTTGCAGGACCAGAGCTGCACGATAGTATTTAACACTGGTACCCTACCAAAAGTCAATAAGTGTACTCCTGAAGGCAGGCCGATCATTAGACCCATGGCAGGGTTAAAAAAAAAATCTAAAATTCATCAATTATATAGTGATAGTTATTATAGACAAGTGCCTCCGGTTGTGCCCAGGTAACAAATTAAACTGACATCAAAGGAGGTAATGTGTAAAAATGGAAACAATATCCATTTTAAACATGTTTCAACAAATGTCCAAGTCACCTAAGGCCTAACAAAAGCTATGTATGGTTCCGGTAACCCGACCGAGTCTACTGAAAAGGCCCGACCCTAAATAACTCTTACGACACATAAAAACAGTTTCAAGCCTTCCTTCCCTAATAAAAATTTATCCACCCTGCCTGAAAGATTTTATCGAGAAAGTGGCCGACGTGTGACGTTATTTCACAGGAAAGTCAACTCAAATACAGCATTTTTTTCAACTAGTCTGAAGGGTTAACTTCGCCTGGGGAAACAGCATAGCTGCATAGCCACGGTTTTTCGGTGATCTTTATTTGCTAGGTTCCAGGTGTCTGTTCTCCGAGTTACCACGGCAAACGGTCGTCAAAGTATTTTTAAAACATGAATTACTAACTTAACTTTAATCTTCTTGCTCGGTTGTGTTTCAAGCAGTTACTATTGTTAGTTACAAATCCAAATGCGACACGATACCCTGGCAAATGATGAACATATTTGTGAGCGCTATTTTGAACATGGCCCATTGCATTGTGAGACAGTCGCACAAATTACATTTGAATTTTGATTTGGATATCAAAGTGAATCGCGACCACGTGATTTCAGCACTGTTTGCAATATGCATGGATGAAAGTGAACAAGGTGGACTGAACATAATAAAATGTACCAAAGTTTGCACACGATGTTATTCGATATCAAAATGCTTGGCCCGTGGTCTTACACTGTTTGTTGAACATTATTGAACATCGGTGTTTATTCATAGTCTGGCTTGCAAATATTTTCCTCGCTAGAATTGGTAGATAGTGAGGGGTCAAATAAATAATATACACCATGAAAGAGTATATATCATATCATTATGGATCCTCTGAAATATTTGCCAAATGTCTACTTTTAGTTTCATATATTATACCCCCCCCCCCCCCCCGGTCACGTTACTATCCTCATTTACAAACCATTGGGTGTGGAATCCAAAATTTTGAAAATGGAAGCCAAGTTCGTGTGGGTTAATCCCGATTGGATATTTTTATGAGGTGGTATCCAAGATATATGTGTGATTAGTGTTAAGGAAAGGTTGATTTGTTGAATGAATATAATGTACAATATTTAATGGACTTTTCCTGTGTGAGCATTACCTAAAATGTAAATACAAAATCTTGAAGCTACCAGTTGCCGGTTGGCCCCTGAATAGGACACTGAAGTCGCCGCCAGGCTATGAATTAATTAAGTAGAAGCACTGAGCCGTGGGACCTAGACCGCCTGCTGGGTCAAAGGTGGAACTTAGTGGAGAAGGTTGCCCATATCAGGTCCGAAACTACCAGCGGGGTTTTATATAAATTGGTAACAACCGATTTTGATCAATTTCAAGTTATCCATAAAGAGAAAGTACCGTTAATGTTGCGCAGGTACTAAGTGCAACAGCGTTTTAGCCGGGCAAAAACGGCAGTTGGAACCAGGTAATTTAAGCTCTCAAGTGCGCGTGCTCACGAAGCGAGGTACTTTTCAAGCGTGGAAAGTATCTGGCACTCAAGACAGAAGGGCGAGGTCTGGATCATGGCTTAGGGACCAGCCAAAATTACCTACATTTTCACATTAGTACATAGAGTATTATTCTATAGGACCCTACCCCCGCCCCTTGAAGCTAGTACTTAAAAAATGTTGATTTTTCGAACCAAAATGCAAAGCTTATATATCGTTTGGCCACATATTCAGACCCTAAAACATGTGCATCTAATGTGGATTAAGCTTCCTTTGCCTATATTAATATAAATATTTAAGTTTGAAACGTTTATTGGTAAGCAAAAAATAAACATTTCCATGTATTTAAAACAAAAACAACAACAACAAAAAAACAAAAACAAAAAAAAAAAAACCCCACACACACGCACACACAACCCCCCCCCCCGACACTGGCCCTAAGCCCCCCTCCCCGCCCCGCCCAAAAGCATACTCTGTGTACTAATGTGATAATGTCGATATTTTTGGCTGGCCCCTTAGGTGATAACGTGAAAGAGAGCTAGCTTTCGCGGCGCACGAGGCATCCAAGGTGTCCTGAAGCGGTAGATTCGTGAAAAGCTATCTCGCATTCACGGACGAGGTCTCGATCAAGCAGAAATGGCATAGTAGGATACTTATGCTTACAACATTTCATGAAGTTTCGTCGGGATCTTTGAGACTCAAGTTTTGAAGAATTAGAATTAGAATTTGAAGAAGAAGAAGAAGAAGAAGAAGAAGAAGAAGAAGAAGAAGAAGAAGAAGAAGAAGAAGAAGAAGAAGAAGAAGAAGAAGAAGAAGAAGAAGAAGAAGAAGAAGAAGAAGAAGAAGAAGAAGAAGAAGAAGAAGAAGAAGAAGAAGAAGAAGAAGAAGAAGAAGAAGAAGAAGAAGAAGAAGAAGAAGAAGAACAAACGGGCACGGAAACACTATGGCTCCATTGTTCTACATGAAGACATAAACCAATATACTACACCAATAAAACTCAGCCAAAAGGCACCACAACAGTGACAACGTAAAATGTTAAGCATGTTTGAACTTAAAGATGAAAATCAAAGTAGTTCATTATAGATTTATTTTAAAAGAAACGTAGTTTGAATATTTGAAACATGTGTGAATCCTTTGCAATTTAATTATGATCACGCTGCCATTCTTCAAATTGCTCAAGCTTCATATATATAGTTTAAAGACAGAAAATACTGTTATTCTTAGTGTCATTATTATATTCAGGGAGCAAACAATTATTGGGTTTTTTTTTCGTGCAAAAGATATCCTTATTCTCATCAACGTACCAACACTATTTAGTTTGTCCCTTGCTACAAATCATAACTCCAAGCTACTGCAATGAATTATTGAGCGACATGCTGGTAAATTGGAATGTCTCGACGGAATTTTTTTTTCTAATTTGTAAGGTGTCTGCGTTTCCTGGCCTGTGTACACCAGGAGGATTGATCATTAAAAATGTCTGAAGTCAAACGATGAAAATTTACGTACGTTTGCCTGTCTAAGCAAAACAAAAGTACCTGACGTGCTGGTGGAGACTAAACAATGCAGCTGGAATGTCTTCGTTTTCTTTGCCAGAGAAAGATTGAACAAGGAGTGATGATAAAACCCATTGATTGCACAAAAGGTATCATTCTCTGAGGATGTTTAATCGCCTGACATAGTTTCATCGCAGAATAGTGAATTAAAATTCAAGCACATTGTCAGTGTCGCCACGTAAAGTATGTATATTATTCTGCGTGTCCCTAATATCAACATTTTTATATCTTCCGCTCAAACTGACCAAAAGCAGCTGCATGTTTGATTTATGTGTCTATGTTTCTACTTATATGTTTCGTTCATATAAAATATTTTGATGGGAGAATGTAGATGACAGTTATAACAAGTGGACTCCCTACGTCAACAGCTTATTCACTGCATCTAATTTCAGCAAAAATGTTAATATACCGTATGAGTGGAAAAATTTCCAAGGTATTTAATTTCACGAATTTTCCGGACTAAAATGAATTCGGTTAAATAAATACCCGTTATTTTTACAGTGATTGGTGGTAATACATAACGGTACGGACCAACAGACATTCCATATTGTGAATCAGGCAAAAAAAACGCAAAATTTTTATTTTCAACAAAACCAGGCAATTTTTCATTCGTTAGAATTTCCAGTTATACAGTACATGTTTCCCATGGTTTAAATATAAATTTATTTTCAGCAGCAATTGGAGAGTAGGCGAAGCCTATTTTAACCCCTCTTGCAAATACTACTACTACTACTACTACTACTACTACTACTACTACTACTACTACTACTACTACTACTACTACTACTACTACTACTACTACTACTACTACCACTACTACTACTACTACCACTGCTACCACTACTAGTACTACTAGTACTACTAGTACTACTATTAATACCCATAATAAAGTACAATGAAAAAAAGAAAGGAGGTGCACCACATGACAGGACTTTACATGGACAATCATATAAAAGGGTGACAACACATAGATTCAACAGTTATTAAGCATATATAAGTTGTTGCCGTGTGGTTCCCGTTGCCAGCGTGTCAAAATGAATTATTATACCTGTTATATGAAACGATTCGTATCTTGAATAAACTTTAAAACTGCTTCGTAAATTTCGATTTTTACAGTATTTTGAGACCGTTCTGGTCCATGGAGTAATGTTATAACAGTAGAGGAAAGATAAGGATAAACTATTTTTTAAGACGTTTCATTGAGCTGTATACGGTGGGCATTCTAGAAAATAGTGAATGACATCTTCATTGCTAAAGCCACAAGTACAAGATAGAGATGCTACTACTCGAATTTTGAACAAATCTGCATTTAAACTACTGGATCCCATATGCAACTGACCAAGTATTATATTTTCTTTCCTGTTACCAATGTAAAATAGCTATTTTTTTACTTTGCCCTTTGACTTGAATTCCTCAATAGATTCACCTTTTCTTTAACTGGCAGCTCGTTCCACAGTTTGACAGTAGATAGGGAAAAGGGTTTTTCGAAAGAAACAGTACGTGCAGGTATTGCAGCTAATTTGAATGAGAGCAAACATTATATTTAGATCTATCATGAACTATTTGAGGCAACAGAAGTTGGAGGTGTTAAGGTGCAATTTTGTTTACTATTTGACACATAATAACAAGTTACTTTTCCTTCGGGTAGCTAATGTATCCCAACCAGTTTCGACACAAATTTGTGCATGATTGCTAAAACGACGTGCACCGGTGCCTGCTTGAGCGGCTGCCAGTTGCGCATTTTCCTCATCTTTACTAGAACTATTTCCATTTGCAACATTACCATACTCCAGAATTGGTCGTGTAAAGGAAAAATATAAAGTTTCAAGAAAATGCCTGTTGCGCATATATTGAAGACTATGCAGGTTGCAAACCATTTTCATTGCTCTGGTGCGAACAGTATCTGTATGAGAAGACCAGGCTAAACCAGATTTTAAGACAAGCCCACGGTGTTTTTGTTGCTGTACCTTTCCGATGATGCTTACTTCATACGTTAAGTTTAGATGGCACCTAGTTTGCCTTTTCCTACTTACAATCATTTCTTTTGTCTTGTCTGGATTGAATTTGCAGTCAGGGTGCTTCGGCCGTGCCCAGCAAGCTATAACCTCCCCTTCAGTCGCTCCCTGTGCTGAGGACGGATTAGCTTGCTACCAAGCATATTCGTGTATATATGCATGTTTTCTTAATTGGATTGGAATGTTAAATATTGTTTTTGTTGTATAATTGTATTACAGCATGTCTACCAGAGTACATAGTCACATGTTTGTACATTATATTGTCCTATGCGTCTTGTATATATCATTTTGTGCGTCTCCGTGTCTGGAGAACCCCTAGATTAGTTATATTTTATGTACTACTGGGTAATCCAGTGAAAATAAATATGTTTAAACTAAACTAAATAACAGATGCCAGTCAGTGGACCATTCAGAAGCAGAAACTGGGTCGTCATTCATTTCTTTTAAGAGACTGTTAACACGTAAACACTGTCAGGGTGTGGCATAATATAATTTTCAGAAAAAAACAGACAGTGTCTTGTTATCATCACAAGTACAGAGAAGACAACATGCAATTTGTTTCAACTGACAACGACCTGTTATTATCACAAGTACAGAGATAAGAACATGTTAACTTTTCACAGCCAATATCGACGTTTTGCTGTGAATTGACATTGGAAGACCATGTTCTTTGTAAATTCTGGCTGTTGTCATGCTTTCTTTTTAAAAATTTCCTAAAAGCGTCACAAAAAGCGATTATTCATGACATAATTATTCTATGATGCTTTTCCCACATAATTACGCATCGCACTGACATCTTGCCCCATCATAGGACGGACCTGTTTCAGACAGTTTTTTCGACGTGTGAATTTTCATTATGTCTAGATGCATAATGTTTGATGTCCAAAACTTTGTGGAATCGTCAACTCTTTGTTAGTTATTTTCACTCGTGTTCTATATATGTTTCTCAATTTTGTTTTTCTGTTTGCCAAGTTTCATGTATACCATGTCATTGTCATAAGTTTTTTTGTAAAGCTTTTAGTTAAAGATCTTGACGTCTCAGCAATCCAATACTTTCGGGATAATTATGCTATTTTACTTGTATATATATGCACACGCCTCAGCAGTTCCAGGTAAATTCACTTAAATTCACTTAGTCATTAGCTGCTCCCTTGAACAATATAGGGCGGCAATTGGGCTTTTTCATCTATTAAAAGTATTGTTAAAAATTCCCATTGAGCATTGCACTGTAAACCATATTGGTGCACCTTTGTGTTTTCTAGTTTTATCTTTCCTGTTACTACTATATGCTTCTTTCCTGAGCATACGAAAAACTTATTATTTCCTTTTGTCAGATGTTGACATTCATGTAAATCCCGGACCGCAGAATAATGAAAAAAAAAAACCTCTGCCACCCTAAATATTTGAAGCTTCAAAAGTGACGGGAAACTGGATGAAGCACATTTTCAACTTCCCACAGGATAATTTAGTCTTCTCTTGTTAACAGTCTGGGTTTATGCCGGGCGATGGCACTATAAATCAGTTGTTATATTTGTGTCATGAATTCGTAAAAGATGTAGATATGGAAAGGGAGGTCAGAGTGGTATACTGTGACATTACGAAAGCTTTTGATAAAGCACCCTGCACTTCTCCACAAATTTTGTAATGTAGGAATCTCTGGACATCTCTTAGACTGGTTTAAAAACTATTTGTCGAACAGAGCTCAAAGGTCCTCCTGCATGGGGATTTTTTTGGATGCGGCAGTATCGAAGAAGGGGTTCCTCAGGGATCAGTGATTGGACTTCTTTTATTTGTCATCTGTGTCAATGATATCGTTGACATCGCAAGATCTAGTATCGAATAATAATAATAATAATAATAATAATAATAATAATAATAATAATAATAAT
Source organism: Hermodice carunculata (assembly GCA_964020975.1). Taxonomy (NCBI): domain Eukaryota; kingdom Metazoa; phylum Annelida; class Polychaeta; order Eunicida; family Amphinomidae; genus Hermodice; species Hermodice carunculata. The sequence goes on from OZ026619.1 coordinate 2,973,978, forward strand.
AATAATAATAATAATAATAATAATAATAATAATAATAATAATAATAATAATAATAATAATAATAATAATAATAATAATAATAATTTATTAGGAAAACTTCCCCTTTACAGCGGGGGCACTAAAGGAACGGCGGAAATTCCATGATGCGTCCAAAATATATATAAATAATCAGGCATCCTTATTATGAATCAAATAATCTTCTTATGTTAAAATAAGTATGGTATCTATAAATAATAATTTATGTCCTCCGCACCAAAACTTGAGATAAACCACCCCGGCTCGGTTGGTTTGACTCCACCTGTAAGTTTAAGTCAAGAGAGCACCATCGCGTGTTATTTTGTGGTGTTAAAGAAATTCCTTACAAAATTGTATACAGTATATACATTGCAGGAAGTCTATTTACAAGAGGTACATGTAGACCAATCATACAATCTGTCATTCCGAGAAGTTATTAAGTGACTGTCTCCTGTAATGCCAAGACTTAACCAAATATGTTTTATATGTTTGGTCAAATAATTCACCAATGTCCTGTCCAAGATCATATGCGTGATCGCCAAGGAACCAACACAACTAATTTTTCAGCGAGGAGGCGGAAAAACGCTGCCATGCCTGTTTACAATACTCATTCAGAGAGTTGATTTCCAAATTTCTATATGCTTCTAACCTGATATCATTTAGTGCTGGGCAGACAAACAGAAAATGTGCTAAATCTTCTCTATTATGTTTACATAAAGGACATCTTCCGTCTGATAAACCCCATCTTTCCAGATCTTCCCCGACACCCAGACACCCAGTGCGAGACAAAAATTTTAATCGTGCACCGGCAAAATTATTTACTTTAAACAGATAACTTTCACCAAAAGAGGACCGTTTTAACATTTGATAACATCTTAAAGACATACAAATTAATTGGTCTTCACGGTCTGCAGTTATTACAATATCGTCGGCATATAAAAGGCACGGGATATGGCCGTCTCCATAGGGCACCCCAAGATTTTTTCTTCAAATATATCAATCATATCTAACATTACTAGAGAAAACAGCTTAGGAGACAGAATGCATCCTTGCTTTACCCTATCATATACATCAAACCATGAACTTTCTAGGGGGCCAAATATTACCTTACTGTCCATTTTGTCATAAAGTAGTTTTGTCAAACGCCATGGTTTTCCCTGAATTCCCGAATTGTACGCTGATGATGCTACTTTATCTATCACAGTCGACGATCCCGCTGACTCCAACAATTCTGCCGGAATTCTTAACAATGATCTTAGTAAAGTACAAAAATGGGCAAAGCAGTGGAATGTCACCTTTAACAACACAAAAACAAAATCAATGTGAGTAGAAAACGAAATCCCTCATATTCTCCTATCCAATTTCAGGGATATACTCTTGATAATGTAACACGACAAAAGTATATTGGCTTAACACTCAGTTCAGATTTATCATGGTCCAGTCGTATTAATTGTGTAGTTTCCAAAGCTAAAAGACTCTTTGGTGTAATGAATAAGTTACAATATAAGCTGAGCCGGCGTCATCTTGAAATAGTATATTTTATGTATATCTGACCAATTTTAGAGTATGGAGATGTCGTCGTCGGCGGGGGGGGGGGGGGGCTGCCCAGAATCAGACGCAGACCTGTTGGAGAGTGTTCAACTGGTTGCAGCCCATGCAGTGACGGGAGCAATACGTAGTGCAAGCCATTATGAACTTTACAATGAAACTGGGTGGGAGACTCTTTCGAAACGTACGCAAAAACATAGATTAAAACTATTTTTAAAAATGATCCATGGATATGCACCCGCGTACTTATGAAACCTAATTCCTGGAAATATATCATCTAGAAATCAATACAATGTCAGGTCCAAAAACAAACTGACTGAATCCAAATGCAGAATCAATTTGTACGGAAAGTACTTCATTCCTTCTACTATTCGACATTGGAATATGGTCTCACCTGCCGTTCGTAATTCAGAAGATGCAGAATCATTTCAACGTAAATTGGATAGAGACAAGCCGAAAACTTACGACTTATTTTACACTGGTATTAGAAATCTAAATATTTTACATGCTATTATCAGGATGGGTTGCAACCAGTTGAATCACGACATGTATAAAATCAGTCTCTTAGGTTCCCCTGCCTGCACATGTGGTGCGCCTGCTGGAACGTCTTTTCATTTTTTTTTTTTTTTGAAAGGTCAAATTATATTATCCAAAGAAATAGATTACAATTAATAATCATACCACTGGTACCTTTCACTCGAAATACCTTATTGTATGGCGGCAATAACTAGTCGAAAGCAAACAACAAAATTATCTTTGACCCAACTGAAACTTTTATTTTTCAATCAAGAAGATTCAAACCACCTTAAAAAAACATATATAGTCCCAATCAACAGAACAAAGTTTAAAGTTTCAATATTGCTACACCATCATAGGTTATTGCATCTATATTTCTGAAAAAGCATATGTCACTCGTCTTATCTTCTTGGTGTTACGCCTGTGTTACTGTGTTGTCCTGTGATTTGTGCTTTTTTCCTTGCCTTTTCTCAACATGCTTACTGGTATTGCACATAATATGATTACACTTATGCGCCGAGTGACTGAGTTACACACAACATTTTGAATGCGTGTGGGCTGAAAGATACATTTAATTTGCTCGGGCTGCAGGAACTTTGGGATAACCAAGAAGATTTTTTTCATGAATTTCCTTCTAATCTTTTCCGTAATAAAACAGAAAACAAATTTTGAAATCAGTGGAAAAATGAAATGTTGATTCAAAATAACGAATCTAAATTGAGAACGTATGCATCTTTTAAGACAGAACTTAAATTTGAACATTATTTAGATGTTGTAAAAAAATTCGAAACAAGGAGTAATATAACTAAATTACGCATTAGTGCACATAATTTACATATCGAAACAGGAAGACATAAGCGTCCTACCAAAGTTCCTGTTAGCCAGAGAGTTTGTGACACTTGCCAAGTACTTGATAATGACTTTCATTTTGTTATGACATGCACTAAATTTCAAAATCCAAGAGAAAATCTGCTTAAGAGTATACGCGAAATATTTTGTAATTCGGGTGCTTATGATGTTCAGAGTATGTTTAAATTTATTTTCGTACTGCATGACACAGAACTTTTATACCTATTTGAAAATTTCATGGACAAAGCCATTGACCTAAGAGAAAAACCATTGTAATCATGTTACACCGTGCCAATTTGATGACTGCATTCTATTTTCATTTCAGGTGATTAGTGATTTGTGTAAATCTTTTGTATCTATTGTACTGTAATGTGCTGTACGTGTCTGTACTGTTTTTGTTACATTTTTCTGTTGATTGTGTGCATATTTTAATGTGATTTTCTTTTTTTTCTTTCATTCTCTACATGTGTACATATTGTATATTTGACATATTGCTGTATCTTATGTAACAGCGCAGTCAATAAAGTTTCATTCACACATTGCATCTGGGATGGCCACGGTGGTGGTGTTGCCGTTTTAGCCAAGGATTGGTTACCGATCACGTGCTGTCTCGATCTTGAATCACAACATTGTGGATGCGTGTGGGCTGAAATTTTACTGATCGCGGCCTCGCTCTTGTTGGGACGTAGTATCGCCCACCTGGTCAGCTAGCAAACAAAAGAGATTCATTCCTGCATGAAATGTCTGTTTCTTTAACTACAGCCATAAAACTAAACCCTAGAGTTTTGATAATAACTGGCGACTTTAACGATCGCTGCTTCCGATGTGACTCTGATCACACTGACATTGAATTGGGTGCAGAGCTTGTCGACCTGGCTGCACGCAACAAAATGTTCCAAATTATCAACGAGCCCACTCGGTCCACCGACTTTTCGATTCTTCGTTAGATGTCCTTGAAACCGACTCACCTGGATTTATAGTAAACAGTGGTGTCTATATCTAACTGCGATTACTCTCATATGTTTGGTACTGTTTCAGTTTCTTTTCCCAATGACAAAGCTTTGAAAAGAACCGCTTGGGACTACAAAAAGGGGAATTTAAATGATCTTAATGAGGCTCTGTTCAAAGTTGCTCATTGGGACATTGGATTTGATTTATTTACTTTAATAGACTATCACGTGGAATCTTGGACCCAACTTTTTCTTGATGCTGCAAAAGAATTTATCCCCTGTAAAGACGTTCTTATCAGATCTGAAGACAAACCTTAGGTTACAATTAATAATAAACGGTTTATACGGAAACAGAACTGCGCCTGGAAAAGATATAAGAAATCATCAAGAAAGGATAATGGTAACCCATCTCCTGTTACAGATAAACTTTAGAAATATTATAAAAGGTATCGTAAGATTTCTGTTTCGGCCAACAAGAAAGCAATCCGAAACAAATATAAAAAATGGTGGAATCTATCAAAGTCCGTTCGCGGATGCAAGTTGCATCCAAACATTCCCCCTCTTATTGAGATCGATTACATTATTTCGAACAATAACGAGATTGTTGAAGTATTTAACCATTTTTTCAGTCAGTGTAGAATCCCTCGTGACGAAACTCCACTCTCTTACCTGATTTGGAGTATCGCACTGATGCTAGAGTGGAACCTCTCGCAGCAGTTGAAAACGATGCTTACAAGATCATAATATCACTTTAAACCAAGTCTGCAACGGGTTCAGTTGGCCTGGGTAATTACCTACTCAAAGAAACTGCCTTTAGCATATCGAAGTCCTTAACTATACTGTTCAACAGCTCACTGTCTGCCAATGAATTCTACCCAATGGAAAAATTCAAACATTTGTCATGTTTAGAAGAAATGTGATATGTAATTGAAGTCTAACTACCGCCCTATATCTTTACTGCGTAATTATCAAAAGTTTTTGAGAGACTGGTGTATAACAAACTTTATGAAAATTTAATGCAAATTAACGTCTTGATCAGGCGTAATTCTGGCTTCGTTTCCAAATTCTCAACTTTATAACAACTAGTTAGCACTGTTCATAAAATCCGCAACGTTAGGGAACTTGGCATGATGATTTTTCTCGACATTTGTAAAGCATTTGACCGTGTTTACCACCCTGGTCTTCTCTTTAAAATGCGGCAAATTGGCATCACCCCTGCCATTATCAACCGGTTCGACAGTTATCTCAATAATTGCCAACAAATGGTTGTCACACGTGGTTAGCGCTCGTCACGGTTACCCATAGAGGCTGGTGTGTCCCATGTCTTCATCCATGGGCTCTTCCACTCCTAATTTACATCAGTGACATCGTTGATGATATGGCATGTGACATCAGGTTTTTTGCTGATGACACCTGCATTCTTGAGATTATCTATGATTGCAAAGCTTCTGGTGCCCGCATTAATACTGATTTTGGCCGCCTATCTACCTGGGGTCGGATGTGGTGCATGACTTTCAGTGCCATTAAATCTTGTTGATTTTGTTTCCCCTTAATAGAAATAAACAGACCCACCCTACTTTGTACCTTGACGGTTCTGCGATACCCAAGGCCACAAATCACACTCACCTAGGCATAGCTTTTTCTTCTAACCTAAGGTCGCACCTACACGTAAACCACACCGCCACTAAAGCAAGTTAACGACTTTCTTTCCTGAAAAGACTTAAATTCAAACTTTATAGCAAAACCTTGGAAAAATTGTATTTGTCCATGGTCCGCCCAATTTTGAAATATGGGTGTGTCCTTTTTTATAATTCTAGTCAAGAGCTTTCTGATCTTTTGGAAGGAATTCAGTGCGAAGCAATCAGAATCTGTTCTGGTGCTCTGGAATTTACATCAAGTCACCGGCTACTGGCTGAAATAGGCTGGGAGCCGCTGCACACTCGCAGGAAATTTTCTAACCTAGTTATATAAAATACTAAATAAACTCATGCCCCCTTACCTTTACGACTTAATTCCAAATTACATATTAACACAAACAGGCCACCCACTCAGACATTCCGTTCAACTTAAACAAATTAGGTGTAGGACTGACCGTTTATTATTTTAAATCTTTTCTGCCCTCCAGCATTTGCCTATGGAGCGACCTACCTGACGACTTTAAAGTTACTCCCACACTCTGTATCTTCAAGGCAAAGTTAACCAAAATTCTTTTTTCCCAACCACAAAATACCAAAATACTTTACGTTTGGCGATCATTTTGCCAATATTATGCACACGCAGCTGCGCCTTGGGCGCTCGAAATTGAACCATCATCTATTTTATAGACACATTTTGCCCTCTTCAGCTTGCCCGTGCAACCGCTTATAGGAAGATACAAGTCACTTTGTCCTGTTTAGTTTCCTCCATGAACTACCTAGATTTAAACTGCTGATGTCTGGTACTAATTTACTTGCCCCTGGTGTGAACCGAAATTGGTTATTAAATCTCCTCGCTGCTAGACTCTTTGAAATTATGTTATGTGGTAGTGCTGACCTTTCGGATGAATCCAATAATGATATTTTTGTTGCAGTACAACTGTTCATTACTTAGACAAGACGTTTTGTCAACTTATACCTACTGCTACGAACTATCTCCTTATACCTGATGTATGGGGCTACTTGTCTTGAAGTCTTCTTGGCAACAGTTTGTGTATTGTCTTGTGTTTTCTGAATGTATTTCTCTGCGTTTGTTTGTGTTTGGAGAACCCCTCGGTTAGCCACGTCTGTGGATACCGGGTAATCAAGTTTTGAAATAAATATGTTTACAATGCAATACAAAAAAAAACAAAACAAAACAAAAAAGCGAAAGCAGACGCAATTCGAGACATGGTGATGTTATTGACCAGGTTCCCACAACAGTATTAACTGAATTAGTGGAACACAAGAGTTGCCAGATACGTGGAAACAGACTTTTGTATATTTTGTTCAGATGTGCCTTTCGTCATTTTTCCAAACTCGCAAAACCTGAAGTGTTACATGCTCTCTGAACACAAACACACACACGCGCGCGCGTGCACACAATAAATAAATAAATAAATAAATAAATAAATAAATAAATAAATAAATAAATAAATAAATAAATAAATAAATAAATAAATAAATAAATAAATAAATAAATAAATAAATAAATAAATAAATAAATAAATAAATAAATAAATAAATAAAAACCTACAATACTTTGGTAGAAAGTTATGTGTGCCCGTATATAAGCTAACTCATTCTACGTTGCAAGTATTACCTACAAACCGTTTGGTTTCATCATACGAATATGCACTTGTATACTTATCATTTATTTTTGCTAGTGTCGAGTTGTCAGAAGTCGTTGCTCGCTCCACACACAGGCAGTTTATCTGTAGACATACTAGATTCGATGATTTTCATATCGTCTTACATTTTAGTATATAGTTTCCGTTGTCATCAGCAAAACTCTCTATTTTGTATAGCAAGTAGAATGTAAAATGTACATGGGGTATGTGGTTTAGATATTCGAGCCTTATGTAGGATAGAAAATCTAAACGAATTAGAACTTAACATTAATTGATTTTTAGTTTTTACGTTAGAGTGGATGTCCCCAATGTGATGCCTTTTCAGAAAATTTTGAAACATGGTATCTGGACCTGGTCATCAGCTCCACGAATATTTTAGTGTAGGTCTTCAAATCCTGAACCTTCAGAATTAGAAGATTTTTAGTATTGGTACATTGCATTGTTAGTATTCTTACATTGTAGAAATGAATGGAAAATTGAAAGAGAAAATGTATGATGATGTAACACTCATGTTCGTCTTTCTATATTGCTATCTTTTCCATTTTTGCGGGCAAAATGATTAAAAATTAGTTGTATGTAATACTTGAAAGGGATCAAATTTAGGTGCGTATTATTGACATGTATTTTTTTTGCACCGATTGTACATTAAAAAGCCATTTTACAGAGTGACTTGCGATAGGATTAAATACAATTAATACTCAAAGCATTCTTTGCTCATATTTCTTAACAGGACTCTTTCCCCAAAATGACCAAGCGTGACGTTACAATATTTTAAAACATTAGCAAGCAATTATAACACGAAATAATAAAATGACAATATGTTGCCACGTTGTCAAAGGTTTATTTTGGTACCATTTTGCATGTAAATTTTACGTTTACAGTTGAAAAGGCATTCCTTGCAGACCCAGCTCCTCGAAAGCCTATGGACTTTTTCACCAGTCAATAGGCAGCAACATTGCGCCTCTGATGGCGAGCAAGCTTGTGTGTTAATATCTTACGAGTATGCAGGTGAGTGAATGATTAGATATTCCACATATTTCCTCCATAATTAGTTCACTTGTGGACACCTCCATATTGTGGCCATTCCTGTAATATGGACAGTTTTATTCCTTAGAACAGTTCATTTCTTACTCATTTTCATGTTGCTGAGATCCGTCTACAGTGGACACCTGTCTATTGCGTGATGTTGACAATTGATTATCAATAGCACATGAAGATTGTTACAGATAGTCATTCTAGCCCAGGACAATGGCTCATGGGAATAAGCCACCATCGACACGTGCCGCATGCCAACCAACCAAGACATGACACACCCAAATGTTACATAGCCTTGACGAACAGCCGCTGGCCGGGGTCCAGCATCGCTGCTTCTCTGCCTAAACACCACCTAGCTAGCTAGTCAGACTTAGAATTCCGGAATCATGGTCGCCAACAATAGACAAGTTTAACCACATCGGCAAACATTACAAATACGTAAAGTCCTCTGTGTACGTTAAACTTAACAATTGAACACAACACGTTGCCAATAAGGCTACACCTGCCACATCCTATTAACTGTTGAACTTGTTCATAAGAACCTTTTCCGGGACAACTTATTTTAAAACAGATAAAATCACTGTGTATTTCCTGTGCCGGTTCCAATACAAACTCGCGTATGATATTTCTAGCCAACCCATACTCCTATACGTGTAAAACCTTACCCCCTGCCGCGGAAAGTGTAATTTGTTTGAACTTTGCAGTATATTTTATTGCTGCGAGACTCGTGAGACTTAAAAGTCATACATATACAAACAAAAAGATACAAAAAAATCTAGGTTCATCAAGAGTACGAAAACAGTGCAAAATGCCTTCATAGAGCCCCGTGTATTTTGGATTCTGTACACACTCTAGGTGTCTTGGTGAACTCCAAATACATTACAACTTGGAACATTTCCCAAAGGCAATACTTTGATTTGCAACACTTTACTACTGGGCATGCAGTTGGAACTCTACAGTCAATTTTTTTATCATGACACAGTTTGCATTTTCCATAATGACTATTTGTTCAAATTTGTCATAAATAGAACTTTCATTCAATAATCAACATGGCTGGGCTGACATTAATATTTGACGATTGGTCCAGAACCACAGCTTCGCACAAAACTGAACCCTGGGGATAGCGCTAGACGGTGTCTCAAATGTAACATTTAAAAAGGCTAAAAATCAGAAATGACAGTCCACTTTTCTGTTGCAACTACATGCTATAATTATCATTTTCTGGTTTATGACGAATTTTCCTTGCTATGAAACTGCACTCTACAAAAAGAAAAAAACCCCTCCCACTCAAAGGGAGTGATACACTTAGAATGGTAGTTTACGCATTCAAAATGTACATTAGAAGATTGAATTACAGCTCAGGTACATTTGTATTGCATGATCCCATTTGATTTGTCAAATTAACTGTAGAATGACCCAAATTGATAGTGGAACAAACTTTGTTTCTCCTCTTTTATATTAATCGATCGTGGCTAAACGAACGTATCCATTACTATTAAAAAGTTTATACATTTTATAAATCACATAGAATTGTCATAAAACAATTAAGTACACATAGAACAGTCATAAACCAATTACATAATTTGTGCGTTTGAATGACCCGACTTTCTGACTCTTACAATATTTATGACAACACAATGCAATAACGCACGGACATGTATGGGGGCATTAAATACGAAAGTGACCTCTCACTCAATGTGGCCGCGGACCAATTAGATTTAACAGTTCCGTAATTAAATTCTCCAGTCACTTGAGAGTTGGAGAGAGACTTAACAGACAGTGGTTCAATGTGGTCTGCCTAGACTCTGACGGGACCAGAAAGCCGTATCCTGTTGCTGCTGAATTTGCTTCCCTTTAAATGCAAGTGGCGAAGGTCATCGATCATTTTAAAGCTTTTATTATTGTCACTGTGCTCTCTTTGGGAGCACATAAACATTTTATGCGGCGTTTCGTTTCCAGTCTGAGCCTTGTGACCAATTGCAAGTAAATGTCTGCAGTACTCTGTTATATTTAAAGGTTAAAACTGTGAACTATTATTTGTTCAGCCCCTGCTTTAAGTTAAAAGTACAAAACCATCTTTATTTCTGCTCATTTTGTATATAAACCCTTTGACTTGTCAGAAGAATGACTCAACAACTCATCTTCACGTACTGTTTATCCTTAACTAGAAGAGCACTATCAGGTACTTCGGTAACGCCTCGACACCTGGGTATTAAGAGAAAAGACTAACATACCCAGATAAGTTGTTTATCCTAGAACTTAGACAGACAGGCAGGCAGACAGACAGACAGACAGACAGACAGACAGACAGACAGACATAGGTGGATAGACGGACAGACGGATATATAGATAGACAGACAGAAAGACAGACCGATAGATAGATAGATAGATAGATAGATAGATGGATAGATAGATAGATCGATCGATCGATCGATCGATCGATCGATAGATAGATAGATAGATAGATAGATAGATAGATAGATAGATAGATAGATAGATAGATAGATAGATAGATAGATAGATAGATAGATAGATAGATAGATAGATAGATAGATAGATAGATAGATAGATAGATAGATAGATAGATAGATAGATAGATAGATAGAGCAATGTCGGCCGTAAAGGCATCCTTCCGATACGTGGGTATCAAGAGAAAGGACAAACCCAGATACGCTTTTTTTACCTGAGTACCAAGATAAATATATAGATAAAGAGGGGGTGCGAGGAAGGGAGAGAGAGGGTAAGAGAGAGAGAGAGGGAGTGGGTATGGAAGTTGTTCTGTTCAATAATTTACAAAACCATGGGTTTTGTTGTGTTGTTTCAAAACTTACAAAACCCAGGGTTTTGTACAATAGGAAACTCTGGGTTTTGTGGGCAGCAAAACCATTGGTTTTTGGTCCTTCATTTGACATTGAAATCAAATCGAACACCAAAATAAGGCTTTAAACAGATGTCTATGTCATTTCATCCAGATATTGATACATTAACTCGAGAAGGCCATTTTTTAAAATAATGACGTCTGAGAATTATCATGAAAAAATGACCTATTATCAAAACTTAACTGACCTATAAAATGTTGGGTAGAAAAGGTATTGTTCCCAAATATCAGATAAGTTTCGAATGGCGTCATCCAAATGTGTCCACCATTGGGTTTAGCCAAATGAGTAGATGATTTTGAAAAAAAAGTTAATGTGAATCCGTTAAATCTTGAAATTATGTCAATTTGAAATCAGAGCCTTTTTTTTCGAATTCGCAATGCAAGATGGCCGCCAACAATGAGTTTATGGGCTAAAATTTCAAAGGAACGTGATTTCTTTAAAATTTGAGAGGGCTAGATGATTTGTTTAAGAAAATCTACTAAATGAGCTTTATCTTTGTGGATCACCTATTTTATATACAGATGTATGCATGTTGTGGCAAAATGGAATAAACATTTAGCAAAATACCCCCTTGAACATTTTTTATTTCAATTTTTTAAATGTTATACCAAACATTTTTTACATCATGCTCTCTTCGCTTTTTGTGATTTCTGTTATTAATGTGTCAAAACGACGACAAAAGCCCCCCCCCCCCCCCAAAAAAAAACCGATCCATACAGATCACTGTACAGACCGCCAAGGTCACTGAACATGTCGAAATTTTCTCTACTCGTATGATCTACTAACATGCCAAGTTTCATCAAATATAAATTTTTCTACCATCGGTATCCAGCATATCGCCCTAATATGGCTATTCTAATGCCCACTTTTGGCTTCATTAGTCTCAGTGCGTACAGCAGAATCCATATTTAAGACCATCCCCATAATGATACCATTTCTATATTAAGACCACCAATTTTCAGCCTCGTTTAGGTTCCTCTTCAACTGAATTGTATTCTATATAAGACGTCTCTCACACTGTTAGGTCCCTCAGGTCGTCTGAAGAAGGAAATTCCACTGTACTTTATATTATCATGACAATCAATGGCCCATAAAACAGAGCTAATAAAATACAAAATCTAATCATGTCAGTTTAAAATACATAGAATATAATTCTGTTCCCCAAGTGTCGATCAGTTGCTACTTAACGAGGTCGTCCCCCCCCCCCCCCCCCCCATGGCACTTGGCGACAGCAGCGGGTCAGCATTCCGCAGACCTTTTGTACACGAGACGCCGACCCTCTCTTTGGGACTGCTCGATGGGTTTGATAACAGACGTCTCGCGGTAGAGGTCTGTGCGATACTCAAAGGATTTGACAAGTAAGTGTCATGACATAATTTATGATTTATCATAACATATCTGCAAAACCATTTGCATCAGAAAATGATTCTTACCGTCAATAACAGGAGAACTGTAATGAATTTTGTGAAACTATGTCTGCGGCTGTTCGCGCTTGAGTGAATCAGATGTCATTTGACCTTACTTTTTCTCTATGCACAAACTCTCTGGCTCAGTTTTCTGCATAGCTATTAAAGCGTTTTGTGCAAGTGATCAAAACTTTAACTCAATGTAATATATTGCTGTTTTACTTAATTTTATGTCGAAGTTGAATCATCCACCGTAGGCGAATTTCTTGGTAATTTTGGCGACAACATGGCGAATCACACTGCGTAAACATTAGTTTTGAAACCGCGCTAGTTGTTACTACCAGGTCTTAAACTTACTGTTTTGGTCTGGTTGGTTATTCTGTAGTACCTATACATACTCACTTCACGGCTAGTTGTTGTTGTTGTTGTTGTTGTTGTGCTTGTGCACGCGTTGCGAGAGCAAAGGAAAAGGGGGAGAGAGAGAAACAGAAGCAGTCCGTTTGCCTGTGCAGGTAAATATTGCCTTTTGAAAGGAAAAGAAAGATAGGTACCGCCCCCACTGCCAGCATCATATGATGCAGGAGACAAAGGAACCAAGCTAGCCAAGACGACGAATGGTCCCCCAGTTAGCATAGGATTAGGTCAAATATTCTGCCAAGTACTTTGGTAAATTTTTATGCGACGCTGCTGTTCTTTCTGTGTTTTGGAAGACACACTCTTATAAAAGTAACCGCCATTTTCTTTACTTAAATTCAGTATTTTGAGTACATCACCTCTACAAGTAATTGGTAGGAAATAGGTAAAACTCAATGAATTCAAATTAAATAATCATTAAGTAACTGGGCAGTAAAATGTGTTGGAAGCTTCAAGTGGCAATTTACTCGATTTATCTAAAAACGCGAGTAGCTTATTACTAGTAAACCAACACAAATGAAAGAAGTCGAGTGTTTTACATCGTTTAGCATATAAAGGCTTTGGTAAGTAATTTATTAAAAACATAAGTAATTCATATAAAATACAAAGAAAAAAATACTGGGTCTTGGTAAAAAATAATTACCAAGCATTTTTTCTTGAAGTGGAAAGTCGGTGTAGCAATTTTTCATTAAAAATTCACAGAAAGCAATTCGTGTCAGGATCTATTAAGACAAATATTTGGAGGAAACGCTTTCTATAGTTAATTAAATCAGTGTATGCATTTTAAAGACACAAAAGGGTCTGAATTAGCCTTTGCTTGAAATGACCTTGTACCAGACAAACAGAAAAACAAAAAAATGAACAGAATGAAAGGAAGAAAACTCACAGAATCTGCAGGGAAAAATACCAGGCTAGCATAAGTCATATTTGTTTCAAATTAAAGCTAACCCACGCACAGGGTATTGCCGTTAACATTGAAACAACTGCGCGGATATCCATCTGTTTAGCAGTTGACCTTGCTTTAAAAGATTTGCAGGCGAAATGAATCGAAAAGTACAGACAAAGAGATCCACGTATTTTTAATTCAATCTATTACAAAGAAAACGTCAATGCAGAAATCAGATGTACAAATCAACCGTGCTGCATGTTTTAATTTGGCTTAAGACTCGAGGAACGAATTGGTGTAAATTTGTGAAACCGTACGATCAAAATATGCTCATACTGGCGTAAAATTTAAAAACTTAACTCTACCATCGTGGATACTGGAAAGATTGAACGCCAACCTTTCTGCGACATGTCGAATTGATGTCTCACAGTGCCCGTTCACAATCGAGAAATAATTGGTCTGAACTTAAATTTTCTAAATTCTTGTTGTCGGTAAATTAAACTAAATATTATTGTAATAATATTTCACAGATGCTGAATGTTACGGAGTTGACATTTTTATGTTCTTGTGTTTTTTTTATTGTTACGTATTGGCAAGAACAAACGAGGAATATTTATAAGCAATTTAGGTTTTGGGGACTGTTAAAGCTAGCTATCTTGTTACGCTACACGCTTGTAAAATGAAGTACCTTTATTGTAGACACCACTGCCAGGGGGACACTCTGCATCCGTCAAATCATTATTACAAATTTATAAGAGACCTCATTTGAGATAAGAGTCGAGTAATAGGGTGTACTCATATTTAAATGCGGTCCTACTCTAACACCTATTGAGCAAAAAGGGGGGGGGGGCAACTGCATCAGGGCTGACCCATGTATTTAGCATGGTCAAAACTATATTCTCAATAAAATAAACATGAACACATAATAATCTTAAGAATTTTTTTAACATATCCTTGAAACATAAAGGATGCCTAAATTGATTAGAAATGAGCTCTCTTTTGGTTGAAAAGGTGTTATTTATGGATGTTTATGCAGTATATAATACAGATCTGTCCTGATCACGGTGGAAGCATCAGTCTGTTGCCCCGGCAACACAGGAAGTGAGCAGGATCGCAGTTCAATATGAATGTCTGCTATTCCAGCGGCAAGATTTTCTTTAAACTTATAGAGCCATTTCGTTTAGATACATTTTTAAGAAATAATTTTGCACGTATTCATCAGTGACGTTTTTGAAAAAGTTTCAGTCAAAAATGAACATATCTTCACTTCAGAAAGGAATATGAAGCAGTTTGTTGAAATGCGTGCATGTGCTGTTTTGTTTTGGTTTCTACATAGAAATAACTTGCAATGGTAAATTTATGTAAAGAACACAAACTGTACATGTGTTAATCCAACCATTTTCTATTTCCACATCGGTGAGACATTTCTTCCGCCAAACAAGTTTTGATGGCAATTTCCATTCGTTTTTAGGTTCGAAAAACAATAAAGGCAGCAATTATATATATACCATTTGAAAATGTTACTGTAATTGTGTATCTGAGAGTAGCAGGCTCGGCAAAACAACTGTCTTTGCCGACAAGCTTATCTTCCACCAGACATCCAACAGCAATGGTGCTTTTCTATTGCATTCGACCACCATTTAACGAGTATAAACATTTGTTTCATGAGAAAATAAACATATATATATATATATATATATATATATATATATATATGTATATCTATGTATATGTATATATGTATATTATATCTATATATATATATGTATGTATATTAATTGCCTGCTATACGCAGATGACCCAGTTTTAATGTCGCAATCAGCAAATGGTCTGCAAACCTCCCTTAATAAATTACATAACCATTGTAAACAATGGAAATTGACAGTAAATATATTAAAAACCAAAGTTATGTTGTTTAACAAGGGTGGTCGTATAATAAAAATCAAGTCGTTCCAATTTGGGGAGCAACCCATAGAAATTGCACAACATTACTGTTACTTGGGTGTTGAATTCAGTGCTTCTGGTACATTCACCCTGGCAATTAACAAACTTAAGACCAAGCCAATACGGCCTTATTTAAGATTCGTCAGTTCCCGGTTAATAACAATGTTAGGCTATCTTTAAAACTCTTTGGGTGTCTTATTATGCCAATATTATCCTACAGCAGTGACGTTTGGGGTCCCACCCTATTAAAATGATTGAATGACAACAATTTGATGGCACTATGTAATAAACCAACTGTGGAAAGTATACACGTAAAATTTTGTAAATACATTCTTGGTGTACATCGAAAAGCTACTAATGCGGCGGTGATCGCTGAACTGGGAAGCTACCCAATCATGATCGAAATAGCCTGTAAGGCCGTAAAATATTGGATCCACCTTCAAAATTACAATCAAAACTCACTGGTCTTTAAATGTTTATTGGAGGAATATGACCAATTCTATAAGGGGAAAAATCGTTGGATCAAGTCTATTTCTGGTACACGTCCAAATTCCGCACTAAAAAGAGGAAAGTGGAAAGAATACATAAAAAAGCAAAGGTATCAAATGAAAATCATCAAATATGGAGATATTTTCGTGACTTGCGTAATGCTTATATAAGTGACTTGCGAACAGCTGAAGAGGAGTATCAAAAAAGCAGTGTAAAGTTGTTAATGAGGGTAAATTCAAAAGCAAAAATTGGTGGAAAATGGTGAAATACCTTATCTCTGGAGAATCTAAATCATCGATTCCTGCAATTATTTCAGATAATACAGTCACCTCCGATAATACTACAAAAGCAAACATTTTTAATGACTTTTTCAATGTCGTGTCGAAACCTCGGCCTTTACACTGGATGGGCATGATATTCCTGATCAGGAAATATTTTAGAACAAGTAGAGTTAGATAAACAAACAGTTTTTGACATCTTGAAATCTCTGAAAGTTGATAAAGCTTGTGGACCAGACGGTATAAGTCCATTATTATTAAAAGAGGCTGCATCTAGCATCAATCCCTCCCTTACTAAATTGTTTAACTTTTCTCTCAGCAATTCTAGATTTCCGTCAGAATGAAAAAAAGCCCACGTGTCACCGATCTTGAAAAATGGATCACCAGAACATTGTAAAAATTACAGACCCATTTCGCTCCTAAGCTGTGTAGGCAAAGTGTTTGAACGATCAGTCTTCAAGCATATGTTCAATTTTTTCCGGGACAACTGCGTCCTTTCTGATAAACAATCTGGTTTTATTCCTGGTGACGGAACTGTTAACCAACTAGTTTTTCTATATAACGAGTTTACCAAAGCTGTTGATTTGGAAAAAGAAGTTCGTGTAGTCTTTTGTGACATAACAAAAGCTTTTGACAAAATACATCATCCGGGTTTGGTTTACAAGATGAAGAAAGCGGGGATTCGTGGCAATCTATTAAA
Organism: Hermodice carunculata; assembly: GCA_964020975.1. Taxonomy (NCBI): domain Eukaryota; kingdom Metazoa; phylum Annelida; class Polychaeta; order Eunicida; family Amphinomidae; genus Hermodice; species Hermodice carunculata. The sequence continues at coordinate 2,991,191 of OZ026619.1, forward strand.
ATGGGTCGAAAATTATCTTCATGACAGGTGTCAGCGCGTAGTTATCCAAGGTCAGGCGTCTACTTGGGGCAGTATCGAAGCAGGCGTCCCACAAGGCTCAGTACTAGGCCCACTCATGTTTTTGATCTATGTAAATGACATTTTAGATATAGTCAAGTCAGAAATTCGTCTTTTTGCAGACGATACACCACTATATATCCAAGTAGATAATCCAGCCGAAGGGGCAAACACTTTAACTCACGATCTTTCCTCCATGTCTGATTGGGCAAAACAATGGCTGGTCAGTTTCAACCCAGCAAAGACCAAATCATTACTTTTTACTCGTAAAAAGAGACCTGTTGATCACTCTGACTTAATGTTCCAAGAAACAAATATTGAAAATGTTGAACATTAGAAGCACCTTGGCATCATCTTTTCTGCCAGAATAATGGGGTGACGGGGTATGCAACTCTTTGCACCAGCTGGTCCCATGTTTTTGTTTTATTGTTCCCTTTCTCGTCAATTTGATAGAACTCTATTGAAATATCCGAATTGCTACTAACACGTCAGCCCAGTCACGCTGAATCACGGTTGAGGGGTAAGTTTAAGGCATGGCAGTACTAGCCCATGACAGTTCTACTTGATCAAATGTGTTTAGTTAAACTTTTGGATCTGTTTTCCTGTACATATCTGTATGTCACGTTATGGCTAAACCCCGGGAGCAGAGGCTAACTGCATGCCAACTACTTAAGAATGTATGCCTAAATGACAAGTTTGATATATGTGAAATGTATGAAAACTCCATAACAACGTAATTTGTTTCTCTTCTGTGGCTCATAGCTAACGCACTATGCCACAATAAATGCAATATATATATATATATATGTATATTGATCATAAAACTTTGACAAAGTCTTAAATGCACAGCCTAGGAGCATTGAATAATACAACACACACACACACAACGTCACCAGTACTGCAGGGAGTGCAGCCGTGGTACAACCAGACGATCCCAACTTGCCGTCTGGGCAATAATTCGTCTTGCAAAAGATATATCCTATCAAAACTTCTAAAATTCCATTTAACAAGAACAAGCAAGAATGCAATAAATTGGAATTTGCGTCCGGATGGGCCAGGTCTTATAGTGTTTCAAATTCTAGCATTCACGGAAACAGCTACGGCCTACGCCTACGGTATATAAAAGTCTAAACAAACAGTTTATTTTCCCTTCCCATATGTGTGGTCTATGGATGATTAAACGCAAGTTTGCATTTATGAATATAGCTTTCAATATCAGTATAACTCCTATCCGGCAGTAACCTCACGACCCTTGGAGAGCAGTAATTTACGTTTCCGTATATATTGTCATCAGTGCACGTGTTTATGTTATCCTTTATTTCAGGTCATATCAATTATGTAACAATGGTAAATATTTTCCTGTGACGGACTTATTTTCTGGTTCCATATGAACGACAAAGGTACAATGAGATGGAATTTTGCAACACCCGATTATTGGAAGCTGGCCGTGGACGGTCACAAACACTGGCACATGACTGAAAAAAATGAAAGGCCAGCCACCCACTGGTCTTGGCAGCTGGGCAGATGAGGCGTGAATGTGGTAGCTATCCAAACAAATGTTATCTGGTTATGGGACTAAACACCTTCCAATAGATAGTAGTAATTGGACATACACATAACGGTGGCCAGCTAACTGTTCAACCCTGGGCCTGGGTATGGAACAAGATCGGTCCTTGTTCGTTCATATTTTTCACCCTTTTTTTTTCTTCCATCAATTGAATCAAAATGGTTAAACACACTGAAGTTTTGTTACAATGTTACTTTGTAACAACATCCTAGACCAGCGTTGTCACTGTGACATTCCATTGATAATTGTGTGATACATTGTAACAGTCGTGGAATAACTGGAGCTATACTTTGCTGTTATGCAAGCTTTGAAATCAGAATCATACTGAAAATTAAATTAACTTGTAAATACTCTAAAAATAAAATAAAAAAATAAATAATGAATCGTTGTTCCTGGTTTTATGAGTAATGTCTAATTTGGCCAGTTCCATGAATCCTTCCATTGACCAGTGATGGGACCGTAGTTGGCAACAGTAGCAGCCTTTCTTGCCACACCTATCCTAAACATTGTCATATTTGACAAATCAGTCATTTGCCACAAAGTGTTCGCTACATAGGTTAGATCGGTTCCCAGGGCCACGCCACTTGTTCCTGTAAAACTTGACTGTGTGGGTCCACGCTCTCCGTAATTAAGGTCTTCGGGGGGGAATGTAAACAAGCTGTAGAACTTGTATAACTACAATTAACAGCAACACACCAACCCATCCTGCGCGGGAACAGTGACGAAAATGAATATTTCTACATGCATTTTTAATCCTGTTGGTTTAAACATATTTCATTCAAAAAAGAAAACAAATGGAGAGAAGGGCAAGGCCTTATATATTGACCCCTCTGGTCAGAAGAAGACAATCATGTTGATAAAGGGTGAACAAAATATGTTTAAACCAAGTGACACTTGACAGCCATGGCTCGCTAGCATGGTCGGAGTCTTCCCGGTCACACAGCGGTGTTGCATTTGTGACGTCACAAGCCTTTCGCGCCTCGTGGGTGTCGGAAATGAACGGAAAGGGACGATTGAAGGCGCAAGAGTTTTAAAAACAAAAATATGAATAAAAGTATTATTTTCACATCCATTTTTTTAAATCGCACTGTATGGTGAGAGCAACCAAAGAGTCACCCATTTATCAAATTTGAACATGGTCAATCAAGAGGACCTTAAAGTACATTGTACTTCGAATTTAAATAGCTTCTACATACATGAAGGTAAACAAGCAATTGTGAACAAAAACCGTATCATTTACGTAAATCGCTTCCTCTTATACTTATCTTATATGATCTTTTAATCAATCATTATGACCCTGTGATGAGGTAATTATCAACATTGTCACCAATATGAAAAGCATAATGTAAAATCACGCGTTTTTATGTTCAACAAAACTACAGATATATTGTAAACTTTATTCTTTATTCAATACACGACGTGACGTAACTGTATATTTCCAACACTGCATAAAAGCTAACAATAGGGCCAGTAAGCCACAGAAATACATTCTGTGGCCGACATCATGCTTTTATTTCTGTTTGTGTACTAAGTAGGGATCACAGTTACAATGCACATAGTTTCAAAGATGTCTCTTAAATCTCTATGTCTTTTTTAAAACCATTCATTGAATAATTAATCACTACACGTGGAGCATTTTAGATAGTTTTTTAACTACGAGCTAACACTTGACAAAGAAATAAATGTTATCAACCCAACACTGTTTATCACTGAAGTAAAACAATTTCAAAGCAAAACTTTTTCATACGAATAGCATTTCATGTTAAATTAGACTTTTGTGTGACTCACATAGGACTTCTCTATATAACTTGTAAGGTTTACACTTTCATATCTATAAAATATTTATATACAATTAATATACAGTTCAGAGCACTTGCCTTTGGCAACCACATTAGAACAGATTGTATGATTATGATTATTATCATAATTGTTGTTGTTCCGTTTATCTCTTCATCTGTGCGTAGTATTTTTCATTTGCAAATTTTATTTGAAGTGGAACGGAAGATTAAATTTTCATGGGATAGTGAGCTATTTTTCTCGTATCGGATACCAAATAGGGAATGATACACAGGATATCAAATCCAAACTGTTATATCGGATATCAAATAGAAAATCCTACAAGCCTAGAAATTTAATAACTTTTGCAATTCCGTGGCACATCTTCCGAAATACCTACTAATAAACTCGCACACTTTCCTTCACCTGATCTGATATCGAGGCTTTGTAACGATATAAACGCATGACAATAGGGGAATCAAAATGGATATTTCACTTGATGTTGCTGTATATTATCCCCTGTACTAGATATTATTTATTTGTATCCGCTCAATGCAAGGTTTGAGGTATCAGCACGTCACTAACATTTCATATTACATTAGTATGTGCAACTAGCCACTGGATGTACACGGAGTCCTATGTGGCATGTGGGAGAAAACACATTAAGGTGTGAACCGGTTGCAAAATTATTAGCTAAATTTCATTGATAACACTTGCAATATATTTACTTGAGATGGGAACCGATGATTAAATTCGAAGCTGGTTACACGAGAGACTTAGAAGGCTTGAGCCGAGGACTGAGATGAACCTGTCTGATTGACAAGTAATATCCTTAAGCACAAGGAGGGTCGAGGCAAAAACGAAAATTAATGGGTTTCCTTTGAAGACTGACACCTTCCTTTTCTTTGAAGTCAAAGTGGGCTGTCCTTTCCCTCTACCCTTCTTGGTAAGCATATGATATGCTTGGTAAACCAACATATTAATTTAGTACCAGACCTCAGGTCTGGTAGGCTTGATCTCATAATTTCGGGTTTACATACTTTTCGAAAATTCTCCTAATGCATTTCAGTGTGTAGGTACGTAAAAACAACTATGTCATCATCAATAGCAAACTCCTGAGCTAACCAGTGTGCAAATAAGTATTTCAGTGGTCATTTTGGAACAAGGACATAGTCGATAAGCGTCCAGTCCGTAACGGTTATTAATCCTTAAACGGCAGCTTTCCTTGGGACACTTTGCGCGCAAAGTGTCCCGAGGAAAGCTGTTGACTACGACTACTTTTTGCTTTAGAATAGGCTTGTGGTGTTTGAATGAAGGGTATTTTCATGAATTTTAATTTTTTAAGCATTATATGTTTAACGGTAATGAGAAAACGACGATAGCACTGATTAGCACTTTAAGGGTTAATGTTGTGACTACGTTGCTTGGACATTCAGCATCTCCAAAAGCTGTCTCTGGACATGTCCGCAGTGACACGTATGACCCACCGTTGCCTCCACCTTCTTTTCTTGTGAAAATATACCGGCTTTATGTCCCTTTCAAGCATGGATAACTGATATGTTTGTTGAACTTCTTGCGACAGTAAAAAGATAGACAAACTCAGGTCATTTGTCATCGAAAAGTTGATCGCTCATTTCCTTGCGCCTACTTCACTCCATCAGACATTTCTAGTAGTAAGTCTATGCATAAACATACTATGGGTACGTTCCATTCAAAATTATGTCTTCGTATTATTCAGACCGTATGCACACAAAACCATCACTCACTGCATTTCCTGTTTTGCCGGCAAACTGACAGCATCGTTTACAATTTCAAACGGCTGTGATCATAAAATAAAGATTCATTTTTCTTCCCAGTCATTGTGGTAACATGTGAAGTAGACACTGTATGTTGGGGTAACGTTCCCTTTAAAATGCAAAATACAGGTATGGCGGTCTCGTAAATCTTTGTCAATCAAAAGCCAACCGGCTTTCAGTGGGCCTTCAGTTTGTATTTCGACTTCAACAATAATTCAGTTAGTATTCTTGTTATTTAGCACCGCCTCGTTATCGAATTGAAAGGTGCCAGTCGTTTAAGTATTTCCAAGCACTGATGGGCCATCTAGATGGCAGAATTCTGTTCAAAATATTCAAAATATTTTCCCTGTTTCACCAAGAAATACATCTTTCATCCACATCTCAACATAACTCAGATTTGTTTTCCTGGTCTGCATATAAGGGTTGTGCGAGCAACTCATCATTCAAGACTTGTACCCTTAACCACCTTTGTCACGATAGCGGGCTTAATAAAACAGCTGCTGCAGTGACTTTTTGTCGCATCTAACGTGTCATAGCTTGACACATGAACACAAAGCTGATATTGGCGAAACTGAAAGTGTAACTACTGACTTTAGAAAAGGTAAGCCTCACCTTAACTGAAACAGGGTCATAGTGTTAGTCAAAATGATTAATACCGAAATGATGAGTATATTGGTGAATATGGACTGTCCGTTATTACTGTATACTTTCTCAACATTTACATGGTTACATTCACCACGCCGACTCCACCATTTTTCATACAACTTATCAAAATATTTGTCTTTGTGCAATTTCTCTATTGCATAGTTCAGGGCATACAAGAAAGGAGAATCTTTCTGAAGAGCCAGCGCATAGCCCCTTTTGAAGAGAAAATTATCCACCGTAATCAGATCACATGCGTATCTGCGTGTGATGTAGTCTCCTATGGTATTGGGCAAAATATAAATGTAATTTTCTCTCCGAACTCTCATGATCCCCTCTTCATTGGTATCACATAAAACGGATGGGTTCGCTTCCTCCATTTTGTTCCACAGCTTTTGATAAACTGAGTTATTGGAGGTTTTGAATGCACGTTTTATAATCCCGGTATTTTGAGTTCCATATTTCATCACGGATTGGCCCAGCAATTGCTGTGCGGACTGTATCATGGGAGTTTGACCAATAGAAGGTCGTCTCTGTAGCATAGTAGCTTGGACATTGAGAAATGGCTGAGTAAAGTCCACTGCTCTCTTCCTCGGGTCCGTGACAAACATCGGGGCAGCTGCCATATCCGCCGCCTGCAAAATGGTCAGAAGAAGATTGATTACAAGTCATGCTATACAGTCATATCTGAACTTTCAGTGTGACATATTTGGGATAGTGTAAGTTGTTGTAGCTTTCTGTTGAAACTACAAGTCACCACAACGAATAAATTGGAACATTTAGAAACTAAGCCTCGTTTACTATTGACTTTAATACTTATAAAGATGTTGTATCAATTACTCATCATGTACTTTATCGTATTAATCTTAAGAATTTCCGAAGATATTACATTTTGTCAAATTAAAAAAAGTACTTTCAGCACCTTAACAAGTTATATCTACACGTCACGTTATCAGCAAAGTTCTTAATTTAAAGTCCATTGGTGCTCTAACGAATTTACAAAATAGCTTTACATCCGTCATTCTAGTATTTCCCATTGTTCCACATTTGCCTGTTAGTGGACTAAAATCACTAGCGGATTCAGTTCATCAATCTGCTACTAAGCAAGGCGAGAATGAATCTTTCTCAATGTATGCCGCTTGAATCTTCAGAACGTCGACGATGTGTCCTTCATTTCAAACGTTAATTGCCGAGTGTTTTGAACAAGTTATCTTCGGAATCAGTATGTCTTATTGATCAACAAAAGCCAGATCAGGGGACTACACTTTTGCAAAAAGTGACCAATTATATGTGCAATACAAACACAATCCCCTTATTGAGAGACATGCAGCTGGTAACTCATTCATGACTACAGTAAAGGCCTTACACAGTATTTTTAATTTGGTAATACATACTGCAGCTGCCCTGTCTTTATCTGAAGCATGATTTTCCAGAAAATGAAAAAATCCCAGTGGCTAAGCATGCAAATGCGCTAATTAAATTTCTTCGTATCAGCAATGGAATATGTAGCTCCAATCACAACTGCAGCTGAATACATAGAAATTTGTTTTTGGTACGGAGTCAGTCAATTCTGTTATATGAGCCGTTGAACACATAAAATTATAAGCTTTCCCAGAACATTATTCGTTGCTCTTGAGAACACACTGGAACAAAAAAGTACTTTTCTTAGATGGCTTGACTTAAATCTACGCCACTGAACTTTTCCATTCCATTTTCATGTTTCTGACAGACCATCCGTCTTCAAAATCAGTTTTTGCAGCAAAGTGAGCAGCCGTTGACATGCGTATCTCCCTAATGCCATTTAGTGAAGTGCACATTGCCACAGATGACAAACTTCAGGCTCACAGCAACATGTAAATACTGGCCGACTCCGTTAACATTTCCGCTCACGCTGACCCATCATAAGAAAAATGACAAATCTCTCTTTTTATGTCAGCAATAAAAACTGTTTACCCTTCACGTTCTGTTCAGGAGATAAGACCAATATGAACGCAAAACTTCCATGTACTTTCACGTCCCTCTGTTGGATTTACGAAAGCCGGGCGTATGATTTCGGGCAACACTTGTATTTGTAAGGCATTGACGAGTGTACGCCCTTTTCAGGTATAAAATAAGGTGTGACATGCGCATTTAGTTCAAGTTAAAGGATCAAAATCTATGAAATATTGATGGCCGGCAACATGAAACACAGACGTACAAAACTATGCTTGTTATCCAATTTGGAAGATTTGAGGGACATAATGTTAGAAGTGGCACTATTTACGAACAGTGTTTGATGAAGTTCCTAGTTAGTTTATGGAGGTGGCAGAATAACGAGGTGTTTTGACCTCAAGTATCATGCGAGGCGCGGATATATTCTGACCGATGAGTGATGATGCGTGTGTAGTGATATATCTTGCTGGTAATATGGTTGCTTTCTTCGATATTAGCACACAGTGTCAGAACTAATGACTAACGAGTATAATTTACTTTCTCACGGGGTTGTCCACACAAAATGCCATCATGCCTACAAAGTTTACTTTTTAATATCAAGATTGGAAATGTTCATATCGAACTAAGTCGATGGAATTACAAACAATTGACGTTGCATCTAAAACAAGAACACTATATCACTTCGCTGATGAGAATATTCTTCAGGCAATTACCAAAAACGATATCTATTATACTAAGCTTAATTTTTAACGACGAATCTTGCGGCCTCCTGTAAACAATAGCGGTACGAATACATTAATTTAGCAAGAGCAAAAGACCTGCCAAGCCTTTTTTGATATACTGTCAAGCATATAGATTGGTAAGAAACTGAAATGAATTATTTATCCTCTTCATTATGTGCGTCGTTTATACAAGTTTACACGGCAAAATCCACTTGCTACGCTTTGCCAACGGGGCAGAGGCCATGACAACACTCTCCGACAGACAAAAGACATCATTAGTCATTAGCTTACAGAAGTCAACAAGTTTCCTACGCAAAGGAAACTGGCTGACATAGGCACGTTGTGCTGCTAGGTCTCCCCTACAGTTGTCTGTCAATATTCTTTCTATTATCGATATTAATTGAAGAAGAAGTACAGGCGTAGACAATGTTTTACGTCCGGGCGCTTTGGGGGGATTCGAGCGGTAAAAGAGATACCTACATCTTTGATGAGCTCGCCAATCATACCATCCCATGTGCCGTCCGCACGTCTAAACCCATACCGATTGTCCTTGACCAAATTTAATTCATACTTGAATTGCATCATGTTGGAAAGCTCATCCAACATATCCACGATATAACCTTCAAATCGATCATTACCGGAAAACATTCCGACTGGTTTCTTTTGCATAACATATGGTTCAATCTGGAAAGAGATACACAAAGATCCATATATTAATTCTTATTCACAGTAGTATGTTAACATAAGGTTCAATCTGGAAAAAGTAACACAAAGGTCCATATATTACATTCTTATACACAGCAGTATGTCCTATTCAGTGCTCATTTTCCGAAACTTTTCAATATAAGTTGGTAAAGACCACTGCACGATATTTTGCGCATTGCTTGCCAAATCGTATTCTAACCATTCTTCAGGGCCCTTGAACATGCTTTCCCATGCAATACACAAAGCCAAGCGGGCTTTATACCAGGCATGTTGTCTCTTGAATGAAAGCCCCTTTTAATGCAATTTGAAACACACCAAATCTGCCAAAAAGCTCACTAGTTCAAGATAAATGAAACCTGTCAAGTCCTGAGCAGTCTCCGTCTGCTAAACCAATGCAACACAACTCTCAATGAGGGAGATCTTACGAGAGCGGCGGTGCCTTTGATAATAGACTGGGAAGATTTATGAACATATAAATGGTTGATTCAGGATATCATGTTACACGTATATGACAACGATGTCTCATTTAGCTAACGCGAGGAAAGTAAGGGAACATCGCACCTGCACAATTCTCAAGACAACTAGCTGGATAAAATACAAACCTGTGAGAAGGGCCATACATAAACATACGAGTTAAACAATTAAGATAAATCCGCTCCAAATTTTGTTTTTTAACCTGGAATTAAAATTACGTATTGCGAAAAGTGATGTATTGTTCTGTCCATTAAGATTTGATCCGTTATGCTGACCGGGGTGAAAGGTGCGCAGTTAAATATCAGCATGAAAAATAATAATTAAAAAAGAAAAAAAATAGATTGATGCAGTGAAACTGCGCCAAGTAAAAATTGAATTTGTCAATATTAGTTCCCAGTGTTTTTAAGTGCGCTGTATGGAATTTTATTCTTTCAAGCTCAATGAGAAGTTACTGAACACGTTATTTATTTGAAAAATGTTTACATATATTGCATATAATGTCATAGGCACCGAGAACCATATCACAGTAGCATCTCCGTAATATATGGAAAATCCTTCAGTTACATTCCAATTACATGATGGCATTTTTGCTGTCGAGACTGGCATATATATATATATATATATATATATATATATATATATATATATATATATATATATATATATATATATATATATATATGTCCATATTGCACACGCTCTTCTGTAGAATTTGACATAGGCTGAAAAACCCGTAATAAATAAAAGGGTCTTCAGCGGGTAACTGCTCAGAACATGTTTCGGAGCCTATACCCGTACATGTCTCTCTGAGTAGCGGCTCCTTGTCTAAGCTAAATATTCAGCAAAGACAACCCTCATAATAATGAATAAATATGAAAGTGGCAAATGATGAATTAGCTAAATACGTGAAGTATTGCTTATAAATGCAGAGTTTCATTATGAAAGAAGTAAACCTGGCAAGCAAAACATAATTACTAAATAATTACTAAATTTGTGCAGTACAGGTTGAGATAAGAACAATTTGACTTACCCCTGAACCAGTATGTACCCTTTCTAGCTGGGCAGTTTATCCTAGTTAAACCACCTGCCAGTGTATGACTAAAATAGACACAAACTGGGGCCTTATATTCAGTCCCAGTGATTATAAAAATAAACAGTTGCAGCTAGACCACCTGTACAAACCAAGGGAAATCCTAACAAGTAGTGTAACAATGGACATCCTACACCAAAAATGTAAAATAAACCCTATGATGACACCTACTTCTCACTTGTAAATACTCTATTTCACTGCCAACACTGAGTCAATGTTTCAACGAAATGCGTCAGGTTTGTAACATTTGAGGAAATACTGTCAATTTTGAGAAATTTTCTAATATTAAGTGAATGCGCATTTTGGTATGTCAGAAATGAATGAAAGCCATTAGCGTTTATGTCAAAAACATGTTACAAAAACAAATTTTTTATTAATACGGTTTTAAGCACAATTAAGCAAACTTGTACCAATCGTCGGCCGCTGCTTGCTACCGATAGCCCCTGGGGATTTAACCTAACAGAAAACATGACAGCCTAAAATGTCTGAAAATGAATATTAAAACAGAATGATGCCAAAAGCTAAAATTTAGGTAGGATAACAGGCAAATCTAGAAACTGTAAAATTATTGTAGCTAAACTGTCTAATAATCTTTGGATATTAACAGCAAAATTTGTAGGGCAAGTCAGAAAAGAATGAAAGTCATTAGTATCTAAGTCAAGAGAATGCAATCAAAATATAATATTTCTAACCCAGATGTCAAGTACAAATGGGCAAGCTTGTAATTGTGGTGGGTAGCTGCTTGCTACCTATAGCCACTGGGGGTTTGGTTTAACAGAAAAGAAGCTAGTCTAAAATGTCTGGATATTTACAGCAAAATTTGTAGAAATATTTGATCAAAAGTACATCTTTGAATCTTCTGGACTCAAGTTTATTGTGAAGAAATTTGATTCTGAATACAAAGTCCTGTAATTTAGAACAAATACGAGGAAATCTCAAAATTTGTGACAAAAATGTATTGTATCCAATAGTTTTCGAAATATTAATATATATACACACACACACACACACACACACATATATATATATATATATATATATATATATATATATATATATATATATATATATATATATATATATATATATATATATATATATATATATATATAACAAAAAATCACCCACGTCAGGAACGTGTATCATGTTTGGTGAGCAAAACAACGTCTATTGCAGATTAAAGATTTCTATTTCATACCTGGTGATTTCATCGCTAGAAATTACATTTATAATGACCTTTGATTTTACCTAAATACTGCACCTGAAAACGTTTCATTTTGGACATCATATAAATCCTGACCTCAAACTCTGTAAGTTACTTATTCATGATTTGCGGTTGGTATTGTTATTATTTATCTATATATATTTTTTTAATTTCACAAACGTTTGCTCCACAGTTGTTTCGGCTTATCACACAATGTTTCTAACTAGCTATTAACGTATTGACACGAGGTAAGTACGTTGTGTTGTGACCAATGTTACTGAACCGGCTTCCAGCCCCTTATTAAGATAATCCACCAGTCCTTTGATTAGTCTTATATGGCTGACTTATAATGCAACATTACAACTTGCATGTTGTATATATATGCATCTTTTCATCGAGAACCAGCTCCTAGTAGTCATTATCCTATTCCGCAGTCCGGACTGGCAAACTGTTGCCTTCCTCTATGGTGTACTGCCACAGCTTGATTCAAATTTGACTCTGTTGTAAGTGTTCAATGTATTCACAACAGACGGGGCTGGCGGCTCTATCTGTTTTAACACCTTACGAAGAGTTGCGTGTAAAGAAATCATCTGTTACAAAAAAAACAAACAAACAAACAAACAGACCCAAATGGTCGTTAATCGAAACATGGAGGATACAAATTACATTCAGTTCTACGGCAAATTATATAGGAGAATGAGGCCATCCTCATTGGTTTAAAATATTAGTTTACATGTATATAGAAAATGGATGTCACATAGAATATTATGTAACATGAACAGGGCAGCTCGGGTTGAGCCTAAGCAAGCACACAAATAGAAATGTGTTGGAAGGGAGATTAGGCGCAGAAAGGTGCTAAATGCGTGTCTGGTATTGGGATGCCTGCGGGCTGTACCAGGGGCATTGGTAATCCGGGGATCAATGTGAATCTACAATACCATGGCGTGCGGGTCACTCGCAAACTCTCTGAATTCAACAGCAGTAAAATCGTTGGCATGTTGGAGGCTGGTCTTTGCTGGCGTGAGATTGCCAGGAGACTGATGTGGATTCCTTTTCCCCGGGTTTAATTCATACAAATCATCAAGAAATTTGACAATATCATAAACATCAGGAAATAATGGCAACACCTCGTAATAAACAGCTATAATAGTGACTGAGTCAAGTAACATTTCCAATCAATTTTAGTGAGAAGTCATCTGGCAATGTTGGGGGATAAAGTAAAATGACTAGCTCAGTTTGATTTGACTAACCACATGCTGATGTTAAATGGCAACCCACGATAAAAACGATAGCAATAGGATGAAGTCACTCTATGCATATACTTTCACGCATGTTGTGAAACTTTTACGTGATCTCCCATAGGCTATAAATATAATAATGCGTAAAGTTTTGTTTTAAACATAATTATACTCGTTTTTGTCTTCTTTTCTCAGTAATGTTGATATAGTGTTTTGGCCGGGAGCCTGACGACTAGCACTCGGGGTGACACTTTCCAGAGGGATTTACTTGTGGGAATTACCTCATACTGTGGGCCTGCTGGGATACAACGCATTCAGCGGGCCTCATGTTACGGCGCTGATTGGAAATCGATTTCATAAAAAATGTGTTATTTTTATGCAAACACATTACACAGGCAAAAATGAGCCCAGCTTATTCTTCACTGACTTTCCTTTCTCTTTTTAACCTTCCACCACGCTACTTGTGGCATATTTGTTGTCGTTTTTCTTCTATCACCCTGTATAGTTAGTCTGTCGTTAACCATAGTCAATATGCTATCAGTGGGCTGTGGCTAGATATTATGGACATCTGCCTGTCGATTTGCTGTTACATCTGAAACGGTGGAATTGAATTGAATACTCCCCAGCTAGCAATGAAAGTTAGCCCAACATAGGCCCAATGCTGGACCATCCTTGCCAACATTGGGCCTATATGGGGCAAACATTCACTGCTAGCTGGGTCCTTACGTGCGTTCAAAATCTGACTGATCTGCAACAATACATGCAACAATATCTAACCTAATTTTGTTGTCCACAGTTAAAACTGTTTCGAAAATCTATTGCACATTACTAGCGTAATGAAGGCTGAACACATTTAATATGATGCCCACTTTTGGGAACTCTTTTTTAAATGAAAAAAACCCCCAAAACAATACGCTTACTGAAAGCATTTATAAAGTGAAAAAACCCTTTTCACACAAACATATTGTAACTGACAATAATAACCTGTTGTAAATTGTAATTACGACTATACAACTGCTCCTTTGTAACTTGCCTGTGTGTTGGCTTTCTAATATTTAATAGCAACCTGATATATTTCAAGTACGGCCGGTAAATTCCAGTTCCTCTTTGAAGCTTTAAATTAAACTATTGTCCAAAAGAACTGGTCCAAGAAGGGACATACTGTCAGCTGTAATAAGCCCACTGCCCTGTGCCTGATGTTTGTTACTACCCATAAGGAGCTGGTTATCGCTACTCTCATTAACATGCTTTTTTAAATATGATCGCAGCTCAGGCAATTACCTGAGAGTACACACGATCCTCATACATCGTAGAATACAATACGTTCCATTTTGAAGGCAAAAGCTGACTTCATTTATATACCTGATGCTTCAAACATACGACACACCACGAGGAATATTACCCCCATGTGATAATAGTTACAGTCTGTAACATATATCAAGCTGATCACGAATGTATAATGCTGTCTTACGGAACACTTGCCTCCGACCATGTTTACAACAGTTTTTCGAGCCGCAACATAAGAGAAAAAATGTGCATATACCAATTGAATTAAAATTAATAAAATTTGTCTGGATGGAATATTAAACACTAAATTATGTTTATCCGATTGCTAGGGTTTGTATTTATGCACATCTGGTACTAATTTGTGCGCAAAAAAACCAGCACCAATGTCAAAGGCTGCATAATGAATGTAATGGTAAATGACGTTGCCTTGCATGTTCACACATATTGAATTATAAATTTGTGTCTCTGGTCCACACTGAGGATATCAAGTTTCAGGCAATGGTGTTTTCTTGAAAAATATTCCGTTACACTAAACTGCCAATTGTTCTGATCTGTGATAGTTAAGTTACATAAAGCAATGTTAATATCATTTTACGCATATGCTGTTTGTTAACTGTTGTCTTAACTCATATGCTGTATGTTAACTGTTGTCTTTACTCCTATGCTGTATGTTAACTGTTGTCTTAACTCATATGTTGTATGTTAACTGTTGTCTTAACTCCTATGCTGTCTGTTAACTGTTGTCTTAACTTATATGCTGTATGTTAACTGTTGTCTTAACTCATATGCTGTATGTTAACTGTTGTCTTAACTCATATGCTGTATGTTAACTGTGATCTTAACTCCTTCAATGCCAATCACGACAAAAGTCGAACTCATTCTAGACTAGTCTGAATTATCATTGGGATCTCGTATTCGTGTTCTTCGTAAAAAGACCTTTCATGCAAGTACCAGTATGCCTGTAGTTCCAGACAGGATATTCCAGGTCAACATTTGCCACTGAAAGAGTTAACTGTCCACAGGGATGGCATGTGGCTCCCTTGGCTAGCGATGCCCATGTATAGACCACGAAATGTAATGAAAGAATTACACATGTTGACGATATATGAGCTAGTGTTAAAACTTCGTTGAACTTTTTCTATTCAAGTATAGACACAGCGAGTGGAAGCACCACATATACTTCAAGTATGTGAATTTCCAACCTGAAATATATCTGTTGCATGAGAAAGTGATTGGCATATAGGTATTGGTGACGCTGCCTGCAAAAGGATGCGCATGGTGAATTTTCTACAAAAGTAATTCAAGGAATAATAAGCTACATGCTGAAGACGCCCACTCAGCAGCACTTCCAGGTATTACTTGCCTTCAATTTGCTTATTTGCATGTCAATAACCCCTCTGAAGCGTTGGTTTAAACATATTTTATTCAAAAAAGCGATCGGGAAACAGGCTCTGCCTATATAAATCCCTCTCGTGAAAAAAAAAGAAATAAAAGAACAATACAAATGCTGTACAAAAGATAAAGACGGGCCACAGGACACCACATTGACGTAACATCGACATGGACATACATACAAAAAGATCAGACATCACAATTACAGGACAGACAGAAGTATACATTATTAGAATACAATACTGTCGAGGCCAGCCAACACTGTTCACATGAATACTGCTCGCGGAACAAAAAAAAAAAAAAGAAAGAAAGTACCGGCCCGCACGTGAACCACCAGGAGTCACAAGCAAAGCTTGTTCGTCAACCTGGGTGGAAAACGTACGGGCCTCAGTTGAATCTGCCAGAATTTAAGATATATGTGTGGGTACTGTCAAAAATAATTTGGTTTGCCTTTGAACACTTGGGATTTCCAAACATAAGAGTTTGTAGTGTGAAAGGAGCCAATACTATGATATTTTGGTGCAATAAATTCCGCTCAGTCGTGTATTTGGTACACTCAAAAAAGTAATGAAATGAATTTTCTATTTCGGCACCACAAGAACAAGCAGGAGAAGTTACTATACCAATTTTATGCATATCGTGGTTCAACTGGCTGCAGCCCATCCTAATTTTTGCATGTAGAATATTGGCTTTCCTATTACCAATGTAAAACAACTCATTTGTCTTTGGTCTCCCTTTATCCAATTTACGCTTAAAAGTATCTATATCTTCAGAATTTCGAACACTGGATGGGAGTAAGTTCCATTGGCGAATCGTTGCGGGAAAAAAAGAATTATTGTAAGTATTAGTTTTTGTACGAACCTGGCTTATGTTCTGTCTGGATCTCACATTATATGCATTTCTGTTGGATACAATTTCCGGAATCAAATCGTGTAAAGCGTTTATTGTGCAAATAAGAAATTTTCGGTACATGGTCACTCCAATTGCTGCCATTTGATGTCCCAAGTTAAGAATTTCAACAAAAAAAAAAAAAAAAAGCGTACGAATACTCACCAAGATGGTGGTAACGCGGAGCAGGTCTTGCGTCCCGGCAAATGCTAGCACCTCACAGCAATCTGTAAAATATGGACTGCAGGGTATTAAAGGACCATCAATATCTTTCATGGTTGCCCATGGGCGCCACACGAATCTTTCAGGACACATTTGTGCTATTTACAATCGGATGGTCCAAAATGGATCTCATTTTGCAAACAATGCCAGCATAATGGAAATTCGTTTGCACCAACGTGTAAGGTTCATATCAGCAGAACACCAGTTTCATCTTTATCGAGTTTCTAGAAAACCTGACGACTCGATGTACTAAGATGCTTTGCATGAAATATGGTACACAAACTGCACAATTTCGTTTTGTTTTACAAGTAAACATCACAGCATTTATTCGTGAAACTACCTGCGTGAAAATTATCCGAAAGATCACAATTTAAAATTCATCACGATGCGTGAACCGATTTTGGATAAATCACCGAAAATGACATCTAATGATATATAAAGGTCCGTTTACTAAAGGCTTTAGAGCATATCTCTAGATCATTATAATTTACAGTAATCGCAATAGTTCCAAAATGAGGATAAACAATAGGCATCCCGTGTTGACGGAAGGGGCGGGGGGGGGGGAGGGGAGGGGAGGGAGGCTCCGAGGTATAAACATTGCATATTCTTGTGCAAGGATGTTAATCGGGTATACTTAGGTGAGGAAACCTTGATGCCGTTTTTCTTTCCAGATTATATCACATTAAAAGCATTCTCAGGTTTCATGCAGGTGCCACATATATGACATTTTCTGTGAGTAAATACCTTCATCGAAACCGGGAATGTTCAATTAATGAAGGTAATTGGATTTAAAAGAACATGGAACTGTCCCCATAGGCTCACAAAGCCCCAGCATACAATATTTTGTAAGTCACATGCACGATACATTTAGTGCATGAGAGAGGACGAACGTGTCTTCCTCATTCTTCTATTCCTTCATTGCCCATTTATATACAAATTGATGTGCTTTGACTAGACATAACGACAGCAGATTCATACTCCTTGTAAATCGACCTTTCATTCAAGTAGCTGACGCCTGCAGCTGCAGAAGCCAAACAACGGTCCAGGGCAAGAGATTTCCTCGGTGCGCTTTGGCCCATTGCGCCGAAAAGGGCACCGACCAAAGCTGGCGATTTGGTCAGAACACGGCGCTGAAATAGTTAACCTCATGAGCCTTAAATCTCTCACAAACCTGGTGCTGAAATAATTAAACTAATGAGTCTTAAATTCCTCACAAATCTGGTGTTAAAATAGTTAACCTCATGAGTCTTTAATGTTTCACAAACCTGGTACTGAAATAGCTAACCTCATGAGTCTTTAATATCTCACAAACCTGGTGCTGAAATAGCTAACCTCATGGGGCTTAACTCTCTAAGATGGCTAGAAAGTTGTTCGATAGATAACAGTACAATGTACAAAGAACAGAGTGTAGACTTATGTTCACGTTTACTTGATCCACGGACATAATTTCATCATTCATGGTATAAAATGTGCGTTTACAAGTCAGGTAATTCATCATGTTTTTTACTTTTAAATTTATTTTTTTGCGTGCTTACCCCGTAACAAGTTACTGGCATTTACCAATAATTATGCCACCAGCAAATTGCTGTCCTTTTTCATAGTGATGTCCTGTCATTCGTCAGTTGTTTACCGCGATATGTAGAAATACGGTGCATTATCTTTCTTCAAATTATCCTTTCCCATGAAACCGACCAAACCAGCTGCTGGTCAAATGTCGCATGTCTCGGCATTTTCAGCTAATTTCAACAGCAATGAAAAACAATTTGACTTAGAACTGTAGATGAATCTTATCAAACTCACATATCCCAGGTCAACAGCTTTATTTGGCACTTAGCGCCCAATCCATGCCAAGGAAAGCTCCTGACTCATGATCAGTCTTAGTTCAAGGGGGCGGGGGGGGGGGGAAGGGTAAAAGTTCACCGCTTCTGAATGGCTTTGAGGTATTGGCAGTGGATGTATGAAATGAGTAGGTCTTTGTGACCATCGGGCAAAGCAAACATTAAAGAGCACATTTCGATGTTTAAATGCCCATTTTCCATGTGAGCTGTTTCCACACAGGGGCAAAAGTCTCTTTAAATTCTCCTGAAGCGGGCGAATGGCTGAAATAAACAAAGCTTACACTTGTATAAATACAGTTTGTCTACTCAATGACAGCATTCAATTAATACAACGCTGTTCACGATGCCTGAAATAGCCCATGCTTTATATTGATAGGACAGTTGTCAATTAGGTGGTTATTGATGAAGATGACTCCTAAATCGAGGCTAAAGAGAAATAGCCTGTCCATGGGCCAGAAAACCATACATGTCACTAACGAAATGATATCCAACAGTTTATATCCTATTGACACCAGATTGCTCACCATTCACAAGGACCAGGTAAAGTTAGTTGACTTTCCCTTCTTTTAATCGTTTATCGGTTGCAGTAATACTAATTGTATTTGTGTCTTTTTGTCCAAAACCGCTTCCTAGTAGTCAGTACCCTATTCCGCAGCCCGAACTCTTTACTCTCCATAAGCTAACCTGTCCCTGTCTAACCTATATACATATAGAAGTACTATTGTCCACATTGCACACGTTCCTCTGTAAAATTTTGACATAGGCTGTATTAGCCCAAACAAATTAAAGGGTCTTCAGCGGGTAACTACTCAACATGTTTCGGAGCCTTTACCTATGTCTTGGCACAGGTTTAGCTTGAAGTTCCTCACCCGTGTCCAGAATTTTTATTACACCTTGTGCACATTTTCTTGAGAGGTTTCTTTTGCAATTTGCATTCAAAATATTTTCAATAAATGACGAACCTAAGGTTTGTGTACTGAACTCAAACGTTCATGCTGATCGTATAAGTGTTTTGCTTCCAATATAATTTGCGTGGATTTGATACATTCAACTCTTTCTTGTATTATCTCGTGTGTAGTGTACATTTAATCCGTATCATTTTGCATTTATTTGAAGAACCCGTTTGTCAGTGCGCCTAACTACCACCTGGGTGATCCAGTTTAAATACATATATTTAAACCAAGCGTCAATAGTGCATCAAAGGCCATCTGACATCCTTGAGGTTTTGGTCGTGTCAAGCGGGAAACGACTAAATTTTGTGAGAAAACCATTTGTCTGTTATAACCCAATAAACTGCGATTCATCAAATGATGAGTCGGTTAATAATGTTTAGTGACATGTTTTGACAATATCAATAAGCAACGTACGATGCATTATTCATGCTTCCTCTTCCAGTTAGGACTAATGAAAACCCGGAACATTATGGTAAATCAAACACATTAAAGAACATTCATTATTTATCAAAGAGATTCACTTTGTATGTAGTTAATCAGGAAATACTTCGACAATACTGAAAGCATTAACAGCAACCACAACTTAGAAATGAAATCAGACACAAGGAGCTTTGAAAGGAAATACCTTTATAAGTTGTCAGCAGTTTTAATTTATCAAGTATTTTCACTATATTGTTATTTCTCCGGTAATCATTAGAAACAAACCTCATTGATCTCCAGGATACAGACATTTACACTGAAGCTGTTGAAACTAAACGCTGTTTCTTGTCAAATCTCTATTAGTGAGTCAAACAATCATTTTTGCGTAAAATATCTTTCAATATTCTCTTTGAGCAACCTCTCCCATGCTGACAGTACTCATTGCTGGATAGTAATCTTTTGTTCCTATGATTTTGTTTTCAAATGGAAAAAGAACAAAAGCATATCCGGTGGTTGCTATAATCGATCTTGACAGCTGTGCTGGTAACAACAGAAATTTATAGAATAAACCACGGTGAATTATATTTTTACGGCATCCTTAAACTTGGAATGGTTTTGTAAGTCATCGTGTAATCACAAATGTTACTTATTTTCCATACCTTGAAGATTATGCACCTTCTAAATTATATGGGTCAGGTATAATAGACACTATTGATACTGAACCTTTAAGAAGGATGTAGGTGACTGTATTACCCGTACTTCTGTCGTTATAGTACACTAGCATCTTAGATACCAGCTAAGTTTTACTCTGCGTTTTAGAATAAAATGATATGACGTTCCATGACATGTGGAATGGAAGTTGTTACATGGCTCTTGAAACATTTGACTGTGCAAAGCATAACGTTATCGCTCCATCTCTTGACAGATTCAAGTCAAATTCATCCAAAATGTACACCAGCTGTACTTCTTAGAGGCTCCAAAAGCCTTTTGATAGTGAATAAACTTGATCTATTTTGACCAACGTTGAAGGTCATACATGTTGCATATTGTGGTATGACATGATATTCTTAGCCAAGATTCAACCCAAGTTAACCGAATTTATACCAGCTATACATCTTATAAAGTGTCAGGGGTCTGTTGAAAGTGGAGAACCTTAATCTATTTTTGACCTACTTTTGACTCATCAAATATTATTTTCCTTGTTTATTTCGGGTATGTTTGATCGTAGACCCATGGCTACTGTTCAACATGAATGCAAAAGTATATATGGGGTTTCTTTTGGTGTTTTTAAGTTTGACCTTGGATGAACTTGAAAGGTCAAACTGAGGTCAATTGTATATTTTAAGTTGACCTTATGTGACCTTGAAAAGGCAAACCTTAGAATGCATGGCATACAATTCCTCTTACCTTAGTGTTCTTGGTGGCCAAATGTATACCTGAGTATTGCCCTAAACCAAAACAAAGTTTACTTGGAAATCAATGTTGAGATTTTTGCTCTGGTTAACTGTATTTGTAAGTTAACATTAGGTGAGGGATAAAACTGAACAGCACGGGTGTGCATTATGGCCAAAGTTCATGTATTGACAAAACGTGTGTTATCGTGTCAGAACGGTTGTCTTTTTCCATTTAGCAATCATTTTAAACTTGCAAAGATCAAATTTTGTTTTTTGTGCGATCGATATGCTTATGAATACAATACCGATGTCTGAATGAGTGAAAAATAAAATGAAAATTAGAACCTGACCGTTCATGAGGATTTGTGAGCGCATGTGCGGTGTGTTTGAGAATCTTGCCTGGTAGCTAGGTACACTTTTTATGTGGAGACCATGCTTGTACAAATAGAAGGTAATTTCCATGAAAGGGTCTGCACAAATTCAGTTTGAAATCTATTTGGCCAAAGCTCTCTTGATTGAAGCCAAATTCGCTAAATTTAGAGCAGTTATGCTTCCTATGGGCTTTAACTGACCTTGAAAGGTCAAACAGAAGTCACCTTCATATTTTCCTTGTATCCCTTGGGTATGGTGGATCGTATGGCCTTGGTTTTCATTGAACATGAATAGCAGAGTTCTAAATAAATGTGTTTTCTTTCGGTGTTCTTGAAATTTACATTGACTGTCCTTCAAAGTCAAAATAAAACCATATTGGGCGAGGAGTACTGAGTCCTTTGCTCGACATCTTGTTATTCTTGACACCATGGTCAATCGAGAGCCAATAGTCAGATTATTTCTTAAAAGTTAGATATCAAACTTTTCCAGTATATCCACATAATATAAACCTAAACCCCGTGAGATAAAATGTCTATAACCTCATGCCCCCTGAGAGGCTAGAATCGAGATACATGTTAGTATTTTAATATACAAATAATTATAGAAGAGGAGGGCTTGGACAGTCCTGTGTTAAGCTGACCTTACATGTACAGACTGTGAATTTCAATTGCAAACCCTATTGACTTGCATGGTAATCAATAGGAATGCATACATTCACTGACAGATACCCCGATTGAAATATTCCTTATGATCAAAGATCCAGAGTATCACCACAACACCCAGAAAACAACTTTGTTTGACCCTCCTGCAAAGTATATTTCCGCCAAGTCGCAGAATAATCTGAGTGAATTTTTTGGAGGAATCAAAAATTGGAAAAACACACAAACATTCGTCCAAAAATAGAAACAAATTGCAGCGGCGCCTGTTGAACAATTTAAGGTGTGTAGTAGTCCTAAGCAGTGTCCATTGCAATTTCGCAGCAATTGACCTAGTGGTTTTGGAGAAGATCTTTTAAGATTTTCTCACATATGAAAAAAAAATTGTAAAAATCACTGGGGCGTGACCAATTGCACAAACCCTGGTAAAAACCTGGCCAAGCTACACCCCACCACATTTGAAGTGAAACTGGTTGACAGTTTTGGAAAGGGAAAAAAATGTGAGTTTCCAAATTAATGTCTTCCCAGAAGTGTCCTTATGCAAGTTCAAAGCAATTGGCTTGGTGGTTTTGGAGAAGATTTTTTAATGTTTGCCAAAAAATAAACCAAAAAGTTTATAAAAAATCAAAACCTTACTGGAGCATGACCACTGGGACAAACATTGTTGAGACCCACTAAAGGTACTGTGGCACCAAGTCTGAAGCGAATCTGGCTGGCAGTTTTGAGAAGTCGAAAATGTGAATTGTGGACAGACGACGGAGGACTGAATCTCCTAAAAGCTCAGTTGATTGACAAATCAGCTGAGCTAAAACTCATACAAAAACACAACCAAATTTGGCGGCTGTCATGGCAAAAACATGTTACCTCTTGTTTTTTGTCAATAGCTTTATACAGCTTAAAATATACCATATGTTGTTGTTGTTGCTAAAGTTTGAATAATACACAAATGAAGCAACATGTTTCACATCCAATACTATTGTTAGTTTTTGTGGTTTACAGCAAGTTTGTCGCTAACAGTACACGATTTCCTACCTATAGGTCAGTCGGCTGCATACCGGCTTAGGCAGTAGTAACAGGCCATTCTCAGATGCATAAAAAGGAGAAAAAAATTGCTCTTTGGAAAAAAAAAGCAAACGTGAGACAGCAATTTGAACGTTCTTAAAATTTAAATTAGCCTTGCCAAACATTACATAATACCCGCCCCAGAAAATAAAACTGACCTGATCGTGACCCGTAACATAAATACAGTACGCTCCCTTTTCAGAGACGACTCCATCGGGAGGCCCCCTGGCTTTTCTACCCAAATTCACCATGTCCCTAAGTCTATTTTTTGCCATCTTAGCTTACCTATCAATGAGGCCATTTGCTCTATGCAACCGCTGTAAACCGCGGCTAGGAGTGGTCTCTCAAAAGGCGCACTACTATATAACAAGTTTCTAAAATTCTGGCTTCTGCGTTTTTTTTTTTGTTTTTGTTTTTTTTGCGCAGGAGAGAGTATTTTCTATAGCCATAAGTGTGTTGTATTTTGTGCCACCTTTAAATATTGCTAGCTGCCCGTAGGCTACACCGATCGGAAATCGAGGGGAAAGGGTGAATCTGTGGGGCATACAATATTGCCTACTTCGATGGAAATCGGCAGACATAAACTACAAAGGCCTGGTATGTGGTAAGGTGACTTTCAAGTGTTAATATTTCGAAGGCTTAACTTATCTGATTGAAGATCATTTAATTTTCTGCTTTAGCATGTAGCGCTAATACCCAAATTCAAGATACTGATTGAAAGATTATCAGAAAGACAGGCCAACATGGGATTGGGAATAGACAATTTCTGCTTTGTAATATCTCACAAAGAAGCCAATCCTACAATATGGTGAGCATTATCTTGAATTTAAACCAAAAAGGCGGTCCTTTTTTCCTTGAAGTTGCATGCAAAACAACATTAGTAAACGAACTTACCCAATTTAGCGCCTACAGTAAGAGACACAAGTGAAGCGAACAATAGCTGACTTAAAATGTGTTTCCAATCCATTGCCGTACACATCTTTGATCTTAATCCAAGCTGAAAGCATTAAGTCCGACGGGCATGTACATTCCATGTCTGCTTTGTGGAACAACTTTCCTGGTTCGGAAGAAACCTTCACGGTGCTGGAATATCGCTGGACGTCGCTATTCTTTGCAAGCAATTATTAGTAATGACCACGCAGTTAACCAAACACGAGAAGGAACAAACCAGGCGAGAAAGAATCCATTGGGTTGGACGTACAACAATGCGAGCTTCCATGGTATTGTCAGTTGCTCTGGCGGGCAATTTGCACCGGTACCACTTTGCAACGGGCTGTATCCCCGGAGTACTCAAACTTCACACGTAACACAATTTTCTTGAACGATGAGCTATCCTCGTGTAAGTTTTCAAACGATGAACCGCTGGGTAAGTTTCAGTAATGAAGCAAAGACTATGAGAGCCCGCTGACACGTGCTCAGCAAGCCCGGAACGACCTCCTCTACGGGCTAAATTGGCACTGTCACTGATATACGCCTGCAAAAACAGAGAGATCCGTAACACGTCAATGAATTCACACTAGTCCATCCTGTAAACATTACATGACTTCATAAATTCCACAGAGACCCCAACCGACTTGAAGTACAAACTCCAAAACGACACTAATAAATTGTTTTCCCCAATATGGTCTGTTCAGTTGTGTCACACTGCAGGTGCCAGCCAAATACACGCCGATTTTTATGCTCAGATAATTCCCGAACGAGTGAGATGAAAACAGATGGAGACGGATCACTTAATTAAAACAGAAAGTCTCCTATTATGAGTGTCCTCTGGGTAAAATTTGCTGTCTGCCATTCAAACAACACATAAATACGCAGGTCAAATAAGAAAATGAGATATTTTGATGTGGCTTTCAAGATTTGCACACCGAATAGAATGAAATCAATTCTACCATTTGCTTTATAACTGGGGTAAACGTCTCATATGCGCTGGTGACAGATTTGCAAATATAAATATAACTAAACATACATGTTTACGTATATGCACATGTTTATACATTTGTATGCTTTGTATGGTTACAATTCATTTGTTTCTCGACAGCGTATATTTCATCGACGGTATTTTTTCAGTTCTCTTCCGATATATATATATATATATGTATTATTTTAGATTTTATGACCTGGAAGTTTGAAAATATCAGTCAAGACTCGCACGGTGGATCTTTTGGTCCACAGCCCAACACCTAACACAACTGAGCTGTCGCACGTTGTGCTGGCCGGGGTTGTAGGTCCAGTTACATTGGTGCTACAGGTATGATAACATTTATCTCTCCGCAGGTTAAAGTAGTCCCCGCCTTACCCATAATCCGTGTATCTTTATGGCAATTTGACTACATATTAAGAGTTTTCTCCTGGTATCAATTGTCCGATCGAAAATTTATGTCATACGGTCGGTAATCATGAGAGAGCGACGGTGTGGACGTAACACATTGCAGGTTATGAATATGTTGATCGGTCGTTCCGAGCACAACTTTCGTATTCATAATATTAACAAAACTGAACCATTACACACACAAGTGAATAAATAAATAAATAAATAAATAAATAAATGGGTAAGTAAGTAAGTAAACAAACAAACAAACACACACATACACACACGTACATATATATATATATATATATAATATATATATATATATAATATATATATATATATATATAATATATATATATATATATAAATATATATATTACCAAATACTCAGATACAGTGAAACCTAGATCCTCGTAACGACACACAGAGACCCGATACGAGGGGACAAGATTCTGGAGACCTTTACCAACAGAATTGCCCATTGTGAAACAGAAGTGAACAGGAAAGTGCAGATTAAGTAAATGATATACATGCTAGGCCAATAGGCTTTTGTGATACACATTTAACGCCTATTAAAGCATTGATACTTGTGCGTACTTATAAAATGAGTGTTCATTTGGAGAACATGACTTGGTTACATATTGACTGAAGTTTTGCATGTATGTGCGCTGATGATAAACAACTTATCATATGGCTTGATCTGAATCACTCTGTGCGTCAGCTCTGAGGCACCTGCAATGATACAGGGCCTGATACAGAAAGTGATACAGAGCAAGCCATATGAGGATATATAAAAAATATACATATACACACAACCTGCATACACGCATACACATACATACACATATACACACAACCTGCATATACACATACATTCACATCTACACAGAACCTGCATATAAGCATACATACATATACACATCTACACACAACCTGCATACACGCATACACACACATACACATATTCACACAACCTGCATATACACATACATTCACATATACACAGAACCTGCATATACGCATACATACACATACACATCTACACACAACCTGCATATACGCACACATACATATACACATATACATGTACATGCACATAACATATTGGTTTATAGGACGATGATACGACTCAGAATAGCTTATAGAACTTTGTGTCCACAAAAGTCAGCTGTCACAGCCCCATCTTGCGGCAGAGAAAATCAATTGTTTTGTATTAAGATTGCTCTGTAACAGCTCCCTCTTGCAGTAAATCATTTGTTTTGTATTAAGATTGTTCTCACAGGGCGTGATATCAAATTGACCAGATAAAAAGAAATATGATATGTATAATGACTGTAAGCGGTGCTGAATATCAACCCACTATAACGCAGATTGAATGAGGACTCGAGCAGCAGTAACAACAAACAATTGAGCTGCCATAGTTAAACACGTACGGCCTAGGCCTATATCTGTGGCGCTTTGGCAGGTAATGTCGATTGCGTCTCAGAATTGAGGAAACTAGTACTGCCATGTCACGGGAGCGTGTGTCTAGGTTAACATCAGTGACTCCTGGCACCGCATCCAACAGCCGAACACAAAGCATAATGGAAGTGTTGCCAACATAGTGACCGCTCAGTCCAGCATCTCGGTTCAAACTAGGCGCAGGCCATTTATCGACGGCATCCTTTTACACAAAAATAGTTTGGTCAGAGCAATGAATCATTGAACATATAGGGCACATGTAGGCATACATGGATTTGGTGAATATGCATGTGATGATGATGATGATGATGATGATGATGATGATGATGATGATTAGATGCTTAGCAATACGGAATATTTAAACACAGGTTCAGATGATTATTTATGATCAAAAGTATTTGACCACACGTATAAATATACACACAAAGTTATATTAAAACGTAGGTCTTCTTTAACGTGTAATCAAATGAATTTATAGCAGTGATGGGGATAATGATAGGGTGATGATGATAATAATGATTATTAATGATTAGTTTGACTCCTCCTTTAGAATGAGGACACTGACGGAGCGATGTTCATCCCATGGTCATATAGAAAGCCATACCAAATACATTTATGATGTGTCTTCATGCGACAGATGACTTGGTTTCAAAAATGACTTTCTCTCATCCGATACAATGGACACTCCTTTATACTCTGCTGAAATGCCGATCATCCTAGAAATGTAAGGACCAAGAATGTCAGTGTTGCCAAGGCATCGGCCTCAGCTATGAAACCATAAATCTTACCATTATGGCCAGTTTCATATTTATGCTGTTAGACCAATGAATGTGGAGATTATAGCAGTAATATCGCCTGTGTTTTCCGCAGTGGACGACTACTTCATGCTATAAGACCGTCAATCACCGTAATCATAGGACATTCAAATAAATACGAAAAATAAACAAATAACAAACGAAAGCAAGGGTATGTCGTTTGTTGGCTAATGGGAAAATATTACAGCTAAGAACATTGTTTGTATCATGATTGTCATATTAGTCATAACAGCTTAAGCCATATCGGGAAGCAACTCTCTTTCCATATGTTATCAACGTTGTCTGGCATGATGATGATGCTTATTAATGACGGCGCCAAGATGTACGCGCAACAGTCTATACTGCCGCTCGAGGCTCAGAGTTACCATGGTGACAAGACACATCTCCGACGGTATGTTTTATTTCAGCGTATTTTGGAATGGCTTCTCTTTTTCGTCATTGATTACATTAAATTTAATATGCATGATATTAAGCATGAAACCGTTTTGCAATACATCAAGAACGAAAGTCTCCTAACAGAAGGGCAAAAAATCGACAGGATGTCCTGCTCTAGTGGGTTAGGAAACAATACCGTCTTTGCCAGGCGAGGAGTGTAGCGATTTTAGTGTCTAGCGACAGTATTTTGACCATTTAAAACTCACACTTAAGTCGATATAAACTTTTGTCCATTTGGATAAAAACATAGGTTCAAATCCATTAAAACATATGTTTAAATGCATTTAAAATTAAGGAAGGAGTAATACATTCTCTTTCGGAATACTCTGGTCAACAATACCGATCTCATTTTGAGTGTACATAACGGGATCAATCGCTCAATTTAAACTTTTTCTTACTTTCTTGTTTGTTTGGGTGTGTATTTTCAGTTTGTCGGGTCAGGAATTTGAACATTGATTCAGTTTTAGCAGTGGTGAGCCATCCAGACCTACTCTAAGTCAAACTTCTTGCAGCAAAGTTTTATTCTTTGGACCATTTTCGGTAGTATGTTACTATGATCAACAGCCTTTCTGGATCATCTTACAGCATTTTCAACAAGTTTCTAGCACAATTTTGTTCCAATGTTTCACCAAATGGACAGCGCTACCATGCCCCCAGTCACCATACTCAGTATGTTGAACAACTATGCATGCAATTTATTTATTGTCAAGATAAAGCTCAATTCAATTCTTTGGATAAATTGACAGAAAATATGAAGATCGAGGTCATATGGCCATTCAAACATTAGCGATACACATGATAAAAAATTAAGAACTTATTTCCTATTTAAAGATGAACTTAGTTTTGAAAACTATTTACAAATTATAAAGGATTTTGAAGTTAGGAAAAATTTTACAAGGTTGCGTATAAGTGCCCATAATTTAGCAATTGAAAAGGGAAGACATAAAAGACCTACAAAAGTACCTTTGGAAGAAAGAATCTGTAACGTATGTAATACTTTAGAGGAGGAAATTCACTTCTTAATAAATTGTCAATTATTCTGCTCACCCAGGTTAATTCTATTCCACTCATTACAAGATATTTTCGTTGATTTTGATAAATATTCAGACTTTGAGAAATTTAAATTTTTTATGAAATCACAAGACACAGAATTAATCTCGAACTTAGAACCCTTTTTAAAATCTTGTATAAAAATTAGAGGAAACTCCTTGTGATATTTCTCCTCCCACCCGGTATTATCATATGTATCATATATCTGGTATGTCTATGTCGAAATTTCATGTGTACATGTTATGATGTATAATTATGTTGTTGGTTTTTTTTTTCTTTTTTTTTTCTATGATTTTTCAACTGTTGTGCTTTGTATCATTTTGAATTTGTGCACACTTTGCTGTATTTGCATTTTCTTTACACGTGTTTGTGACAAAATGCCATATATTCTGTTTTTTTATGGTACAGTCAATAAAGTTTATATACAAACAAGAAAAGCAAAACTTATCCAACAAATGTCTTCTTTTTGTCTCTCGTGGTTGCAACACAGAGAAGCCCTTGCCTCAACAGAAAAGGAAGTGCCATTACCACAGGGTGGCCACTGGCCACTTAAGTATTCATAGACACATGGCCAGGCCAGTGCATCTGCCCGGGAAATGGGCAACGTCTCAAGCAATGGTACTCTGTTAGACCTGGGCCATGTACAGAGATTAAAGAGAGATGATTATCACGTGACCACTTTAGAATGACATCATACTTGAAGAGCCCGTCCATAATTCAAAAAGTGGTGCATTTATTTCTGCATGATCTCCCTTTACTGTTCAGTTGTCATTATTCTACATATACTGAGTCAAAGTCATAGAAAACGGGCATGGCGAGACCTTACCTCTTGGATCGTCTGCAGTCGGGAGTCATCTTGTGCTTAAATGCCTTTATTCTTTTTTATTAAAAAGTGCAGCAAGGTGTGGACATAGGGAACATACTACAAACTCTAAAAATGCACACTTGTAACGTAGGCCTGTTTTACTTAGCATGAGTGTATCCATGTTTAAAGTTCAATTCGCATATTAGAATAATGATCTATTGAATATTTTTGCGACCACAGGTAGCTTTAATGATTGAGTAGGGACACTTTATCTGTGACACAGCTGTCCTCACAGACTATCCCTGCCAATTACTGCGTTGTGTAAAGCACCAGTTTGTTCATATTTTGGCAATTTGGATTCGTGGCCAGTAAATTTTTAATGGTAATTCCTTTTTTGTTTACTTTTTAATTAGAAATATAGACAGAAAGTTTGTTGCGGAATAACGTGGACATCTATTTCTAATGTAAAGCGTCTGTTAACAATGGAGCCTATGCCGAGGTTTAATAGGATACATGCATATTAAGTTCCCGCCCCAACTGCATACCTGATTGCCTGGTCTCGCTTGGTGAGATTCGGGTCGGTACCTCTGGGGGCAAGAGGCATATTACTAACATTTTGGAAATACAGAATACTTATTAAAGGTATATAGAAAATTTTCTCATATATCGCTCGGGAAGTACTAGAAGAATACCAGTTTGGCAATTGTGAACTTAAATTTCTCAAAAAATGCTAATTCTGTGAGAAATGAGCCTGTCTGTGACAGCGATGTCACCCACACGTCCCCCGTGATCGCCAGGCGTCAAACCCGTGCTTTGTGATGGGAAATAAATATGCATACGGCGTATACCCACAGTGCAGAACATGGAAGCTCGCCTAGTTCTTTCTGTGCTGGCGAGATTTGGACGGTACAAACTGCGACAAGACGTGAGCATATAAAAGAAATTCTCAGTTTGGTAAATCAAAGCGTTATCCACTTACACATTTTTCATTATGCTACCACACTTAATGAGACGGGCCCCCTTTTGTAGCCAGAAGATATTAACGACTTGACTCTACATATTGGTCTTATAATTTGCAGTGCGATTGCTTTTAAATGTGAGCTTTAAGGAAACACGTTTAAAATAATTTGCTCCAATCTAATCTATCAAACACACACAATTGCCGACTTTATATTTCGTATTCTGAACCATGCAAACATCATGAAATGACACTCAAGACGATTCCATATATGTTTGTGTGGAAAAAACAAATTCAACGTATAGACATCTCATAGGAATTCAATAAAGCTTTCACAAAGCACCTGAACATGATCTTGTTCGTTCAAGAAAAATAACGAATGTGTCACTTTATGATTGATAAAGAGGGTTTGCATCTTTTGAAGAATTTCATTATGTTTTATATTCGCAGCATTTCTCTCAAGGAACAATGCTATTCCCGTTCCGAGCTGTCAATAGAAGATTGCATTACACAGATGGAAACTACAGCGGAATAAAGTAACAATGATAGAAACTGAAAATAAAACAAGTGAAGCGAAATTTGGCACTTACAAAGCTTGCGTCTGAGATGCTGTTAACCCTTTCCGTTTAAAGTCAGTTGATGCCGAGCAGTATTTTTAAATGTGGTTTGCTTTCATATTTTACATGAATGGCGTTTGTCATAACATCTTTTGATGCAGACCTAGCAGATTTATATATCCATAGTAAACAAGTTAATTTAGAGCAGGAACAAGACCGTTCTTCCCTGGAAATGTCTGCTGCGTTTTTATTAACTTATTGCTATTTGTATTTACTTTTTGTGCAAGCATAACGCATTCTATGCCCATATGCTATATGAAATCGTTTGAGGCGTTTCTGGACACCACCTATATTAATTGTATTTATGTCTATACCAGACGCTCGCCTTTGAAAATCTTTACAGTGTCCTTTTTCTCGTACAAGGATGCAATTTAAGCTCCTTTACAACATGAAGTCTACAGAGGCATTTGTGGGTACAGATTTTATTTATAACGTTCACTAATTGTTTGTATACCAGCTTGGGGCCACTGCCACGGTAAGTCACGTCCACAGTCAATTGTTTCCTTTGAAACCCAACACCTGTCCAATATTATAGGCCACTAAGTGATCAATCATTACATAAAAGAAAGGTGCTAATCAGAATAAAGGATAATCAAGAACATTGGCTGCATCGGTAACCTTGACTCGTCCTTTTTAAAATACAATAGTGGCGCTGGCGAGAGACCTTGAAGGCAATGCGAGGTGCTGCTATTACAATACGCTGGACCAACAATGACTAACAGATAGGGACACAATAGGCATCGGCAGGAAGGCAATCTATTGTGATGATATTGCTGTAGATTGCGCTTTCCAGATGTTCCCCGCGAGGATTAAGAGGTTGTGGGATCATATCCCTCCGGGGGTTTCTTTGTGACCTGGCCAGATCTACGACTTTGCCTGGGCAATGTTATAAGGCTAAAACTTTAGCAACGCCAATATTGGTATGCTTCGGCGCGATGGATAAATCACTCCGCAGAAAAAATAAAATAACATATATTTTGACATCAGACCTCCATTTTTCATCATTGCATTAGATACAGCTATCTGGTGAGGTTGGTGATCCTATAGCTTACCGGCACCCATGGGCTATTTGTTTTCCTGACAAGGTCACAGAAAGATAGTATGCAATATCTATCGATGCGAAATGTACTAAAAAATCACAACTTTTCTTTTTACACTGTCATTCTATGGACACAAGTCAGAGTGTCAACACAAAGAAGTACATATTAATTCAAAAGTGATAGGAACTTTATTTCAAGACAAACACATGATTTGGTGGTGGGTCATGTAGACCTTAATTTCATCCATGCTTAGGACCGATTGGACGAAATTTTTTATTTTATTGAAAAATAAAAGTGTTACCACTGCCTTTATATCTGGTCAAGCATAGTTCATGTTCTCCCTGAAGTTAAGGTCCATGTAGATTGACAACGCATATTCCTTTAAAATCATTTGCTACTTAACAAAGGAACCGTCCATGCAATGTTTGCACTCTATGAGCATACGTGGACATACATTCCTGTGCAAATGCAACGCTGGTTGCGATATTTTTAAGCTATTTCGTTATGTAAAGAAAAGTGCAAGGTCGGCTGGTACAAAACCCATGCGAACGTTTATTTGTACGGTAGCCAGTGATGCTGGAGAATGACGCGCCAAGGTAGGGATAATGATCAAACAAAAGAGTACCTCATTTGTCGCCCAAATCCGTCGAAAGTGCACAATATTTGTGTCTTTCCTTGCATTTTAATGTTGGGTTGTCGTCATTATTCCAAGAAAAGTGTAAAACAGAGATGTCATTCAATGTATCTGAATATAAAGGGAATCTTTCCTGAAGAGCCAAAGACCTGTATGCCAGTGCCGGTGACCAAAACTTGGTTCGAGCAGTCAAGAAATAAAGATACACAACGACGCTAAATTGGGAGCTCACCCATCCGTCACTTAATATCGGTCCTCCTTTCCAATTTCTTAAGCTGCTATTCCACGACTGGATCAATTCTATTAAACTTGGTAAGGGAGAAGGTGGGGTGGATTTGTCATTTCTCTGGAAAGCTTTTAACTATAGCACTCTTTAAATAACCTGTTTTAGTCTTGGGCGGTCTTGGCTTAAGAGCACCTCGGGAATAACACACGTTTGAAATGGCCAAAGTCTGGGTGCATATCTACTTTTGCACCTTTTTGGAGCTCGAGACGTGTTTTCAAGTTGCCTTGCGCATGGTTCAGCATGTCTCAACTTGACATGAATCGATACCTATGGATACATTCAACCCGTTCCAGAACTTCAGCCTGCTTACGTTTGATGCCAGCGCACAACACATTCAGGTCCCATACACCGGAGCTTTTTATATTTACAGAATATCTGGGATATTGGGTCTGATAACAAAGAAAAGCGTCATGTTCATTATTGAGAAGGTAACGGAATAGTCAACCCTGAAATCACATTAATTTCTTGCAATCTTTGGCCTAGGAAACAGCGTGCTGTCTGAGAAATTCTAGCGCATACCGTCTTACAAGATAGAGTGTATGTATCAAACTCCAGTCTTCACATTTCACACCAAGATTTCGTCCTACCTGAATATCAGCAAACTTATTGTTCATCAAAAATTCGTTCTATGGCGTCATATTTTAGTGACATGTATAAACATATATGCGCGAAGGATAAATGCTGACGTTGATTTTTTTCCCAAGTATCCACTCTTTCCACTAAACGCATGGCCAGTGGCAAATATAGAGTCGACCAAACGTAGTCCGACATCCCCGTCCAGCTCATAGATATCAAGCCCGGGGTTGTATTAACGACAAGACGAAGCGATGCCAAAGTGTTTCATTGTGCGTCTGAACCCTTGGATGACTAACAAATCGGCCATATATTTGATTAGCGACCGGATTATCTTGCGCTTATTGGCAATCTACGGTTTCTTTGTATAGGTACTTATTACATTTCTTACTTACCTACTTTATTTAAAAAGATCCCATGGTGCATTGATTAGCGCCAAGATGCAGTCATTTCTAATTTTGGGAGAAGTAAATGCTTGGGGGAGGGGGGGGCAGTGTTTGTTATAACCAAAAGCGAGCAGCCAAGAAGAAAGTGAAAGCGGAACGCTGCAACCGGAGTATTTTGCCCGCCATGCATGGAACTTATTTCGGACCTTCAGTCGGGATCTATCGGCTTAGGCTGGATCAGAAGCTCAAGTTATCTGTCCTACTTGACTCTGCCACAGACTGTGCCCATACCTGTCACAATAATGTTTCGCTGACTAATTTAATGAGACGGACGCCAGCCGCCCCCAAATAAGAACTGTGAAACTAGTCAAGCATGTGTAATCGCATCAATGTCAATGCGCTACGCCCCGGTCCGTTTCGACTTTATTACCCGTTCTGTTTTGGTGTCAGAGAATCCTTATGTATAGTCATAGGTTTACTTATTGAAGTGATTGTGGGAATGAACTGCATTACGTTTCCGAATGTCTTTTTATACAAACAGGATAGCATCCAACCCGAGCAGATAAATTAATCTAGTCGCTCTTAAAGATGCACAAGTACGAGTATTTGATAAAAGCGAGGATAAATTGGTATCCTTGGATGAACAGAGACATTAATTTTGTTTGATGTGATTTGATTTGCCAAAATTGCGAAGCCAGCCACCTTCGTAACTTGTGGTGACCCAACTGCTTGGAGACAAAGTCCATTGTCTATTCCTGCATCTTGGGGACAATTACGGTGCTTTGTTCCTGTGGGATCCTAGTATGAATGAGCTCGAACATCGTATTTGGCAACTATGTGGCACATTTTGAAGCACACTTAACAAAGCATTCGGAGTACTTCAGTTCCAACCTAATTATCACTCTAAAGCCAACCTTGAGCAAGTAATATTTCCCAGGTGTGTTATAAGATATCAAAGACGTGTGCACCACATTCCCACTGACATATGAATGGCCAATAAGGATCTGGGCTAATCTTGTAGGAACACACAGCAAATCTTGATGTCTTGCATTGATACCAGTAGAGTAACACTTCCTGATATCTTGCACCTTTGTTTACTCTGCATATTTCCAACATTGGACTTGCTTTCACAACAATAATTCTCGTCTCCTTCTAATTTTTGGACTGACCCACTTATCTATTAAATTAACTGTGCTTAAACCTTACTACGCGGTAGCATCTTAGACCTTCTAGAAAGAATGAATACTCCGACTATTTGCCTACGTTCCATTTTTATGATTATTGTGCATATGTGATGTTAGAAATTGACAGAATGAGAATCTTTGAGCTTGTGTCCATACTTTATCCGATTATTATAGATACTACATATGTCCACGTGGTAAACGTTGTCTCATTATTATATGTTCTACATATACGTACTTAGCTTTGTCCCATTGTTATATATACTACATATATCCCGAAGCTGTGCCACGTGATAAACAAAGATGAAGTAACGTCTTTGTCAGACGTGTAAAAATTTGCCGATAATTTACAATATCACACGATATACATCCCTGTATGTATCCTAAAGTATGGACAAAAATTTCGTCCCCAGGTGATTGCAAACAAATTTATATACCTGCATAGTCCGTTTTATGAAAAAGTGATTAATTAAAAAAATACAGACAACATCATTCTCCACTCTTGAATGAAAGGAACAAATCCATCCGTAAGTCGACCACAGTCTGGTAGTCAAATACCAGCCTTATCATTTTTTAGAATTAAAAAAAGCACAACACAACAACTTAATGTCATGATTATGATAGGCACAGGTCTGAAAGAATAAAAAGCAGTGCATATTTTCAAACTTAAGATATAGATTTATCTCATATTCACGCACCTGTGAAAGTTGATGACCATTTACAATCGCCATACAAACAAGATAAATATGCCTAGATATAGAAACACAACATACAATTACATAAGGCGACAAATATACAACAACTGCGTAAAATACCTTGACCAGAGACGAAATACGGAACATAATATGTAACTCGTTTAAAAGACACTGATGAAACCAAAATGAAATCTCATTTGGCGTGATTCATTTATCCATTTACACATCAAAGCTTATATTTGTAACAGGCATATACGAAGCAAATAAAAACTGTTTTAAAACTGTGTCTCAAAATTTAATAGATGTGGTAAGAAAGAATAATTTGCGTCTCTTTGCAATGCATACATTTCTTTGCAAGGTAAAAAACGAACCTTTCGGTTGGGAATTATCTGAAGCGAATTCTTTAATGACAGAAATTACCTCAGTTACTGTATCTGTCCCCATATCTACTCATCACTACAGACTAATCATTTTCCGAAGGGAAAACACATAAGACATTATAAGAAGCACAAAACTAGATCTTATCACCTTGAACTCATTATATTTTGGAAATTCCTATATGAATTGTTTGTATTGTAGAGTCTAGCCATGATGGTATCAGCATGCTTAAACGTAGTGCAAGTTTTATCTCGAGCACTTCAAGGGTCAGCCAGAGTGTATATAACATCATGTCTCTCATTCTGTTGTGCTTGCGGTAGCTAATTAATCTGATAACAAAGCTACTTTCCTGGTCCGGGCCTCTTGGTTGCTGTGGTACATCTGCTGCCCAGCCAAAAGGTACTGTTAAGCCACATTATGCTCATTATACACTCATTAGTTTAAACGTTTACAAGTAATATGAGGGTCCCACGGGTATCAAAATTTGAATGTAAATTACACAGATTGTTTGAAGTTTTAAGGAGACGTCACCATCACTTGACAACGTACATCTTTACTAAGGACTGCAGTTGGGACCACTGAATGGACGCTACAACCTGTCGCTGCTTAACTTAATATTTTCATTTGTTTGCGACTGTAATGTGACTGTCTTAAAGAAAGACACCGTAACAAATTGAGTTTTATAATTTAGAATAAATGACCGGAAACTCTGCCACATCTAAGTTACCGTCATTTATGGCAGAAAGTTACTGGGGTTTATCCACACGAACCTGTACCTCCTTAATCAGTCTCCAAACACATCTGAGTGATTAACAGAAGTACCAAATTAGATGGCTTAAAGGTTTGTTTAGCATTCTGCACTACGATCTGGATGAGTTTTATCCATGGGAGACTGTCAAATTCATGATTCCCACGGAGCCCGTTTCATAAAGAAAAGAATATGTGTTAAATACCTCATGTAGTTCAATAATCTGACTTCTGGGTCAAATTTATTCCTCGTACCCGGAGTGAGTTGTTTAAATGTTTTGACTGCTGATTTTCCTGATGGCAAAATGAAATGTAGTCGAAATGGTAAGCAGACATTTAATGGTGTCTGACACTACCCGCCAATTCTAACTGGGCAAAAGATGTATACCAATTCACCGGCTTAACGTTTCACAAGGTTAATACCAATTTGAAAAAAGTAAAAAATGTCTCAAATATAAACGTTTTATAATCATGCTCGCTCTTCGCCTAGACGACTTTATTTTTTATGATAGATCAAACAGAAAGCACAAATTATGATAGGCTAATGTCTCCTTCGACATCAGACGTCAATCATACACACGTCATAAACCCATCTGTGGCATCATAACAGCGAGTGACACTGGCTGAAGAATAATTACAGGGACAAAAGACGTCGCCCCGAAAGATCTACATGGTCGTAAAGCTGGTGGACAACCTATCAGATCGCAATGTGATATCTTTACAGGTGTATGCTCAGGTGCTTTGCCACAGGAGTCATTTCAGCAAAGACCATTAAATCAAACAGTACAACGTGCGCCTCCATCATCAAAATTGAACCTTGATGTTGCAGCAGTTATAAACGAAGAGGAACGTCCAGGTCGAAATCTGCGAAACTATATCGTTCCTAATGTGTTGAAAAAGGAAGTACATTATATTTTGAAAGGCATAAATTGACACTGTTTGATATTTTATACATGTACAGTTAATGAAAGAATTATTGATGGAGAATGATATCAGAAGTGCACAGCCCTTTGTGGATCAGCCGTAAAAGGAAGATGAAGTTCCCTTTTGAGTGACACTCGCAGTCTTTGTATTCGTCTTTACAAGCTGAAGTAACTTGAACTGAAATAGAAAGTATACGGTCGCACTGTCTTTCTTCTCAAGTGCAGCATGCACGTCAAAGCTGTATAACCATAATGGAATGGCTACAATTAGTCTGAATGTGGTCGAAAACACGACCCTTCCTGAGTGCAAAATATATTGACATTTAATTTTTGTACTGCATTTAACTGTGGACGTGGCTACAAGTTTGCTCTGTTATTACACTAAAATTAACAACAAAGAGGTGAACTAATCATTTTGTAACGTCTGTCCCTTCTTTAAATAAAACGTTTCAAAACACCAAAACGAAATGCATTAGCCCTGTTTCACATCACCAAGGTGAACATTAAATTTGAACCTATTTGCAGTTGTGGCGCTACTCTTTACTACTCCAAGGCGCGGCAGCCCTGCAGTTTAAACCACTGATATTTAGTCCTCATTCATTGAAAATGAAAAAAAAAAAAGATGAAACGTTTCTTCCGTTCCTTCATATTGTCCTTGACAACAGCAAATGCGTATCTGGATGTAAAGATTAAAAATGGAAAAAATATATATACCATTATATAGTTCTTCAATATAATCTGTAAATTCCACAATCACGATGAAGCAAATCAAAGATCGAGATCCATCATTCATATTTGATCAGAGGCAATTAAGTTGCAAAAGTATTCGAACATGTACATCTCACAGACGGAAGCTTTTGGTCACATACTGAATCAATACGAGGAGCCCTCAGTGCACTAATGGTCATCGAATCAAAGTTGGTCTTGAACCACGCACACATGTACTTCTTCTCCTGAAAGTGAAAATATAATGAGTATATTTCCCAATAGAACTCTTATAATTGCCACACACGAAAGAGTCTCTCACGCATACATGTCCAATGGTGTCAAGTACATTCCCTGTCCTTTGTGTAAATATTGGTACAGACTCTTCAAGACCAAGCAATTTCAGATTTTTGTGTCAAGGCAATGCGGGGTTATCGAATGAGGAACATTATTGGTAAAATTATTTGTGTACAAAAAGATATCATTAAGATTATATCCAATGGATCGGAACTTAAAAAGTTGATCTCCTAGCCGAATTTGACATGTATTGTCATGGAAATTAAGGTGTAGAACAGAGACACTAATGCGCATATGTCTGACCAAACCAGCTGTCTCTTCAATATATATATGGGGAACTTGATGGAATAGATATGATAAAAATGAAGTCAACTCACTGAGGTTAGATTCCTCAACATAGGAAGCGGAAATTGGCACTTCAATGAAATGCTAAACAGCATTTACTCCATGGGATTTAGCCTGAGTATACCTTGCAATAGCTAAAATTCTTAAATAGCCCACGATTTATCGATCGTGTCTGGCGAATTCTTTCACCTGGCATTACAAGGTCCTGGATTGGAAGGCCTGAGTTTACCTGGAGATCCCTTTACTTGGGCAGGTCCATCATTGCATAGCTTGAGTCAGGTCAAGTTTACATTAACTACAAGCTTTATAGAACATATATTGCCTCTGGCTGTCAAAGCAAGGGTTGGTAACAATGAGACATTTTGATGCAGATTTATGGACGAAAACGTCGGTTGAGCTGTGAAGATTTGACAGCCTTCTGGGATGCTTCTACGGATATTCCGTTGAAATTATACAACCAAGGTAAATTACTTGCCATGATTCTTATCCTCCCCGGGAAGCTGTAAATGTGGAAAAGATTAGAAAGGACGTTATAGGCATCTTGCACTCAGAGGAAGGAAATGGCTCTTTAAACCAACGTCATACATTTCCTCAAATACCCACTCAACCTCCTTATGGTAACCATCAGCCACGACAGCTCATCAGCATCCAAGGCTAAGTGCTGGTATTTACACTTGAACACGCGCGGTCAAGGTTCTTTCACATAGGCACGTTTAATAGTAATCATTTTCCATGTTGATGTATTCCAATAATCTCTGCACTAAGTCATCGTACTTTGAGGCTTGTTTGTTTTCCCTCAGAAGGTGAACCTTGCGTTTAAGCATCCCATTTAGTTTCTTCTGCCTAACACGAAAATGTAGCTTCGTCGAGGGGTTTCATTCTGTTATTACGTTTTCACCTGTACAGTTGCACTCAACTCATTCCATACCAGTCCCTGATATTTCCGTATATTTATCTAGATTTAAGACGACAACTACATATTTAAATTCTTAATTTAAAGAGCTTTCGTTCGAGTACCAACATGCCTATAGTCTTAAGTCAGTGGTTCTGGCACTGACCAAGGTCTGTCATCATATTGTGGAATGAGTTTAACATACCAGTCATTATTCATCTTCTTTTTCTTGC
The DNA here is from genome assembly GCA_964020975.1 of Hermodice carunculata. Lineage (NCBI taxonomy): Eukaryota > Metazoa > Annelida > Polychaeta > Eunicida > Amphinomidae > Hermodice > Hermodice carunculata. The sequence continues at coordinate 3,032,645 of OZ026619.1, forward strand.
GGAGAAAATCAACTATTTACCAGGCAGATCAGAACATGAAAATTGGCAAATACACTTATGAATATGTAAAGATAATGATGGACTAAAATTTTATGAAAACAAACCTACGAAAAATGAGCTTCTTGGAAATGAAATTTTCTGGTCTGAACTGTTGATCTGTTTGAAAGACATATCAGGGCAATTTACAACCCTAACAAAGCGCAGTGTGATGTGACCCTGGACAATACGTTCAAAAAGGGGTGATCTGAGTTGGTTTAATTTCTTGACATGCAACCTTTCATTCCCATGGTGCATATTTGTGACACCTAGCAACCCATTCCATTTGAGGTCAGGTGTAAAAGTAGATCAGCAAAGTCCATTACATTACAGTAAACCTAACGGTCCTGAAAGTTTCACCCTGAAAACGAGGAAGAATTTTGTTTTTATCCAGTAATCTACCTGACGTACATATAAAGTCATCCTGCAATCACACCCTGGTGTGATAAAATGGAAGTTTAAAGTTTAATTGACAACATATAGATAGGGTAATTTTATACCTGTTATATAATCCAAAAGGTGAGGATCATGGCGAGTGACCAAAAGATGTGGGCAGTTTACCATAAACATGATGGGCAGCACCATCTTTAGGTGTATTCAGAACTTACCCAGATCTCTCCTATTGGAGACAATGGTGATGATGACCCTGTAATTACTTCACCCCACAATGGATCCACGGAGGGTCACCCTTGTTGACAGCTGGCAGGAATTGTAAACAAAGGTCATGTCACAGAGAAACAGTGCAACATCATATCCAACAATATAAGGCGCAATACGCGTTGTTGTTAGAGAGGAGGTTGCACAACTAAGAACTGATGTAGAGTCCGTTGTTACTCTATAACAGTCTTTAAATGATACAATCAAGGGACTAGTAGACTGTAGCACCAAGGTTGAAGCAGTCTTTACTCTTTACTGCCCAAACTCTCGTCCAAAATGAATGAACTTTCCACTACCCTCTGCATGCAAATACTGGACAACGACACCCACAAGAAGAAATGCTCACTGATCATAAATTGTCTCAAAGGTCCAGCTGGAAAAACTCAACAAGAAACAAGAAAAAGTTGTATGATGTTTGCTAAAACACAATTACCAGTTCATGATGCTGCCTCCACTCAATTTAAAGTATGTCATCGAGTTAGTCAGCAAAAAGATACTGGCATAATCATCAGCTTTGTTGACCCGGACAAGCAAAATGAATGGCTGGTGGGGGCCAGGCAGCCCCAGAACCATGCAGACAAGATCTCCGTCTCTCAGGATATACCCCGAGTGACAGGAAAGCTTAAAAAGAATATACTGGATTAAAGGCAAAATTTTTCTCCTGATCTGATAAAAAGACAAAAGTGAGGTGCCTGGAAACCTGGCCGTGGGTAAAATTGGTCATCCAGGGTGAAAACCCTTAGTACCCTTAAGCTACCCACAGAGAAATAGTCCGAGATCTACTTAAACGTGAACTTGAAACAAGCTTAGAAATGAGCTAAATTTCACCCAACCAGATTATGAAACTGCTAAAACAGGGACAATGTAAGCATTAACAGCCACAAGTATAGGGGAACTCTCCTTTGGTGACTCTTTTTCTTTGCCCTGCCACAGTTTTGTCGCAAAAATGTGTTTTTCACTTTCAACTTGTATTTTTTGTTCGTTCGTTTCACTTTGTGTGGATTTTCTCAGTTTGACATTTTTCAGAATCCTGCTTAACTCAGTGTTTATGCTGTCAACAGATATCTTCCACGCTGTGGTACTAATTATCGCTATCATATCATTTCGGATTTCATCATACTCTTACATTACATTTCAAACGATGAGACCTGAAATCATCAATGAGGACGCGTTAAGAAATTTTGGGAGTCTGTCTGCAAATTGTTTAATGAGCTCTTAAAGGACATAATTGGCTTAGAATATACCTAATTTTTGGCCTCTGCCTCACCGTATTTCGAAACTAAATATGTAGCTAAATATTTCAAGCCATTAAAAGATACCTTTTCTGTACTAGACCTAAACATTCAAAGTTTGAATTAGGGTTTGATAAGTTTTACATGCTGATGAATGACCTGACAAAAAATAATTTTGAATTTGATGGTGTTTCCTTGCAGGAACCTTAGCTGGATGCACACACACCCAATGTTTTACTTTTTACCCTGAATAATTATGCTATGATTACCCTTGGAGTTACTTGTAATTCCCATAGTGGTGTACTAACATATTTGCACAAAAGTTGAAATTATTCAGCCAGGACATTTTATATTCCAAACTTCTTTGTTTGGGAAGGACAGTTTGTTGACATCTTTATGAATGGTACAGAAAAAAGGACAACATTATGTAATATCTATAGACCACCTACAGACAGAAACGAGGATATTGACATGTTAACCACTGAATTTAGCCCAATAATTGAACCTTTATCACCAGAATCATCCGAAATAATCATTGTTGGGGATTTCAATTTGCACTTGTTAAAGATAAACACCAGACAAAAATGTGCGGAATATTTAGATATCATGTTATGTAACAGTTTTTATCGTAAAATTACGTTGCCAACCAGACTTACGGAGAGAACAGCTACCCTGATAGATAATTTTTTCAGTTCGCTCATGTATATCTGGGATTTTATTTTCACGTACCTATTTTTACTTGCATTGATTTGAAGTTAAAGCTCAAATACTCCAAAAATTGTTGAAAATTGAAACAAAAGACCTCCATGCTTTACAACAGTTTTACAATAAAATTAAGAGTACAAATACTATATGTAATCTGAATGCCGACTTATATTATAAGTGACAATATAATTCGGTATTCAAGATAATTATTATGCTAAAAAAAAAAACCCGAGAGACTATAAATGTTATTCTTCACAGCAACTAAAACCGAAAAGTCTGCTCTTCTATTTTTCTTTGCAAATCGACAATAACAAAATTACGAATAAAGAAATAAATGCAAAGAGATTCAATATTTATTTCTGACATATTGGCCTCAAGGTTGCAGTTAAAATTAATGTTAATGGGGGATCTTTTACATCATAAACGCATTGAACATATTTTCTATGTCTCACCTGTGGACTCATCTTGCATTGCTGCCATCATTTAAAATTAGACACCTAGGACCTGTACAGGGCATGATAATTTGTCAATGAAATTACTGTAAGGTCTCAACATATGATTATAAATCAGTCATTGGTAACTGTGATTTTTTTTCCATAAAATTTGAAAATTGCGAAAGTTTTTCCTTTATTTACCTCATTATTGCTTGTCATAGCCAACATTTTTGAAAAGGTTGTATACAATCAACTAAATGAATATTTTATGGAAAAATGCTATTCTACAATAGTCAGCATGGAAAAAAGCACAGTCCACTGAAACTGCTGCCTTGAATTTATAGATCGAATTATGAAAATGCGCGATCACCAAAAATTACCTATAGCTATTTATCTCGATCTAATCAAAGCTTTAGATAGCTTGGATCATAAAGTTCTCTTGTATAAACTTGAGTATTATGGCATAATAGGTGTCGCTTGGGAATGGTTTACGGACTACCTAACTGGTAGGTAACAGTGTGTTTATTTTGATGGTTTGTATTCACATGTTCTACCTGTAACCACGGAGGCGCCCCAACGGTCTATTCTTGGCCAGCTCCCGTTGATTATATATACAAACGATCTGTACTAGCTTCAAACCAGTTTGAATCCATTTTATACGCAGATGAGACACTTTGATAAATTCTTTGTGTTTTTCAAACGTGACATCTGATACCGAAGGTAATGTGTCAAATTCCATTAATATAGAATTGAAAAATGTTCATAATTGGCCAGCTGCTGAGATTGCATGTTGCAAAAACGAAGTAAATTTATTTCATTTCCACAGGAAAAGATCAATTTTGTGTAAGACTTAAAATGGATGGTGTTGCGATTTGCAAGGTTGACGATTTTGATTTCCTTGGCTTGTGTATGCATGGACATTTGAATTCGAATTCCCATTTATCCAAAATTGGCAGCACACTTTCCAAGTAGTTAGAATTTTCAAAAACGTGGAAAGTATCTCCCAACAAGAACGTTACTTTTAATATGCAATTCCCTATTTTTGTGTTACAAGAGAAAGTGATACTTTTCATATGTAATGCTAGGTATAATGGTCATACAGATACTGAATATTTTAAAAGCACGTGATAATTTGCGGTTAAAGGCACTCAAGTGTTATTGCCGCAGCAAAGAGGAAGTTCTTATTTGACAATATGTTTGAATTTACTTTTGCATTACACCTCATTCCACACGCCCCACAGGATGACCTATTATCTCTGACACCTCATTTCACACGCCCCAGCGGAAGACCTATTATCTCTGACATCTCATTTCACACGCCCCAGCGGAAGACCTATTATCTCTGACTCTCATTTCACACGCCCCAGAGGAAGACCTATTATCGCTGACACCTCATTTCACACGCCCTAGAGGATGACCTATTGTCTCTGACCCTAAAAAAAACAACTTTGAAAAATTGTATTCGCTATTACATTCCTGATTTGCTCCAAAATATTACTCCCTGCATCCACTACGAAACCCTAACACATTCATACCTCGGCTTTTTCTAAATACATTAAATCACATTTTGTAAATAAATATCAATGTGAATGAACCATGCGTATCTTTCATGTATGTAACAATCATGAAACTATTGTTCCACTGGAAATAAGTTACCATTTCAGTCTTATATTTTTATCTCTCAAGCAGTAAGCGTTTTGAATCCGCAATGTAACTGCTGTAAATACGTGATCTGTTTTTGTTGGTGGCCTCAGTGAGAGCGGATTAATGGCCTTAGTTGGATATTTTGTACTGCTCAAATTAGTTAAAAAACAATGTCTTATCACGTTTTTTTTGTTGCATGTATTTTGTAAATTTTGTTATCTATTTGTCAAATAAAATAATTGTGATTCTGATTCTGATCCTGAATCACCCGGACGGTGTGCAAAGGGTTAGTTATTGTTCTCCATTTTCTTTGTCACAATTACCGAGCGCAAACGTACTGTACCCATGGAAACTCTGTAAGGGGTTGTCTTTATAAAATCGGTACATTCAGTAGGATACAAACGAACTTATCCGGGTACTTACGATGAAGAGAGAGCAGAGTGGCGGTGAACTTAACTCAGATATAAGCTAAACATCAGGGCAATTGGAATACTTCGTCGCACATGCATATGACAATATATAGAGTAAAAAATGATTCTGTGGGTGGAAGATTCCATGGATTTATTATGGTAATACCTGACTAAAACGTCTTCAAATTTGATGTCAAAATTAGAGGTATGAAAAGACTAAAATCACCAAGTTGCACTTTTACGATCGCCAATCTGTACGATTAGCTATGTCTCTTTCAGTGCCAACTGCGACCCAAGCCGAACTACATAAGAGTGCCTGGCATAATAAGGGTGCTAGATTCATGTTCCCTGTTAAAAGACCTTTAACTCAATACGAGTATGCCTGTTGTATAACTCTTTCAGTGCCAAATTTTGGACACAGTCAACAGCGTTTCTCGGCGCGTATTGGACGCATTGCGCCCAATACGCGCCGAGAAAAGCTGTTGACCTGGGATATTCTCTGAGGAACTATAAGCATGCTGGTACTTAAATGAAAGGTCTTTTAACGAGGATTAATAATCTGGTATCCGTGTGATAATTCAGACTAATTTGACCTAACCATAACGGCTGAAGTCGCGCTTGGCACTGAAAGAGTTTATAGAATATAATAATACAGGTCAACAACTTTCTTCGGTGCACAATGCACCTAAAGCACGACTAGGAAAGCTGTTGACACGGTCTAAAATGTAGCACTAAAAAGTTTAAATGATATTATGTAGATGGCATCGTGCTGCATATAAAACTCGTCAACGTAGCTATATCTGAGGTTAGTGAGCCTTTTAGAATTTAATATCTCAATTACGAGGGCAAGGGGGACTGAAAAGCAAACAAACTTTTTGAAACGGAATTCGCCGAATTTTCCATGTCTTTGACACATATACATTCTGTCCTCAGAAGTATTATATCAAGTAATTAGAATAGCAGAAAGCAGTTGTGACGAATCAAATTTACAGGGCAGAGGATTACAGGTAGTTCCCCCTCGTCATTATAGATACAAATAGTCAACATTGGTTGTCATAGTGCTTTAATTACGAACCAGACGCCATATACTGGGGATATTTAAACTAGCCCCTATTTCTGCATTTCAGCTAGACTCTTTAATAGATCAGCTAGCATATAGTGATGACAGAAGCGATTTAGCATTAGGGCACGCACCTTAGGGTTTTGTAATCCCAGAAAAATAACAAATGACTTAATATTAACTAAAGGAACCGAATTGAGTATATATTTATCTATCAACCTCCTTAACTAATGTCATGAACTATTACTTTGTTGTGTAATTAATACAAACTTTTTTCTTCTTGTGATGCACCTCAGATTTTGTTGGCCTAAATTAACTCTTTCACTGCCAACTGCGACTAAAGTTCAACTGCTCAACACTATGATAAAGGTGTCGATTGCCCACGTCAACAGCTTTCCTGGGCGCGCTTTGGGCGTAATGCGCCCTTAGAGCCGAGCACAGCAGTTGACCTTGGATATTTTGTTGACCTTTGATATTCTGTTGACTTAGTCTGGAATTAAAGCTTCAAACGTAACTTACAGACATCTGCGTAAGATGATCGTGCTCCAGACTTTCACTTTCCCATAGGATATGCAGCCACACATATATTTCCAACACGTATTATTTCTATGTATACTTTGTTAGATACGTAATGCTAGTCATACATAGACTTATTCCCCCTTTATTTGGTCTGTTTGAACCATGTGTAAAGGCATCCATGCTCCCGCTTTAAAATTCATTGCAGACTGACCATCTATCAGACATGACCGACAAGACGAGTCGTCATTGCTGTGTACATGTATGTGATTTATGTTGAAAAGTCACCAAGTCCCACTGTCATAAAAATATAAATGGAACATGGCCTTGCACCAACCTAGCGTTAGGTGCTAAACGTATGCAATCCGCAGTACCGGTAATTAACCTCTCAAGCTGATACTAACACAGAAACGTCTGGCAGGTCTAAGTAGGCAAGTTTCGTATATCATTCGATTCCATTTGACATCATTGGCCTAAAATTGTTAAAATGGCAAGACAGTAGTTATGGCTTTAGGCATGAACGTCGTGTCACAGTATCCATCAACTGGCATATGTATGTGTGATTTAAAACACACAATTTGAACCTATGGCAATAAAATAGTTTGCCGATCCAATTTTATAGGTCTTCGGTGATTTTCTTGTCTGGAATAACATTTCGGTGTTGGAATTTTACCAAGCTATGAGAATCCATGCATTTGAATGGAAAATGACTTTACAACGGATATACCATACTCTTTAATATCGAACATAACATACTGCTGCAATCTAACGCGCAGATATGTTATTCCTTCCAGACAAGAGCATGTTTATAGTTGCAAATAGGATTTTAATCAGGCTGATATACACCACATGCCGTGGAAAAGTGGCATAAAAGATAATAATTACTTTTTAAAACGGAAATAATGAAAATAATGTCGTCACGATAGAGTACGAAATTTCACTTTTATGCCCATAAATTACTGGTTCGTGTCAGAAAATGCCGTTTTCTATTATTTATAGTTTTTCAACATAGTCATAACCAGGTATTTATGTACGACCATGACTGTGTCTTCCAGTAGAGTATTTGTAAAACATATTCACGGGGCAATTTATTATCAGTGTTATATATGAGGGAAAGCAAGTCATATAAATCTTATTTTTAGCTGTTGCGGATTGACCAACAAATTGAAAAGTTGACAGAATGGATTTTTAGCATGACTGATCCTGTTCGTGACCTCATCATCCTTCTATGGGATATACGCAAGAGTGAAAGCCAAGAGGACGCGTGTCTGTGGTTGTTCTTATATCTTCACTGGTTCAATACTGCATGCATTCCCATTACTAAAGTGATTACAGATAATTTCACTTGATTTATTGTACTAGTTACAAAAGCCACCTATTTCCATTTCGTTGAAATGTCTCATGTTTATTGCCGAGAAGAAAGTATTAGACCGTCTTGCAAAAATACGTTGTCTACAACCTGAGCAATTCCTTAATATCTTGTCTCATTCTGGTATCAGGAACGTTTCCTGCTCTAAGGAAGACGAAAAGGTGGTCGTTGACCTAACATGCCATCTCGATAGGTCTAACTTACAATTGATTTCATAAATGTTTTTCATTAACAAGGACATTTAGTAAAAAGATTGAAGCAGACGACATTTGACATCCGGATAGTTTCCTTTGGCTTGAGCGGGAAAGTCCTTGTGACACAGGAGACAAACGAGCTTGATGAGGCAGATTTCTCTAGGAGCTCTTCAAAACTACATGTCATTCGATTATAAGCAGAAACTGCACAAAGATACGGTCACTTCCCGCATCTACCGCGACAAAGTAGACACTGTCGTTCCTTCCTTTTGGATGCAAGAAGTAACCGAGATAATATTCAGATATCACGACCTAATAAACTTTAAAGAAAAGGGTCTCGACTGATCGGATAGATACATATATGAAAACAATCATTAATGCCAGGTCAGATCTTTCCTCGAAGTTGCATTTTGACCGGCATGGCAAAGCAACGGGTACCCAGGTATTCAAATATTGTGGCGGAACTGGGTTAAGAAAAACAATACCCAAGAACTCGATTCATCTTGCAGGATATGAAGCAGACTATGGCAGACATTATAATCCTTCAGCAAACATGTTCGCAATAAGACCTAGCTTGTCAGTTCATTTTATTTAAACACAACTTTTCCCTAGCTGTTGTTTTCTTCCATTTGACAACTATTTCCATTGACATGGTTTTCCTTTGTTTTTGTTTTTTGTTTTTGCCCGAAAAGTGGAATTAGACTGACTTAAATGCTCAGTTTCTGCAATGCATGATTGACGAATTTGAAATTACATACATGGAAAACAACAAGACCATTGTATTTGTGTCTTTTTGTCCAGAATCACTTCTTAGTACTCATCACCCTATTCCGCAGTACGAACTCTTTACTGTCCACAATATAACCTGTCACTTTCTAATCTATATACACATGAAAGTACTATCGTACTTATTGAGCACGTTCTTCCGTAGAATTTTGACATAGGCTGTATTAGCCCGGATATATTAAAGGGTCTTCAGCGGGTAATTACTCAGAACATGTTTCGGAGCCCATACCCGTACACTCTCTGAGTAGCGGCTCGTTGTCTAAGCTAAATATTCAACAAAGACAACCCACATACTAATAAATAAATATAAACTGAATGAATTAGCTTAAGGCGTGAAGTTTTGCTTGTAAATGTAGAGCTTCCTTATATATGAAAGAAACTTGTAGAACAAAACATAATTACTAAATTTGTATAGTAAAAGATCTGAAAAGAACAATTTGACTAAACCTTTAACCAGTATGTACCCTATCTAGCTGGGCGGGTTATCTTAGGTAAAGCACCTGCTAGTGTGTACCTGAAGTAGAAACAAACTGGGGCATGATATTGAGTCCAAGTGATTGTAAAATAAACAGTTACAGCTGGACCACCTCTACAAACCGAGGTAAATCCTAACAAGTACTGCAGCAAATGACATCCAGCACCAGAAATGTAAACCTCACTTTAAAGGTCCCAAACGGTAAAGCTCTACTTCGCTGTCAACCCTGAGTTAAGGGTTCAACATAATGGGTCAGGTTTGTGACATATGAGTAAATGCTGTCAACTTTGAGTATTTTTGTCGATATTGAATGAATGTGCACTTATTCATGTCAGAAAGAAAGTCATTAGTATTTCTGTCAAAAACATGTCCTCAAAACATATTTTTTCTAAACCAGACTTAAAGTACAATTAGGCAAACTTGGAACAGATGTCGACCGCTGCTTGCTACCGATAGCCCCTGGGGGTTTAACCTGACAGAAAACGTGTAAGCTTAACATGTCTGCAAGTAAATATTAAAATAGAATTATGCCGAAAGATAAAATTAAGTAGCAAACCGGGCATGTCTCAAATCTGTAAAATTATTGCAGACAAGCTTTCTAACAATCTTTGTATATTAACAGCAAAATTTGAAGGACAAGTCAGAATAGAATGAAAGTCATTGATATTTAGGTAAAAAAAATTGCAATCAAAATATATTTTTTCTTAGCTAGATATCAAGTACAATTTGGTAAGCTTGTATTTGTCGAAGGCCGCCGCTTGATAGCGGTATCGCCTTGGGTTTAACTAACAGAAAACAAGCTAGCTTAACATGTCTGAAGAAATTTACAGCCAAATTTGTAGACATATGTGATCAAACGTACATCTTGGAATCTTCTTGATTCAAGTTTATTGTAAACAATTATTTGGTCCTAGGTGCAAAGTCCTGATATTCAGAACAAATAACAACAAATCACCAAATTTGTGATAAAATGTATTATATCCAATAGCTTCGGAAATATTACTCTCCAGGAACGGATAGTAAACTACTTCAAATTTAAACTCATCTCTTTTGTGAGAAAATTTGATACAAAACCTGTCATTAGTGACCCGAATTTCCAAGTCCAGAAACACATCTTTGATATCATCTGAATTGTTACCTTCCAAAGGGATATCTTTTTGATTCATTTCTCTAGCAAATTCAAGGAACCTTTGTACATTTCCACAAGCAATGTCATCAATATATCTTTCGTTGTTTCATAATTTGTAACCATTTGAAAGTCCTTTTTCATCGATTTATCCAAATACCTAAATTCAAGCCAGGTTAACTAAAAATCTGCAAGTAACGGGGAGCAGTTGCTACCCATTGGAATGCTTTTTATTTGGTAAAAAAACAATGGTCCGCATTGAACATGAGTATTAAAAAATTTTATATCATCTATGAAAGTTTCAAAAGTGTAAGATTTATCGTTACTTTTTGACATACTTATTGTGCGACCAATATGCTTTCTTTGAATATGAATTAATATTTACGTATGGTTTACCATTATATCAAAACATTTTGCTCATTACTTCTGAAACTTTCAACTTCATCTATGGGTATGTTTGTGTACAGCGTAGAAAAATGAATACATTTGATATTTTTTACTTTGAAATCTTTGAGAATATATACAAACTCGGAAGATTTGCTAATGCTCCAAAGCAATTTATTTCACAGTTTCTAGAAATTACATTACAGTATTTACAGAAATGGTTCGTAGTTACAGTCAAACACAACGTAACGTCCTTTGGTAGTTGTTTTGTAATTCATTTTGAAGCACCAGTTATGAATCTTGATTTTTAAGGGTTTTTATGTAATTTGGGTATCCAGAACAAAAGTGGAATAGAGGAGTCCTCTTCAGAATTTTTTTTCATTTCATCTTTATGTGTATCTATCAAATTGTCAATGGATTGTTTGTTTAAATATATATATATATATATATATATATATATATATGCCATTTCCTCTTATGTCTGAAATACTGTTTATACCAAGTTCATTTTTTAAAACATCCAGATGATAATTTTTGGCAGAGTGTCCAAAAATTGTTACCTGCCTTATTAATGTTAGTGATTTCAAATCTTTCTTGTAGTTCTGTGACTGCTTTTAGAAATTTAGGCTGTTTTAAATTTACCGTTTTGAAATTCTTAATGTGGGATTTGTAACGATGAATTCTATTTCTAAAAACTTATTTCAAGTTTGTCAACCATCTGTAAAATTTCCGAAATACTTTTTTTGCCCATTTCATACAGTAGGAAAATGCATCACATGTATCCTGAAAAATACTATCAATGTTCAACGTAGGACATATCCAAAATTTTGGACGTTTTTTCATCAATTATTTCAAACTGAATTTTGTATTTTATCCAAATTACCTGTAAATACATGTTTGTGGTATGTATCAACAAAATCAGATTATTTACTGTTCGACATACAGTCACAATTTTGATTCTCTGCGATATCCCCTAGAGTAATTGAAACCAGAAATGTCTTGTAATTCATGATACTTTGTCCAATATTATTGCCATGTTGATAGGATATAAAAAGGGATCTTTTATTTTGTATTCCTTAGGAATCATGTTATGAACACATTTCAATTTGAAAAGGGACTGAATGTTCAGTGACTCAACAATTTTGTGTTTGAAAGGAATGCTTTTTCACGAAAACTTTGTGGAAATGTGTGTTCAGAATAAGTGAAACCCAAATACTCACTGATTCTGGTTATATCCCGAAATCAAGCTGCTTTAAGGCCTATATGCAATTGATCAATGCCACGAGAGAAGGCCTGTAGTAAATTTTGACGAAGGCCTTTTGTATTCGCATGCCTAAATTTCCCGTTTTTCGTGATTTCCTTTGTCTTCTTCTTCTTTGAATACCAGCCTGATTAATATGAAAAGGTGTGCGACTGCTATCAAGAGTTGCAAAGTCCGCTTTGACCTATTGTAATGTCTTCCACCCTTTAAGCTACTGTATTGTCTTCTACCCTTTGACCTACTCTAACGTCTTCTTTCATTTGACCTACTGTATTGTCTTCTACCATTTGACCTACTCTAACGTCTTCTTTCATTTGACCTACTGTAATGTCTTCTTCCCTTTGGCCTACTGTATTGTATTCTACCCTTTCACTTACTGTAATGTCTTCTACCTTTCGACCTACAGTAATGTCTTCGACCCTTTGACCTACTGTAATGTGTTCTTCCCTTTGACCTACTGTAATGTCTTCTTCCCTTTGACCTACTCAGGCTACTGTAATATCTTCTTCCCTTTGCATGACACCTATAATTCCCGACGGGTACTTAGGTATTGGGATGCTCAGGTATTCAATATCTATACCTGACAATCATTGTCTACAACATTAGTTTTGGAGAAATTATGATATATCATATTGCTTCGGTTAGTTTATTTAACCGGGAATGCAAAATAAATGTCTGATTCAATTAGTACCTTGAGTTTGTGGAATACAGATTTCATTTTATCAATAGGACGATCAGCCAGAGCTGGAACGTGAGGATGATCCCCAGATTGGTCAGGATGTGGTCTTTGCTCTCTTACGTATAATTTTATGATGCGCTAAATGTTCCCTATGTCTAGACCACGATGGCAAATAGCTTTGTTATTTTTGCAAGTCATACCACAGTTGTCCTTACGGCAAATCGTGGTCTTAATTCTGCGTAGATGAATGTATTAGATTGAGGGACTGGTATGACACGGGTTAATGCCGCGAGGTGAACAATCGATGCAATTTCAAGATATCAACCAGTCTTCTGAGATCAAATCACATAGTCACTTTCCAACGTTTTAGTAAATCAAAAGGGAATAAATTTTCAGCTATTAGATTATCGATTCAGGATAACGATCATCAATTGGAATTGCCTGACATTCATCCTATGATTCTGAAATGAAATCTTAATTGAAATGATATATCTTCTTTACCACCGCAAATTGTGAAAAAACACATACCGCCCTCGATGAACCTAAATTTTCCGTACTACTTGTCCTAAAATATCTGGTAGTAAGTTTATATGCACCAGCTTGTACACTTGAGTATAAATTTTGTGTAGCGTTTCAAAATTTGACGATTCCTTGACGCTCGAAATTTTAAGTTTAAGCAGCAAATAGATGTACTTCTTCATTATCTTGTGCAATCTAGAATACTCATTTCCTAGAATTTCCAGACAACTACATTTCCCTGTCGAAAATAATCTTCAGTTAAGTCGTTTCATTTTGTTTCAGAATAAAACCAATTTCCTGGAAATAAGTTTAATATAACAAGATTTTCCATAAAATTATATCGTAATGATATTTACAATCTATTTTTCATGTTGCTGAATGGTGTGACTAAAAGTGGTATGTTACAGAAAGGAAATCATTATCTCGTGGGTACGTGGTGTATACTGCCCAAGGTTCTACATTGGGTCAGAGACGCAGGACACATAGCTGAATACGTGTATCCCAAGCAGTCATAAATTCATTGGATTATTTGGATGTTGGCTGCTATATTCAAATTACAACCTTCTCTCAAAAGTGGCCGTTTTAAACCACATTCTGCACATATAGTGGAAAAACAATGTTATAATCATTTTTAATTTTACAAGTGTGAAGAAATTTTACGCTCATTTGAAAAATGATGATAGCACTTTTTAGAATGTACTAGTAGCAATTTGTAGATTCACAACTGACAACGCCCCCCCCCCCCCCCCAACTTAGGGTGATTGGCCAATTGAATGGAGCGCAACGAGATAGGTTCTCCTGGGCAGTGAGAAATTAAATTTACCAATGTCACCTTCTGAGCACTTCAAAACCTAAACTATTTCAATGCGTATTACGTTGCAAGGATAGAATGCCCATCCAATGTCATGTTTTTTGTCCTTGAATGGCTTCATCTTAATGATTATATGATACAATTATGCTGGATCTTTACGAATCTGCAAAGAGACAGGACCTTCTTTAAAATGTTGTCTGAAATCAAATTCCCTTCCCTGAGTCCAATTTGCAGGATTTCATTCAAGGAAGATTTGCTATCCCAAGCCCCAAAACTAATACAAGATAATACGAATTAAAGAATACTTTTATAACGTATTTGGAACAAAATGTAGAAATTTAAAGCAAGGTCTACCATATAGACGAGATCGAAACATCAGGTGCTCGTTGACATTCCTTATGCCAACAAACATGCATGTCAGAATGTAAACATCTGTCGCATGACTTGCCACCTCAGACGATACAAGTGATAATTTCTTCAGTTGCAGACTTACAATAATATTGATTTCTCCATTATCATATATATATAATGTCTTTAAATACAGGTCTTTTTATGGTTGTCAAAGAAAGAACAAGCAAAATCTCGCTTTAATTCGTAGAGCAGGTGATATCTACACACAACAAGCGGCTATTATCGATTGACTTTCACAATTACCTCGTACGGAATTATTTGAAAACTTGCTTCAGACTACAGAGGCCTAAACCCTCACTGTGCCTCCCATTTAAAATAGCTCCCTATGTTAGGTTGGGTAAAGGCTGGTCCGGATTAGAAGTACGCGGCATTGTTCATACTACAGGGGAGCCCCAACGGCATAAGTCACAGTGCTACGCTGAATGGATGAATTAGGCTGAACGCTGACACGTTTTGAGTGGCGCGTCGGAAAATATCTGTAATCTATGGTGATATGTGTTCGGATGTGTGTCTGATTATGAGAACTATTACAATTAATTGAAAATTAGAATTCCTCGTTTGTTTGTTTTTGTTTTGTTTGTTTGTTTTCCAAGCGACATCTAACAAAGTTTATTTCATGCAACATGTATTTACATCCTTGTGAACTGTATGCAGTTAATGTAACCAAGGCATCTTTTGACATGTCTTTCTTGAAAGCTTTCCTTTGTCCTCTTGTTCTGGTCCAGTGTGACCTGTACATGCTGATATGTGTGTCTTTTGTACCTCCAGGTTAGTATCATTTGTACTTCTTAGGTAATCCAGTTGAAATAAACACGTTCATAATAATAAAAGCTTGGGTAGATGATGAAATATGAAATATATGTACGGTGATTTTTCTCTTCACATCACCAGCTCATATTTTGTAGAGTTTTTTGTTGTTGTTATTTTGAGAGTTTCCACACAAGAGAAAGTTAAAAAAGAAATTGTCCATAGTTTTTAAGTGCATATTGGTCGAGATATGGATTTTTCAAATATGTTCATCCAGCAATTAAGCTTAACATAAACAATCGATAAATATTATTTCTCTTTGATTTATTTATTCAAAGTAAAGCACATAACATGCTGCAATGATTCCGTGAATATAATAGGAAAAGTCAAATTAGCTCTTAGGTGTGTATACGCCCCAATATACATGTGAATACACAAACATTTGGAGGGCTAGAGCTGTTTATTCCCATTAGTTTGTATGTTAAAGCTTTAATATACCAGTCATTTTTGCAGCTGTGGTTATGATTTTTGTGAGGTATTTAGTTATGCATGCAGATGTACTGTCTGACATTTGGTTTTTCTACGTGCAGTAGATTTCAAGTTATCAAGTTGCAAATTACGATGTAAAGTAATAGAAATACATAACCCTAGCCCTCCACTGACTGCAGTGCTCTCTTTTAGGTAGTTCTTGAACCTTCTATACTTGCCCTTGCCTATTGGCGTGATTATGTGTAGAGTGAGGTACAAACAAGTCTATAATTTTGATTTATGCAGAAGAATGCTCAGACATGGCTTTAACTACCTCAGATATATCAGGATTATTCACTTGGTTACGGCAGTATACAGTATTGCCACGGGAAGGTTCCTTTCTACCAGTAGATTCCTATGGTACCTATAGTCTTCCTTTCATTATAACCAATGTATTTTTTACCACTAACAGATTCCTAACATCTCTCTCCACCGACAGATTCAATTTGGTTCCTGTATTATTTAATTAAGCATCAGTACCAATATATTCTTCTGCACCGACGGATACCCTTCGGTAACTCTATTGTTTTTCTGAGTATTGACTCCCAAGAAATTTTTCTCCACCCACACATTTTCCGGATGGTAACGGTATTGTTTCAACATTAGAACCAAGAAATTTATCTTCACCGATAGATGCCATTCGGCACACGCATTCTTTATCTAAGCATCAGTATTAGCCCTTAAAGTGCTGATTTAAATTTGAGTCAACAGCTTTCCTCGGGACACTTTGCACGCTGTTGACTAAGACTACTTTTCGCTTCAGACAAGGCTTGCTGGTAATTGAATGAAAGGTATCTTCATGAGAAATTTGACTCTTTTAACCATTATATGTTTGATGGTAATTTGAAAGCAGCTATAGCAGTGATTAGCACTTTAAGGGTTAATAAATTATTGTCCACCGACAGATACTCTTTAGTATCTGTTTTGCTTATTTCAGCATTACCACTATCTAAATATTAGCACTAAGAATATTTTGTCTCTCCTATATTACCTTTGGTACCTGTATTCTTTACCTCAGTATTACCACTAAAACGTTTTCTCCATCAAAAGATTCAATTTTGTAACAACATTCTCTAACTACGGTATTACTGTAAGCGCGCCGATCTTTACTTTTCCACCCAGAGCATGGAGCGCTTTTTGCAGGGACACAATTGATCCTCCGTCGAAGAGAACATACAGTACTTCCGTAGTATATGTGCACTGCAAGTAATTGACAAATAAACCTCCCTGATTGTGCCAGTATATTTACTCGTTCGCCAAAAAATGACTCGGGATCGATGGAAAGTATCAAACGGCGGAGAAATGACCAGACAACAGCCAGTGACCAAAGGAAGGAGACGAAATTAAATGGAAGACTGTATGCATGTATGTATGTATGTATGTATGTTTGTATGTATGTATGTATGTATGCATGTATGCATGTATGTATGTATGTAAGTATGTATGTATGTATGTATTGTATTTGTGTCTTTTTGTCCTAAACCACTTCCTAGTAGTCATTACCCTGTTCCGCAGTCCGAACTCTTTACTCTCCATAAGCTAACCTGTCCCTGTGTGTATGTATGTATGTATGTATGTATGTATGTATGTATGTATGTATGTATGTATGTATGTATGTATGTGTGTATGTATATATATATATATATATATATATATATATATATATATATATATATATATATTTCGAGGCTAAATGGCTATCATCTCATGGATAAATCAGTATCCTACCCGGTACAGTTCACCTGAGAGCCTGTATCCTCCAGAGACCCGAAGGGTCGAGGGGTGATACAGCTCGAGGGGGGAACTGTACAGGGTAGGATACTGATTTAGCCATGGGATGATCTTTGTATCCTAAATGTATATGTCATAGTTAGACAAAAAAGGCAAATGCAGCTTTTCCTGGGATTATGTAAGATGCTACATACCTATTCAGTAGCCAAAACATACAATTTCTGGTTCATGATTTTGTTTGACAAAAGCCCACCTTCCCTTCAGGAAGAAATAGACCTAAACTACTGTCCTGTCACGTCATGCGTCTTGTGCGGCAGGCACCCTTGCAACGTGAGTGACGTCATGGCACAAAGCGTCATTAGAACCGCTGTTTCCGCAAATATAGAACGCGAGGGATATACTGACTTTCAATGTTCTTTTAATGGGGAGATTGTATTTCCCTTGGGAAGATATTGGCTGCTGTTAGTGTAACATTATCCATGTGTTCCAATTGGACAGTTTCAGTATCCTCCCTAATTTTGGTTTCGGTATGTCCCTTGAAAGACACTGTATGCTACAGGACTAAAAATGCAGTATGAGGGCAGTTTTAATGTCTACATTTAGGATTTATATATATATATATATATATATATATATATATATATATATATATATATATATATATATATATATATATATATATATATATATATATTATACCGCGTACGTAGCTCATCAGATATCTCTGCAGGTCAGTGCGTGTACATCTCGTAGGCAATAGAGTACCCGGTCAAACATTTGGATTTGATATTGTTTGGATTACACACCACTTAAGATAATTGGTCTGTTTAAATCGTATCAGCAGTCACTGTACATCAGTCACTGTGCATCAGTCACTGTACATCAGTCACTGTACATCAGCAGTCACTGTACATCAGTCACTGTACATCCAGTTAGACGCCAATTGTATGACTCGAAACAATTCGGTTTTACCATGCGTATAATCAATATAAAACATTCATTAAATTTCATATACGCCTGTCAAAGTATTTTGAAAAGCACAATATACGGTCATTATCTATTAATGCAGATGTCAACAAGTCTGCTCGTGACAGTTCCTGTAGTGAATTTTGCTATCAATATCATCAACCAATCGTATTATTCTGAAAACCTGTGATGCATTGTGTGACGATTTACATTTTACAACGTTGCTTATACAGACCCCACGGGGTAGTGTTTATACAAACACGATTGTCTATATTTGAATGAAAATATGCCCTTGAATAAAAATGACAATTGGATACATTTGAATAGAATAAATGATTTGCATCCATACACATTCATGATACCCGAGTTCATATATCACAGAATAGGTGCCGTCTGGGCGCAAGCGCTCTATTTCCAAGGGTGTCGCAGCTCATACATGTACGTTTACCAGCAAGCATTGCAATATATAAAAGCACAACTTTGACTTTTTGAGCAAAAGTCATATGTATAGATTGGATCTATAACACAAAGGCACCAAGATAAATAACAATAATACTATGGAAGTCTCAACAAAGAGAGTTTAAGTTTCATTAGGGTACGGAATCTTTAAACATGCAATGTCACATTGGGCACGAGGTCAAGGTCACCTACTTAAAATCTGAACCAAGCTTTAACAAAAGACTATTGTTTATGTGCAATATGAAAACCTGAGCTGTAAGTGTTTCAACGCCCAACGGAAATAAGCTTTAACATGCAACTTGGTCGTCCTCGTTGAAAAATTCCTTAACGTATCATACAGAAAAGACTGTCGATAAAGTTAACCCGCGACCTTGAAATATTGGTCTTGCTCACCTATATACAGTCCCAACCAAGAGCTCATAAAGGGCTATCACAGTCTGCAACATAAAAGTGTGAGGCGAAAAAGTTGTTTATGTATCACCTGGAAACCAACAGGCGAGTGCTGACGCACACAATGACGCATGGAGAGATTGATTAGAACGGGAAAGTCATATGACAGGCGATAGCCAACAGAGTTCTAAGTGATAGGCACATTATATACATACATCTGACTAGGTATTATGAGTCATGTGAGCTTACAAACTTAAAGTTTGAAAAAGAACTAATAAATAATTAGTTCTGTGTAACATAAATGCCCTTGATGTCCGTTCACAGTCGGCGTAATTCCTTTTGTACGTTAATACATAAGTTGGCTAACTTCTTGATATTAAAATGAGCGTTTTACCCAAGCCAGCCTTTATAAACCCACGAGAGTCTGCATGCATGTAAAACAATAAACGAAGCAATGTGATTTAATAATTTCATCAGTTTACACCGTCTCTATCGCAATAAATGAAGCAATGTGATTTAATAATTTCATCAATTTACACCGTCTCTATCAACTACTGTAAAGCAATAAATGAAGCAATGTGATTTAATAATTTCATCAGTTTACACCGTCTCTATCAACTACTGTAAAGCAATAAATGAAGCAATGTGAAATAATAATACTATCAATTTACATCGTCTCCATCACTTACTGTAAAGCAATAAGTTAAGCAATGTAAAATAATAATACTATCAATTTACATCGTCTCCATCACTTACTGTAAAGCAATAAGTTAAGCAATGTGAAATAATAATACTATCAGTGTACACCGTCTGCACCAGCTACTGTAAAGCAATAAATGAAGCAATGTGAATTAATCATTCTATCAGTTTACACCGTCTCCATCAACTACTGTGCTATCTTTCTGGCGCTCAGTAATCCAACCTGCTCTACGTAAAACCCAACCGTAGACCTTATGTCGCAGGACGGTGAAACAAGGCCAGTTCTGACAGTTTCAATATCGTAATGGGTTTGCCTTTGAATTTTCTTCCATGGGGGCATTTGTTGCACAATTCATCACCTGCCGTGCCAGGAGTGTTGACGAAGCCCATGCTGTTCCATTACTCGTAGCAGATGATTTAGTAAGGGAAGCTGGTCGCAAATTCAATTTGTGGGCATGTGAAACAATAAAACAAACCCGTTTTTAATGACGTGAACCACATATGGGGATGGTCGGTGTCTGTGAACCCTGTCTCCGTATTTGTTGTTTTGCTGATGCTCGCAACCACCAGATAGTTGAGATCACTCAATTATGCATTAATGAGATTTGATATACTCATCAAGTGTTTTGCGTGATTGCCAGGGAATTGGACCACGTGCACGGGATGACATGTAGTATTAGCAATGGGGAACGTAACAATAATAAGTTCCTGGTATTGCTTCTGAATCTGAATAAAAGATGCATTAAATTTAATTAATTTTATTTAAACCGTAAGAATAACGGGTGACGTCGGCTGCAAGTTACCCTTGGTCAAGCAACTACTGAGTTTGAACGCAACAAGTTCAGTCACGGCAGCTGTGCAGTAAGTCGATCAGTGCTGCCATTGGTCATAAATAAGTTCCTACCTGACGTAAAACACCCGAGGACTTCTGGGTTGTTTATAGCTGGTCGCAGACGCTACTCTTCCGGGGAATGGGCACAAAAGATACGACCTCTGTTGACCCTTCTAGTTAAAGATCGCAAGCCTTGATGAAAGTCTCCATATTACGTTATACTGAAGGCTTTGTAATTACTATTTGTATTGATTCTCGACATACAACATTCTTGGTGTGCAAACAAACCGGCGAGTTGTACATCTTTGATTTGAGTATTTCTCTTCCAATAGCAGGGCCACAATTTTCATTTGACAACGGCAAATTTTCGCCCAGCATCCTATCTAAGTGTTAGATTGCCGCAAATTAACCCTCACGTTGCCATGTTACGATACTTCCTCAACAACTTTATCGGGAACGCCCAAAACACGCTTTTCAATATTGTCAGCTACAGCCGTAGTAATTAAATGGGTGTCCTTTCATAATTTCCTTCTGAAGTTTTGATGAAAGCGAAACATCAAAGAAAATAATACATGAAGCACATACATTTAAAATCATCATTGCTGTTAACTGGTTTAAGCGGAAATGTGTTAATAAACTAAGCAGGATTGTTCAGGAGAGGACATGGGTCCATGATCACTCCTTCCAATAAAATCCAGTCGTAGCTGTTCACGTCTCGTGAGTCTGAATGAAAGCTCGCGTGAGACGCATCTCTTGAGCACAGCCTTCTCTTTGAACAGTCAGCGGTGGTTTCTCTAACCCATATGACCCCGGCCATTAGCTTGTCAGTACGCTGGGTGTTCCTACACATGTACAAAGTCGATAGCCAACCAACGTATGAATCAATACAATTGGTTCCAATTCAGGTTATGAACGATCATTTTAAGTCATATAAATTGTTTGGCAGGTAAAAACTACAGTTATAGCTTACATGGGAGAAAAAAATCTGACGTCTTCAAACCACGTTGGTGGCATTTAAAAGCAGCCAAACTGAAGACGTCGGGAGATTTTGGATGACTCAACCCTTTCCTCCCTGCGCATAGTCTCAGTCAAAAGCCGTCATCGGCGCTATTTGCTGTTTTTCTGTCCTGGTCATGCTATTTGAATTCATAATTGCCATACAGATTATAAAACACGAGGGCAAACATTTGAGTACCAGCTGCTTTTTGACCGCTTTAGCTGGGAAAGAAATAATCAATAATATGGTCCATTAGCAACGATTGCTGTGTGTATCTTTGATGTAACACAGCATATTCAGACCACAAGCGTATATTTCCACTTTCTGATTTCTGAAGATTTCTGGAAATCATGCAAAGAAACTTGTCTCAGTCACTTACTTAGCTGCTTCAACCTTTATCCACGTGTGCAGTGCGCCCAGAGCGCCCCAAGGAAAGCTATTGACCATCGGCATAAAATTTGGAATGATCTTCCATGCAAGTTTCATCCAACATTTTGAAATATAAACCCGAAATTAGTATAATACAAGTAGCAGACGACATTTAGATATTAGCAGGAAAAAGCGTCATTACGGTGGAATGAGTTAATTTTGATGCAAAACTGCTTTCTGTCTGAGCTTGAAACCAAATGAAGTTGAGAAAGCACAACAGCCAGATATTAATGGACGGCTTATTAAGGGAATCAGTGTGAGTGGATTGACACAGGGCTCCTAATGTGCGCCTTGTTGCACAAGGCATGACGGTCGTCCACATTTCCCTGAGCAAGGAGGCTGGTATATATATATATATATATATATATATATATATATATATATATATATATATATATATATATATATATATATATATATATATTGTGTAAAACAAAGCAAATAACAAAAGCAGGAACTTCTATCCTGGTTTTGCATATGAGTCAGTCTTCTTTATATGTTGTTTTTATTTGGGAGCGTGCCAAAGAGGTCAGTTGACTCAGTCTTTATCGATACAAGTTGGCGTCACGCTTGGAATGATTTACTTCGAGGATATCACTCTTTTTATGTGCCTCGATTTATCTGTTTTGAATCCTGTGAAACCTCATATAAATTCTTTATTCTAAAAGAGGATACCCAGGTAAAATGTCTTCTGGAGATCCAATCTATTAGTTTTCTATTGTGCTACAGACTGATCCAAGTTTTAAAATAAATATGTTCATAATGTTGTTGAGAAGTCAACGCCAGCCGCTCGTTTCAGAAAGATGCTTCGTCAAAACACGAGTTAAAGGATAATATTTGAATATGATGAAGCTTCACGAAAATGTGCAAAGCGACAATTTGTGATTGGATCACCATGTAATTTTGTTTAATCTGCTTTACAAGATGCTATTCCCACCCGTCGCACTGTATGTATATCCATACTGATGCTTCTCTATATCAACGCTCTATGAGATATGATTACCGTATGTCAGAGTGTTGGACTTAAGTTGGCCACACGTCAGTAAATGTACAAATCTTGGGAGACTTCAGGGACTTGTGCCATTGCAATATGGATCCAGATATTATTGTGTGTATATTCGGTACCGTCCCTGAGGACGTACGGAAATACTCGTGATATGCTCCAAGACTTTTTTTGATTATGTCCTAAAATAGGTTTTAGAAGTCAAAGTGCACTTGGAGGGAGCGTGGTGTTTGAGTATATCATGCCAAGGCACACACCCAAGAGTTCTACTCTTGTCCAATTATTCCATTATCTGCTCCCATTGGGGCTGGATGGGCAATGGGGTTTACATGGAGGGTAAAGTGCCTAACAACTTATCTGTATTAATTGTCAGAGGTCAGACAAGTTAATTAAAAGAATCTCTTGAGCCTGTGTCCAAAGAATGGAAAAACCTACGGGCAGCCTGGTTCAGACAGATGATATCTTTGACCCACAAAAACATATGTGGCCTCAAATAACTAAATATAATTGAAACCACATTTCTCGCAAGGTCAGGGTTCGACGCTCCGAATTAACTTGGTCTAATTCGCTTGAAACTTGAATTGACAACTTAATCAAGATGACGACAGCTCAAAGCTTGTCCATGAGCGACTACACCGATGTTGCCGTCAGTTGTAAGAACGCAATGAAATTTTGAATCCAACATGTGCAATAGGCACACTCAGGACCATTCCTGGTGAGCTAACTGCAACTTTCCCTTGGTGCATGAGATTTCAATATATACTTGTGATCGACGGACAACTACGGCAAACACTTATTACTTTTGTTATCACCGACCCATTATCATTGACACCTGAAATTCGCTTTCGAACTAGACTACCACAGGGGGTTCACCTGGGTAGTTATTGAAATAAATGTATGGCATTTGTTTTGATAATAAGCTGCGTATGCTATTATTTAATGCTGTGGATATATGCCTCAAGAAAACATTTCAGACGTATAATACATCACAGAATATTTCACTATAAAATGCCAGGAGACCATGATGAAGGATATAATCTCAGCAATCGGCAAGGCCATGTGTATATTGTTTCACAATGCAACCGCATTAAAGTGGTCAGATGTCAAAAGAATGAAATAGAAATGTAAACTACATAGCAGGGACAGAGGTATTCACGGCCAAGGTAACAATTCACAATAGTATTAACATATTTTTGGGTATTGGCTTATGATATATGACTTGATATCCTTTGTACAGCCGGAGAGGGAATGAGTGCAATAAAACCTGTCCTTGGTGACACTTCTGTAATGCGGACACCTGTATAATGTGGACAGTTATGTCCGGCAACAAAAGGCCAATTTTTTTTGTTAAAAACGCCTGTCAATTGTGGACATCTGCCAACTTTGGACACTTTTTGCCAGTCCTAGAGGTGTGTCTACAATAGGCAGTTCATTGTATAAATTTTGTTCTTGATATGTGGAGGTGTCCTTGTCAGTAAAAGTGGAACAATAAATTTGATACAGTCTCTAGTTTTATTTCTTCCTGGAATGGGAGTGTAGAGTACATGTCTGTGTTTTGGCGTATAAGGATGAGTAGTTGGTGCTGCGACGCATGTATTTCCAAAATATTTCGCTAAAAATACTATTATCCATGCGTAATTCTCAATTTGTGCTACATTTGAATTATGCTCCAGTTGCACGGGGCGCCTCATGTACTGGTACCTTAAAACTACAAACAAAAACAAATCATTAGATTAATTTGCCATGCAAAGTATAAATCACAAACAGCCCCCCCCCCCATTAAAGCACACGTCTTAATTTCCAAACGTCATGGAAACAACTGCTGACTGGGTTGTGCGTAACATCCACGTAGTTTGGTGCAGGCCTCAAGCGGCGTGTTTAACATTCCATAAAGCTAGGATAACAATCTTCACGCAGTGAAGCATCCTATAAGTCTGGGGAATACGGGTTCTTAAGAGCATCCAACCATTATGCGTTTTACTCTACAATGCCAGATACACAGAATGAACCAATTCCATTACAATTAAACATTCTTACAGTGAGAATTACAAAAAATATGAATGTCTTTCCATCTTTTATAATGATAGCCAAGTTTGACGTTTTTCATCTAGTATTTATCAACCTCTACATACTTTTGAAGTGTGTTGAAAAATTAAAACAAGACTTTCTATTGGCACATGTAAATTGGCTCATATGCACTTTCACAAGAATAAAAGGGATATTAATATATCTTATATCATCGTCAATCTACTTTGACATTATTTGCTTTTTGCTAAAAAAAATCAATACCACCCATATCAGATGTGCTGACAATCTTACAGCTTTTTCCCATTAATTTGGTATGTCATAAGTCCAAGAAAGGTGTACCATGTCTTATTTATTCTTTTCACCCATCTTACTGTCAGAGATTCAATTGAGGAGCTCAAGTGAGGAACCTGGTGTTCCCTTGTACCCTGAATATTATCGGGATGGTGTTTTAATCGTATAGTACTTGTTTCCTGTGGATTGGGTAACACTGAAGCTGTGATGTTAACTGGAGTTGCGCTGATTTTTCACCACTTGAACCTAAACCACGTGTGTGTTGCTCCATGTTCCAATTTATGATAGCTTAAGCAAATTGATACTAAATCAAGGTCATCTGTATTATACTTGTGCATTGGGTTTACAAGATGTATCTATGTTGCAAATTATGAATACTGAATCTATAAGCATTCTTTGACCAGCAAGCAAGACGGATCCACGAGACTTTAATAATTACCTTTCTTTCACCAATATAGAGGGATAGTGAAAGTAAGTGCTTTAATTTTGAGATACCAAATTTATCTGCACATCATGCATTCTGAAAAAGTAAACTTTTTAAAAACATAGTTAGCGGAACTTTCGAGTTTTTGACAACAACTTGGTACAATGAATCGCTTTTTAGGATAGAAAGACAATTAATTAAAGATACATACATCAGTCTGGCAGACAGACACACAGTTCAAAGGTCAAGTATAACGACATTAGGGAAATCTGTGAACTTTTTGCACTTTGTCTCATACATTTATCCTGTAATGTACACTATATATTTCAGCAAAACTATTCTTATTTAGTCTTATGCACCAATGCGAAGATACCATATACGTCATACATGACATTCAACAGAACCATGCTATTACACTTTTTCTTCTTGTATGCCTTTTTTCATTGTCAAAGCATAAAGATGACAGATTGATGTCTACCTCAAGCATTGCGCAACACTAGCAAAACATGACAGTACAGAATACAAATTGATGACATAGTATTTCACTGATGCTATGTTCTGGACATTTAATGAAATTTTATGATTTGGAGGTCAAAAATTTACAAACAAACTTCTGTGTATTCCTGTCGTATCAAAACAGAACACATAATGAACTCAGTTAAGAGATGTACAACGTCGTCAAAGTACCATCAATGTGCAAATCATTTGCAAATACCAAAATCAACTGAAAAAGAATGTCTAATGTGTGTGTATTTGAGGTCATGTCAGTGTCTGGTTAAAAAGACGTTCGTTCAATAAAATCATTGAAAAAAATATGCAATAAGGGTCCAGGTCATAACTCATGTGCGATCGTTAAGTCTGTTGCATGCCTGAAACAAATACAACACAATTGAGTCTTTTTTATCAGAGTCCAAACAAAAAAGATCACGTAATAATGGTCCCGATAATAATGACGACCTCAATCTTACAGGCATGCCGGACACGCTTCGAATTTATGCAAAAAAGCGGATTTCTCACATACCTAGGGGTGTTCCTCTGCAATTACCGTTTCTATCCACCATGACGGTGTGGATAACTTTACCCATTGTTGTAAGACATTATGATTTGTCTATTTTACAGAGTGGTGAGGACTACTTTCTTTTGCATATTCATGAGGTCAGCAGAATGAACATCGATGGTCCTGACGTGATAATGATCTGTTACCCATAAAATATGAAAATACTCTTTATTATCAATTGTTATTACAAATAAATTGATATAATGCTAGTCTTTTGTCACTCTTTACTTTCAAATTCACCATAGAACCATAGAATTATGTTTCGATGAAACGTGCATTTACAGCTCTGCATTTATGCGTTAAGTGGCCCACAGTGCGTGTAAGATTATCAAAACAAGATGGCGGTTTTCAAGCGTGAAAAGCGAGTCAATTAGCAATGTATTTTTGCAATTCCTGTCAGTTTGAAGAATGTGAGAAACAAAATCTAGCATTGCCAAGGCGTGGTAGATAACCTTTGGGCCACTTGATCGTTGTTGGACAAAATCCAACAACTCGTGCGCCAAACGTAATCCACCATGGCTTGGCAATGCCAGATTCTCTGTCTTTAATGCAATGTTTATTTTGGCACCCGAAAAAACGTGACCCATTTTGGGATAGCACATAATATATTTGGAAGTTTGAAATACATGATGCAAAAGCGGTGTTGCAGTAAGACTCTCCATGAGAAACATTCCCAAAAATATATAATATTCTTAATTGTTTCAGAACCACATTTTTGACTGACTCAACAGGTTTCCTCGGTGCACTTTGGGCCCAATGCGGCCAAATCACGACGAGGAAAGCTGTTGACCTGGACGATTACATTCTATGCAATTGTAGACATAATGCTACTTGAATGAAAGGTTTTATTTTTTAAGGAATATGAATCTAGCATCTACTTCGACTCCAGTCTCAGTTGACACTGAAAGACTTAGAATGAATGAGAGGTTAACGACTAATACTCCATCCTTGAAAACTCAAAGAGGGAAACGCATAGAAAAAATCAATTATAGATACTAAAGAAAATTTCAGCCTTGCGTTAGGCTACAAAGATTGAAATAACATTAGTATTCATAATTTGAAGATATTTGAACGCAGAAAAGCAGAATATGCCTCATATCAAGAACTCTACTTTTAGCCTTCATGAAAATGTATTATCGTTTCACATGTCCGTTTATGTAATTAAAAAGCGTTTTACCTTCTCTACATGACGTTATTAAGAAATCAGGCACGCATATAATAAAGAACGTCACGATTATGTCACAAATTTTCAGGGGAGTTTTGAAGGATTACCTGAATTTTGTTAGTATCAATATCTTTTCCTATCAATAAACCTTAGATAGTACAAATCGACCAAATCTGGCGGTTATACCATCATACTATCTAAACACAGGATTGCGTGTATGTGTGGCAAGGAGAACAACAACTGCATGTTCTCCTTTTTTTAAAAGTCCGTGTTTACATGTACAATACTTAAGGAAAGAAGCAATGCAGGTGTGGAGAAATGAAAAAAGCTGCGAAGATCGAAAAGAGAAAGAGGGAGAGAGAGAGGTAAGAAGAGACAGACCAAGAGAGAAAGAAGAAACAAAGTAGAAAGACAGTAAAGGGAGGAACGAAGAGGGAGTAAAGAAACAAATAAAGAAGGGATGGGAGGAGGGTGGAAGAGACAAAGGACTGCCTCACGCAACTTCTTTCATTGCCGCGCTGCGGCTCGTTGCTCTGTAGGCTATTTATGATAATTCTAGACATATTAGCCTGTCGACTATATTGTGCCATCTTAAATGGAAACACTTTATCAAAATGTACATGAAAGAAGCACTTATTCATTTGCTGATCAGCTTGCAGGAGTTCAACACAGCATGCTGGATTTTTTTGTGATAATGTTACACCTATATGTTATGGCTTTGACTAGACGTTCATTTTCATTGTTGCTTGGCAGTTTTTGTGTGATAGGTTTCCGAGAAAGGCTGTTATATTGATTTTTGTTTTTGCAATCGGAAAAGACCAGATATTTTAGGCGTACGTTTTTAAATGAAACGGTATAATTCATGTTTAAGCAGAGCCGAGCATAAAACATACAGATAGGAATGACAGAAAACTCAAAACATTAATGTGCCACTTAAATATCTAAAACAGACTATCATAAAGGAAATCAGAATGTACGAGACAAAATGAGACTGCGTAATATAAAATCATGTATTGTGAACCTTACAGTACACAGATTTCCCCTTGCAACAGAGTTGTGTATTGTAAACTTTACAACACACAGATCTTGTCGGCCACAGAGCGCCTGGCTGGCCGCCTGAGTAAGCAGACATCCGGGTATTTATAGGAGCAGTGCTATATCATTTGACAATATGTATCCAGCTTGTCATTTTTAATAGTGAAAAGACCATGATGTCACCTTTTAATTAAGATCATGGACAAACACAGATTTTCGAAGAATATCATATTAAGTATGCATATTTTCTGAATATATCGTCAGTTGAGTGGATTATATTAATTACGAGACAAATACTTGTAGGTAGGTACAGAACATGATGTTTTTCACTTCTGGCACTTTTGTTTTCATCGAATATAAATTCAAGAAAATAAATGTCTGTAATGTCTGTAAAGTGAACACAGATTGTACTCTTGCTTTACAATATTTTGCGGCAAAAGTAATAAAAAAAACTTTAATATGTACATAATTATGAATAAGTTTTAATCACGACCCATTTATGTCATACATTAAATATATTTTGTGGTTTATGGGAGGCGGGGTTCGTGACTGGACGTATGTGAATTTTGTGTTGATTTATCAGTCTACGCACTAACTCATTTGCGTAAAAACAGGCTAAATGTATACATGAAAAACAGCGTGTTGCTGCTCAGTGTACTTAAAACAGTGAAATAACTAAGCCTGATCAGTGTACTCAAAACAGTGACGTAATTAAGTCAGATCAGTGTACTCAAAACAGTGACGCAATTAAGCCTGATCAGGGCCTTGGTCATATACTTGTCATTTCATGTTCCTAGCGCGGTAAAATACTTAAATGCCTAGTGATTGTCAATGTTTGGTTTCCAAAACATAGTATATATAAAGTTGTACCGTCGTTTTTAAGTGCGTTTCATCGCAACTACAATGTTGATGGTTAGATAAATGGGTGGCTGGCAAAGTTGTGTCATGGACATACAGACGGATGGACGCATGGACGGATGGCAGCAGAGACGAGCAATTGCATAAATTACCTGGGACTGAACTAAACACAGTGGTTATACCGCCTAAATAATTCTTTGATACGAAGCCTCCGAAAACAAATGACATTTTAGAGTCTCTATTCTGCTTCATTATATAATTTTGTGTTCATTTTAAATGCCTACAGATTGTCCATCGCAAAATAATCAAACAGGAACGCAACTAAGAAATTCGACACCAACAAATGGGCCTGTTACTGAGGGCTTAGGCTTGTGGTAATTGTTTACCAGCACAGGGATTTACAAGTTTACTGGTCACAAAGAATGCGCTCTAAATTTTTCGTATTATACAAAAAGGACGACAAGAATGCCACATCCTCCGTGTAATTCTTAAAACAGGTGCATTCCAATATCTTTACGCTCTATTACCAATCCATTGTGTCTGCATCCATATCTCAATTTATCACTTTTATCCTGTTCGATGAGAAAAAAATTGAAAATTTAAGGCTTCAACAGCCAGATGAATTTATTGACGGGTCATGAACGGGAAACCATTGAGCATGTTCCGGCCTTAAACTTCCGCACACCCTCTTTGTGGTGGCCACGGCTTGTCTTTACATTACATGTGATAAAGACAACCCACTTCAAGTTAAAGAATCTAATAGTCTGAACTAATAGCAAATACATAATTAAGTACTCTGACAAAAGTTCTCGCAGAATTAATATGAACTATGTGTACCAATGTACAGAAAAATAACTGACTTCAAATTCAGAAACGAATGCCATCTATACTCATGAAGCAAAGGATACCAAATAAACCTGAATGCCCAAAAGCTAAAGTACACAATGACTGCCTTGAACGTGAACTTACAGAAAGGTGTCACAAGTCAACCTGACCCCATGTATGCACTTTGGTGTCTGATTTCACCCCATGTATGCACTTTGGTGTCTGACCTAACCCCATTTAGGCACATGTGTCTGACCTGACCTGATGTATGCACTGTGTGTCTGACCTGACCCCATGTACGCACTTTGTGTCTGACCTAACGCCATGTATGCACTTTGGTGTCTGGCCTGACCCCATGTATGCACTTTGGTGTCTGTGAGAAGAGGGCAAAATAACTATAGATTTAAGTCATTCTCCCCACATTGACACTGTGAAAGGGTCTGTAATGATCACCAACGCCAATGGTCTTGGCGATTATCGGTGACGTCACAATATATTTTCTAATACACAAAATATCATATATCATATTTTGATTTTCTCTATGACCACTACGTTACAATGCTATTAAATCCCTGTATATAAGGATCACTGAGTCTTTCCAGTGCTTTATTTTCGAAATACGTGATTACAGGTTTATTCTAGTGGTACCATAGAATGCGGAATACTCCCATCTGTATACGCCAGATGATAGCAAATATAAACCCAGAAGTCAAAGGCCACTCACCACGGTTCTTTCATTGAATTAGTTCAGTTGCACGGATAATATGGGAACAGCGGAAAACCAACATAGACCACCCGGATTAAATATTAGGTTAGCTTAACTTGAGATGATTATTGAGTAATCAAAATATCGATCCACGCAGCTGCTTGCGTACGTGACAAATATGAAGATGACGGATGAGAATGGATGATGTAAAGATTATTCTCTGTGCAGCTTATTTGTTTTGATTGAATAACTCGCAAGACCCACATTGTTAATCGGGACATTTCCTTTTCCATCACAAAATGCACCACTGTTGCTCCAAGGTATAAAGAACATACAGCAAACCCTTGAAGGCAAAACAGTGTTAGAGATTTTCTAAGAAATGAGCGATTCCTTTCTAAATGCGCATCAAAAATGAAGACTTCCTGATTGTAACAGAAGTTTAACTGTATTTTTAATCAACGAGAGGAATTCATAAAGGCATGGTTCCTGTTTTTCAATCGTTTTTTTTACATAAAATATGTTTAAACTAAAAATGAAGAGTTCTGCATTTGTATCTTTAAAATATACACAAAAATCTTTCATGATCAATTTTTCTATTAATAAAAATGTATTAAGGACTAATTCTGATATCAAAACAAACAACAATTAGTTTGATGCGACGAGACGTGTTCTCCGTAGTTCAATTAAATAATACTGTATCATGATATTCATAATATTATATTTCTTTCATTAAATACTTAACTTGTATAATCCATTATAATCTGTTCATTCATGTGGCGTCATGTATCTACCTGGCAGTCATTTCCCTATTGCTAATCAAATTATTTCTATTTTTAAGTGAATATAAGATGCATAAATATCACTTTCATCTTCGTAACCATGCTCACTTCATCAATCAAATATATGTTTCCGATGGTGTAGAAGTAGTGGAAGCCTATAATTACAACACATCCCTTATCCAAATGGTGCCAAGCTAAAAATTGAAAAAAAAAATGAGTACCATTTCGTCACGTCAAGAACTCATTGATGTACATACTGATGTAAAGTCCTTCATTACTTCATTTTCTTGCAAGATGGATCGTAAACGTTTGAGATTAACGGAGTGTCAAGATGGCATTGAGTAAACAGAAAGTTTGTGTGCAGGTGGTTTTCAAGACACTTGCAATGTTGTACATTGTACATGTTGTTCTTTGCCACTTTGCAATGATGTACATTTGTATATATATATATATATATATATATCCCCTAAATTCTTGTTCTTGCCTCGTATAATGAAGTATGAATGATTCAAACATGTAGAATGTCGTCTCAGTCAACGCAGTACGCCAATGTATTCTCTCACATAATGGGCATCCCAAACTTTGAATACACATTTGCTTTTTTTAATGAAAATTAATCGATTAAGGGACAATTGTACAACCGCTAATGTTATAATACCGCTAGCTGTTACAAGTAATAGTTAGCGTCAATTTTGTAACAGATAGCGTGGAGCTTGGCCCGTTATTTGTAACAAAAATCAACGCTAAGTGTTACACATAACTCTCAACACAGCCCTTGCATTGTTCAGGTAATGGTCGATTGCTTGAAAAATGAAGTAAAGAAAGGTATCATTTGACTGGAAATATTGTATTACATGCATACACATTATTAATTTTTGCTGCATTTATATTTTACCTGTAATCAATTATGTACTAGCATCTATGAATTGTACATCGATTGACTGTAAAAGTGAAGTTAAATGGGAAAAAGAACATTTCTAATAGCAATATGCCACAGTATTACCTTTAGATAATTTGTAACATGAATTTTTTTATGCAAAACAAACTGACAGATAAATGGATATAAAATAGATAATGTTGATCGTAGTATGATGATGATGATGATGATGATGATGATGATAATAATAATAATAATAATAATAATAATAATAATAATAATAATAATAATATCTGACATGTGTGATACATTACATTCTAAGACTTTTTAAAACGGATACTGACAGAATAAAATGATATAAGCTATTAACTCCGTTATATTCATCTTATGATAAACGGAATACAGGGTATAAGGTACAATGGTGAAACAGCTAGTGCGCATTTTAATATTACAATTACATGTTTGTTTTAGGCTCTGCTTACAATACATTTGTAATTTTTTACAGCTGAATGTTTTCTCTAACTTAAAACTAAAGTCTTATATGGAATTAGAAAAGCGTATGCAACATTTTCCATATGATTCGACTTGAAACTTTATGACATGACAGGATTTTAAGAAAAAAAATTCTCATAGGACCTGAAATTGTTTCAAACTGCAGATAAGCTTAGTACGCTGTTTTCTTTGACTTTGATTATAACAATATATGTAAGCAGAGGGGTCAGAGACCTATCTCCATCTTGGGACACAACTGAGCCCCACAAAATTTCACCGTATCGAACCTATGAATCGTTACATCGTTTATTTTGTATTCCTGGTATTTTGTAGGAAACTACTGAACCCATTACGAGAACTGCGAGTGTCAAACTCTTACATTTTGCTAGAAACCTTCAACCACAAACATAAGCCACTGAACCATGTTGAAAAATTTGCAAAGAGAGACTGCTGGTATAAGCGGCACTTTCTCTAATCTGTGATCATTTAATCCGCAAACAGATATTTTGTATTCCTGGTATTTTGTAGGAAACTACTGAACCAATTACGAGAACTGCGAGTGTCAAACTCTTACATTTTGCTAGAAACCTTCAACCACAAACATAAGCCACTGAACCATGTTGAAAAATTTGCAAAGAGAGACTGCTGGTATAAGCGGCATTTCTCTAATCTGTGATCATTTAATCCGCAAACAGACCTTCTTAAGCTCGTGATCTTAATATTCCTAAGTGGTTTCAGGGTCATGCACAACTTGCAAAAGAGACAACTCTTTTCTGGCACAGCATTGGGATAAGTTGTGGTAAACCTTTTACAGGGGAGGTCTTTGAGGTGAGACTTAGAAGGAATCAGATTGCCATAAGGTGATAAAAATGGCAAATGTATATTCTAATTCAATATGAAAAAAAAAGCAATAGAAACTTTAGGAAGGAAGCCAATGTGTCCAACCAATGTAAAACGGTTTTCTCGAAACATGATGATGGTGTTCTAGGTGGGAAGAATATTGCTAATTATTTGGCTTCTAAATATGAAAAAGTATATTAAGCGTACCTTATGACGCAGAAATCATGAATGGTATGAAATAAGAAGTAAAGAATAGAACTGATATTTCTGGTTCTGAGATATATGAGATATCGCATGCCGAGGTTAAATATTTGACGGGAATTTTTTTTTATCCGCATTGTGTAAAATTGTATTGTGCATACTTTTTAAAATAATAAATCAATAAGATGAAATCAAATGGTAAAAATAAATTGATATCTGTAATTACACACGTGGCTTTAGTGGTTCTTGTTTCATATAACAATTCAAATCAAGCAAGCCGAATGTTGGGCGACCGCAGAAAGGCATATTGACCTCGGCCTTTGGCCTTGATCAATATGCCATCTACCAGGTCCATGATGTTATTGCAAAGTGCATATTGTCCAACTCATTTTCCTAAAGTGCAATACGGAAAGGGCATTGAAAAAAAATGAATTTGAAAATAAAGGTAT
Organism: Hermodice carunculata; assembly: GCA_964020975.1. Classification (NCBI taxonomy): domain Eukaryota; kingdom Metazoa; phylum Annelida; class Polychaeta; order Eunicida; family Amphinomidae; genus Hermodice; species Hermodice carunculata. Next base: position 3,068,162 of record OZ026619.1, read on the forward strand.
GGGTATGCTACCTTGTAGCAGACCATTCAATATACCGGCAGGCCAGTTCATATGATGTTACATTTCCTGCTCAGCAGACCTCAATGCATGCACCTGATTGGCTGATCTAAAACCACTATGTATACATATATGTATATATATATATATATATATATATATATATATATATATATATATATATATATATATATGTGTGTGTGTGTATATATATATATATATATATGAATATATATATTAACTGTTAGCGGTGTTGTAACATAGCGGGAGGACGGCTTTCTTGCATTTTTAACACTTAGCTGTGTTTGTAACATTTAGCGATATTGAAATTGACGCTTACTATTACTTGCAACCCTTAGCGGTATAACGACACTTAGCAGTTGTACAGACAGTATTCACCCCAAACAAAAGACGAATTTACCGTACAGAAAATGTGTTTTTTTCAAAGGTGAACACCCCTGAACGTGTTGAATTTACATTTCAAGCGCATGCTTAACTAACGTTGTTGAAAAGTGCAATGATTAGATACTCATGACATGCCCTATCGCATTGATACAATAAATGCAAGTTTGATTTCATTTCTCATGGAATATGTGTATATATATATATATATATATATATATATATATATATATATATATATATATATATATATATATATATATATATATATATATATATATATATATATCACCATGCTGCCATATGTCCGAATTGTATGTCTAACAGAAAAAAAAAACAAAGTAAATCCACCCTCCACCGAAAAAAAAAACTAAAAAAGATAACAAAAAAAAACCCAAAACCCCAAAACCCAACATGTCCGATATCTCCAAGTGAAAAACGCGTGGATGCTTGACATCAGTGCACAAACACGCGCGGTAACTTGATTTACGAAAAAGGGAGTTGCTTGTACATCAGTGCGCACAGTTGTTAGCTCACCTTTGGCGACCATTCAAACGTGCGATTAAAGGAATTATAAGTTAATTTACTAGTTTTCTAAATGTGATCTGATGAGTTCTTTCCTTCGATGGACCAGACACGACAATACGTATCACATTATTACTTCTCGTTGCATGATAACGGGAAGTATCCACAATCTCCAAAGCGCCCTATTTCATGGCGAGGCGCTTGTGATATTGTGTAGTCAAAACATGATCTGGGGTATCATACAATTGAATTATGCTACGGTAGGTGAGGGACTCGTATGTCTGGGAAGGTCAACGACCGGTGTGTTCAGGTGTGTTCATGAATACAAAGATGAGGAATAGGGTGGTAAATATAATAAGAAAACCATGTTCAATCCTTAATCATCGTATAACGCAAATAGAGAGTCTTCAGCATGTGGCCACGTGCCTGGCGCTTTACAGCGGCATGGTATGTAAAAGAGTAGATTTTGATAAAATTAGTTTTTTTCATTACCTTTAAACTTATAATGGGTAAAAGATTCAAATTCCTCATAAAGATACCTTTCATTCAAATACCAGCAAGTCTAGTCTAAAGCAAAAAGTAGTCTTAGTCAACAGCTTTCCTCCGGACACTTTGCACGCATTGTGTCCCGAGGAAAGCTGTTGACTCAATCTTAAATTAGCGCTTTAAGGGTTAAGACTACAGTTTTATTTGCCATGAGGTCAATATAAATTCTGTCGTAAAAGCGTTCACTAATTTCATTCAAGCGATTTGCTATCACTCATGGACTCTATAGACCATCATGTTTTTATTTCCTTTACGAAAGTTAAGGGGAAAGTCTATCGTTCAATTGCTCTAGTGGGTCTTTAATTATACACAAGTCTACCATATTAATTTGCAAATGCGGAAAAATTGTTCACCTGCGCAACTTTCTGTTTGTACATCACTTTATTCATGACTAGCCCCTTCCAATATCGACTTCAAACCTTGGAAGTACAATATATATATATATATATATATAATATATATATATATATATATATATAATATATATATATATATATATATATATATATATATATATATATATATATATATATATATTATATATATATATATATATATATACATATATATATATATATTCTTACAACTTCTACTGCAGCTAGTCACATAGCTTTTCTCTTACTTTATTTTCACATTAGTGCCATATGGAACATCAACATTACAAACTCTCGTGCTGGGGGCTTGTATTGCATTACATTGTTTGAATTTATGTTTTTACTTATATTTCAGCTTTCTATGCACTAAATTTGCATATATTTGCATACATTTGCATCGGAATTTGTATTCTATTATTCATGGCAAACTTCATTAATGTACTGACAGCCTAAGTTTGCCCTTCAACCAGGTCAGACACTTTCCATGGTTGTATTAACAGCAAATCGATGACATCTTGTAACTCATCTTAGTTTATTGGGGTTGTGTTTACCCTTTGTGGTTAATACGCATATTTTCCATACATCTTATTTTTGCCTATTTTTTTTTTAGATTGATTGAAGTTACTTTACAATTTACTTGTCTTTTCTGCTTTGTATTTATGCCTCTGGGGCGCACAGGCATCCCCGATTTCATATCCCAAACTCAATAATGAACCGATACCCTTTGCCTTATGTATGGCTAGCAGGAGGATGTGACAACTGTTGTTTTTATGCCCTGCTAGTATTCTGTATTCATAATTCTATCTTGGTAAGAAACCATCCAAATCTTGACATCTACCTGCTCCTTATTTCCTCTCTTTTGCTGATATTGGCAGGGAACATCCATCGAAACCCTGGATCACCTGCTGCATTTTATGACACAACCCTGTAGCACAAATAAAGATCCCCAGCTTACATCAGATCAAAAAAGTTTCTTGATAGTACATATAAGCCCTTATTGTGATATAATAGCCCTCCCCGAAACTTTTGTGTCACCAGATCATCTTACTAGTGGCGTTGCATTACCACCATACGTAAAGACCGTTAAATGGACCTTCGGGTGGTCGTAATGTATCAAGACACCTTTTAGCATCATGACGTCTCGATCTGCAAGCCTTGAGCTAGAATTGTTATGGACTAAAAAACAAATTCTTATTTGGAGTCATTTACAGGTGACGCGATTCACCAGTATCATTTTGCGGATAGATTACAAGCTAGAGTCGATCAAGCCAGAATCACAGGAATCAAAACATCACATTAACAAGTGATGTGAATATTGATTTTTCAACAGCACCTGCCAAAAAACATGACCAGTTCTTCATAATAAAACTTTTTGGTCATTCATATCCAAGAGCCCAATCCGCATAATTAACAATACTGTTAGTAGTCTAGATCAACTTATATCAAACTTTCTTAGGTATATCGAGGAATCTGAGTTTTACCACCAACAGCTAATTGTGATTATAGTACAGACTCCACTAAAAACTTGGTAGACCTTAAAAGAAAGCTGCTTACAAACGATTATTTTGGGGAATATGGAAAGACAAATTTTAACCAATTTTTCAACCATCTAGCCGGATTTGATGCGACAACTTCTTATCCAGTGATGTTAATGAGGTGTTTCTCTCGAACCAAAGCCTTTTGGAAAGTTGCCAAAGAGTGTATCCCAAATAAAGAAGTGACAATCCGTTCAAATGATTTACCTATCAAAGAGTACCCATGCATAGTTCCCTAGACTAATAATACGTTACTATTACATGTTTTTTTGTATATATTGCTCTTAGTTATGGTAAAATATTAGTCTCATCTGATCAGTTTGTCCTCATTCACCCAAATTTTATATATAGTGGTGAATGGTTAATACATTTATCAATATCTATAATTATCTGTAATGTCCCATACATGATACAATGGCACAAAAAGTCCGTATATACGTACTATTCACTGTAGGAAAACCATTCAGGTTGTTTCTCTTTGTTTTTTTATAGTATGGCTTGCTAAAATAGCAACGTTTGTAACGCATACATAAAACCATGGCTCATTCCTTACAATGGACCAGATACATGTCATGGACCAGACAGAAATAAATAAAATCTTCCATGTATAGTCTCAGATTATAAATACAAGAACAAAAAGTCAAGGTTGGTTATTTCTTAGGAAGATTATTACAAAAGGCCACAGTTGTTTGAGTCTGCAGACACAAATAATTCTTTAAGTTAACAGAAACAATCAATGGACAATGGTAACGAATGTCTGCATTGTTTATTTATACTTTGATATCCCTGGCGCCTCTGTCTGGCTACTTGTTACTGCTGTTGTCACAGCAGTGCTTTCACAGCTTACTGTCTGCCCATAATAATCTACTTAAGCCTATCAAAGAAAGTCAATCATTCCATCAAATTTATTAACTTCATGGCAATAGTTGTGTTTGTACCTAAGATTGTCAGTAGAAGCAATCATATCCAATCATAAGCCTTTGCAACTTTTTGTCATGTGCCTCATGGAAAAAAAAGTGATTGCACTGATTGCTCAGTTGGCAGCAACCAGCGAAGAGTAAATATAGGGGAAAGTTAAAATAGACTGATGACAAGAGGGATGTAAAGAAAAATGACAGGGAGAGAAAAACTAGAAAAAGACAGTTGGGTTTAACAGTGCAGGCATATTTGATATAGATATAATACGTAATCAAGTGTCTTCAATAAGTGGTTTTCAAAAGACATATGGTGTCTCACAGGATGTGGTATTCGTGGGAGGTATCACTGCATTGTAATTGTTATAAAATTTATTTTATATAATTTTGAATATAAAAATACCTTCTGCTTTGTGGGTTATTAGGTTTCCAGCACAGCATTTTAGCCCTGCATGTTTCAGATTATGAAAGTGGACAAAAATGTCCAGTCCGCGACACACAAGTGGGTCCCATCCATGACGGCAAACGTTCATTAGTAAAACTAGTTCTTTTTAAAAATTGGACTATTTAATGGTACATAATGTTAAAAACAGTTTTAACCATCTGGGACTACAGTTTATTCAAAGTACTCACAAGCTTCACATAGTTTTCGTTTTTTGTGACAGGTCTTGAAACCTATGTCGTAACTTGCCCCGTCCCTGCCACACAGTTTTTGTTCTAAAATATCTGTAGTTGGCATAGAAACTGTTCAAACTCGTGTGAATGTGTTCACAATAATTCTTTTGTTGTACATATGCAGGCGATTGGTAAATTTAGCACTTTTCTTTAAATTGCAGAGACAAACTGTTCTCATGGAATGCCTCATCAAGAAAACACTTGAAGTTATTTATACATCTTTTGTACGTCCTGTTGTGGAGCTTGGCAATGTTGTCTGGGATGGCTGGGCACAGGCTGACGAAAAAACCTATGGAGGATCTACAACTGACAGCGCCCCGCATCTTAACTGGTACCATGAAAAACACCCCTCATTCTAAACTATATTAAGAAATTGGCTGGAAAACCCTATCCAAACTACGTGAGACATCTAATATGGTCATGATGTAAAAAATAGTCCATAGATTAATGCCAGATTGCCTCCAAAGCAGACCCCAGCTGCATATTTTGTCTACTCTGCTGGGTGTAGTAACAAGGAACTTGGTTTGCTCTGCAGGCAAAATGCCAGACTATTTGTTCAATATTTGCCTGATGCACCAGTTATCAATAAGAACCCCGTTATAACCTTTAACAACGTCTCGAATATGGGTGATCTGGGTTGGTTTAATTTCTTGACACACAGCCTTTTGTTCCCATAATGCATGTCTGTGCCACCTGGCAACCCATGCCATTTGAGGTCAGGTGGGTCAGCAAAGCCCATTACATTGCAGTGAACCTGAAAGTTTTACTCTGCATATGAGGGCGATTTTTTGGAATTATCATCTTCTAATCTACCTGAAGTACATATTATTATCTTTCAAATACACCCAGGTGTGTTGAAATGAAAGTTAAATGCTTCTTCGGCAACATATAGAGAGGTTAAATTTATATCTGCTAATTCCCCATGTTAATCGATGGAGAAAAAGTCAGAGAAAGTGACCACAAAATGTGGGCAGTCAACCACGAAAAGGATGAGCAGCACCACCTTGAGGCGAGCTTAGAACTAACCCAGATATAGACTATTGCGCGAACCGCTATAATTACTACGGGCACCGTCTTATTCGAAAAGTCCTTCTTTCCATCTGCAACTAAGTTACGGAATCTCTTGTCGTCAACAACTCGTACCCCCGTATGTTCCCCCTGAAATATCCCGAGCTCTTGCCTGTTGGCAAAAGATATTTATCTATCATTCACTCCTGGTTGCGTATGGGTCGTGGTCAGTCAAACTCCGGAGGTAGAAACTTTACACAATCACCAACATGCTCATGTAGAGCTGCATCGGAAAGTGTGTGGCATTACTTCCTCGCCTGCCTTCGGTATACCATTGCTCGGGACATGTTGCATACCACTATTAGTGCCTTGGCTTTCTTTTGTTTGAACACTGTGGCAACAGTGAATGCGATTTCGACAAAAACAGTATGATACTTTTAGCAGCACAGGAACTCATTGAGACGAGCAAGCGGTTTTGACCTGAAAGGACGACGTAATAATATGATTACAAACTGGTAGGTTCCGCGAGCCCCCAACCTGAGCCCCCTACCTGAGCCCCCTGCCTGTGTCACACAACTGTATTCCCCACTTTTTTGTCTTCCTCGACAGCGTCGCTGGCCAACTGTGACGTTGAGCGGCGCGGCTCCTGTGTATCCTTCCATTTGTCCTGTGCACGCGTTTGCCTCACAAAAGGGATTCGTATGGGGCGGATCCCTTCCTCCCAACTGATTTCGTTGAATAAAATATTTTGAAACCAATTATACAGGAGTTCGTGACCTCCAGTACGTAATTACTCCTACAGGTGTCAGTGGCCCAGCACTGTGCAAATAAGCACTACCCCATACTGGGCACCCATTGGCCTAATTATCATATCAAAAGCAGGAATGAATAACCTCAATTAGTCCATGGGATGAGACCGCAGCAGGGTGTGCATATTTATGAGCCAGTCGTTCCAAGTATTCCACCTCACCAAGGTGTAATGCAGTCGAGACAGCACACAGGGCACGAGGGTGCTCTGGTTGCTTGCGGCAGAATGAGTAAAACGGTACTCTTTGAAAATATCATGATGGTATGAGAGATAATTTGCTCCAGGCCGCACCTTTTTCTGCTTCGGGTGTGTGTACTGAGTATGACAGACACAGAGGAAACCCTTTCCCTTGTTTGATGATGAAAAATGTGAAATGATTTGAAGACTGGTATTTGTTCGGGTTTTTTTTAGCAATTAATTCTGTCTCATAAAGATACACATATGGATTTTAGGAAGAGTGGATCTGATATTGAGTTTTTTTGGGGGTAAATCTCATATCATGCGTGTACATTAAAAATTGTGAGATCGGTCACTCAAATCATTAAAGGTAAATTAATGTTTCGGGGCAACATCAAGGGAATATTTTTTATGATGATTTGTATCACTATAGAGGGATAATAACCCATAGTGTATATTTGTTCAAAAATAAGTGCATGCTAATAAGATGTTTTTGACATTTATTATTAATAGGCACAATACTAGTTTCGACAATTATGAAAAAATGGGGTAAAATTGAAAATTTAGACATATCTAGATAAGATACCTCAGGTCAACAGCTTTGCTTGGCTGGGGTTAATTGGGAGGTTGGGTGGTGGTGATTCTATCATGCGCAACCTCCTTGCCCTGGACACATGTGTCAGAGCGACCACAAACGCAATATGTTTATTTGATGCAGACAGACAGACAGACAGACAGACAGACAGACCCTCACTCATGCATCTACAATTATTAAATCATCTCAATGCCCTGGATGCCGGTGCAACATATGCACTATCAACCATTTTGATTATGATCTCTCTGATAAGTTTAAGGTAAGTTTTCTACTTTAATCAGTATTCTTTTACCTTGTCCGGCTCAAATCACCCCCAAGCGGCGAATGTAAATTGCTGTCTCCCTTAATCTTTTATTGTCAAAATTTTATTTCAATTTTTTATCAAAGAATATACTTGGTGACATATTTGATGAGACCTATTATAACAGTATGCCCCACGTCCACGCTGTGGGCAGGGCGCAATAAAGATGTTGAGTTGGTCTCATTTAGAAAGTTAAAAAAAATAAAAGCAAAGTAGAGTCGATAGAGTACATAGGCAAAGTATGGCGCAATAGAATAGTTCTAAAAGCAAGACATTTTAAAGGTGGTTATATACCACTCCCTAACCAGCCAGTGTTCACTAAAATGTGACTTTAATATTAGAAAGTCTGATTCCAAGATGTTCCGACAGAGTAGAAACAAGCTAAATGGCGCCAGTGCACATATACCTTTCAATGTATTCTCTTTCAATTTACATTGTAACGATAGAAAAAAATCATACAATATAATTTCAATTATTTTATTTTTCATATCAATGAAATATGGCATAAACTTTTAAAATATTACTATGTTACTACATATGACTCAAGTTGTAGGTTTTCTCAGCTAAACTAGGAGCAGATGTTCGTCATATGGGTGACATGATACGGATATAGAATCGTCATTGATGAGCCAGTTGATGAGGAAAACAAGAGATGAGCGATACACACACAGACACAGACACAGACACAGACACACACAGACACACACACACAGACACACACACACACACACAGACACACACACATGTATGAACATATATATATATATGTATGTATGTATATATTCATATATATGTGTGTGTGTGTACTTAACCATTGAAGAACTTGGGAAATATAAGAAGGAATTCTCAAGAACACATGAAAGAAGATTGTTCTATTCGATCTTAAAAAGAAAGGCACACTCTGCAGAAGTGTAGACACAGAAGAAGACGGTGACCCGAAGTTTTAAAGGCTTAAAAATCAAAATATAAGAAATTCCATTAAATTAACCCTGCTGTGGCAGAAATATAGTGATGATTGTAGTTGTTTGACATATACTGTATTTACGATGAAAAGCCAGAAGTACATGTTGGTAACTTCAAATGCCATTTTAACTCATTCCATACTATGGTCACAGGCCTCGGTCAGTGGTTCTGGCACTGCCTGTCAAGTCATGCTGCAGCTGCCGCAAGGGCAGCTGCAGCATGAGTTGCCAGGCAGTGCCAGAACCACTGACTTAAGACTGGCATGTTCATAGCTGAACGAAAGCTCTTTTCATGAAGAATTTAAATTTGCAATTGTGGTCTTAAATCTAGGTAAATATAGGGGAAAGTCAGAGACTGGTGTGGAATAAGTTTACTACATATCATCATTCTTAATTGAGACAGCATGCTGTTGCCATAATAGCAACATGTTACTGTATATGCTTATGTTATGTGATAATTGACAGTCAAGCGGCACACTGTTTGATGAATTTTATATGTTACCAACGTTTCTTTTAACAAGCTCACAAAAGTTTAATGATGTTAAATTTAGCAGGATATGTTTGTTGCAAACCAAGAGGAAACTGCAACAAGGTGTAAAAGATGAGAACTTTGAAATCATTACTTTGTGATATGCCAGCCAGTCATGATATTCACTTGCCAGTCACTGTGTTATCATCTATACTCCTGAGCACTTAGTTTGCCGAGTTAACCATGAAATATGATTTTTACCACTGTCTTTGGCTGAATGGGCACCAAGGTTGGATTCACATTTCTACGGGAAGAAAAAAAATCCCAGTCAATATTCCCAAACGTAGGGCCTTGGTAAATAATGAGCAGTATTTTTCCGTTGGGACTCTTTATGATTTTAAAGTAGGCATCAGTAACACAAGGTTGATTTATTCTATTTTCTTTAGACAAAATCAGGTAGCAATGTGTATAAAGAATTTCGGACATTTCAAAGTGGCTCCACACAAATTGCTGTAGTCCCTTGAGCAGGAAGATGTGGACGGCGATAGTTTAGAAGCATAACATACACGCAGCGACACTCTGTCTGGTCCTAATGTCCTAAAACTTGAAAAAAAAAATGATCACAAAAATGGGTAATGGTGGCTGGCTGCCCCAAAATAAAGTTATTCAGTTTTGCTGCTCCTCCGCAACGTACAATTTGACTCTTTCATCGCTACTCTAGATAAAGTTGAAATGCTCTGAATTGACATTATGGTTCCAGATTGATATTTTTTTGTAAATCAAGCTTTCGTTCACTAACTGCTGTACTCACAGTTCCACAAAAACAGCATGAGCCGTTCAAAGGTCCAGATCAACGGCTTTCCTCGGCGCGCCGTAGGCGCATGGCATCCAAAGCGCACCACAGGCGCATTGTGCCCAAAGCGATTTGGATGCCGAAAGCTGTTGTATCAGTTAACATTGGGCAATAAAAGTCAAAACCTGGCAACAAAAGAGTAACAGCGCAGATTGTTTCAGTAATATATTAAAAAAATACAAACTTAACTCACAGATCTCTGGCTGATAGATACAAATAAAAAATTATGATGTATGAGTCTTCATTAGGAGGCTTAAGACAGTAGTAAGTTTAAAAGCTATTGCACATAAAAATTTCCATTATCTTTAAAACTCGATGCATCTATCTAATGAGCACCCTAAAATATTTTAAATACTCAGGTTTCCTGTCCGTAACTCTCGATTCAGGCGCAGTCACTTGATTTAAGTACATGAAGTACAGTCACTTGATTAAGTACATGAAGTACAGTCACTTGATTAAGTACATGAAGTACAGTCACTTGATTAAGTACATGAAGTACAGTCACTTGAAATAAGCAGCACGCTTTAGCGGACGCCCGGTAATTATTAGTTGGCATACATTGATTATAAAGAGTAGCCTGTACCTGAGTCTTAATACAAATGTAGCATCTTATCTGTTATCACCAGGCTAAATTTAGAAATCTGCTTCTTGTATGGTTGAAGTTTCTTATGAAATGAGTAAATATCATTCCATGCACAGCATCTCTAGATCAAGGGGTGACAAGATTACGAGATAACACAAATATCTGGGATCAGAATGCTTTGTAAAACTCATGTGTATTTTCACAAAAAAGGAAAGTACACCTATTAAATAAAGAAATGATCGGTTCTTAAAACAATTTGCACAGAAATACTAACGAACAGGTGCCGTGTGATTTGTCAGCATAAGGTGTAATTAAAACACTGAAAATTTTTGACAAATTATTATTATGAAAGTATAAGGTAGCAAAAGTAACAATGTTGGCTTTCGCGAACTGTGAAAATTTCTGTTATTAAGGGTTGGACTGTTGGCTACATAATAAGGGTTGGACTGTTGGCTACATAATAAGGGTTGGACTGTTGGCTACACATAATTATTTATACCGTTTACTGCTGAAGTTGAAAAGTATGCTGATATATCTCTCTGAACATTATACGTGTTTTTTTCTTAAACTAAGTTTATTTGTCCAATATAGAACATGATTGTAATTAAAAATCATAAAACTGAAGTTGCTGGCAAGGATATTTTCATGTCCATGTGTACACATGTGTCGGGTGTCATTGGTACTCTCTTTGTGGTTATTAAATTACCCAAATGCATAGAATGGTCAAGACGAGGTATAATATATCAGCTTTACATTTTGAGTTTTTCGGTATTTAAAAATTGTTAAAACGGTGAAAGAGTTGAAAGGTATCTTAGCGTGTTATAATCAATGGTTTAAGTTATTAGCTTTTAAAGCGGGCGGCTCTGCAATTATTTCGTTGGGCAAACAAGATACACATTGATACCTTGAATAATAAACGAATATCTACGTTTAAAATTGTTTCCATAGAAACTTACAATTAAATCCGGTGTAATTGAAGAACTAATTTGTCATAAAAGCTGAGGCGGCTAGCGACGCAACGTTGTTCTTTCACAATACTTCGCAACATTTTGATCAAATATAATACAACTGACAGTGATTTCATTGAGTTTAATTGAAACGAATCCTGATCAAATCAAATGAATTCCCATGGAAACTAACAATAAATTCTGCTTAACATTTTGTCCAGAAGATGTAAAGTACGGCAAAGTTTCATGCCATATAGCGGAAAATAACCGTTTCATGTCCAGTCATAAGTTTTAATCTCATCTTTAAAGACATATAACTTAAAATGCCATCTGTATTTCGTCTCTTTTTAATTTTGCTTCCAACCTTAAAGCATGTTAATAATTTGCATAGATTTTACCACATCGTTAAAAATGTGCATTCAAATAAAAACAATTCTTCCTCTTCATCAATGGTGCATGTATATCATCGAGAAAGAAATCCAATAAAATATTATTGAATATCTGGGATATTGATGTCATGCTTTAAACATGTTTTATTTAAAAAAAAAACGATTGGCAAACGGGCGCCCTGCCTATATGAATTCGTCTCGTGAAGTGTCATTGATATGCGTGTAGGACATTTAACTGCGCCAATTCAACACCATCTCATACGGAACAGGTTGTTTTTGTTTTCCTACTTGTTGCACATTAACTCTTTCAGTGTCAATCACGTCTTAAGTCGAACAACTAAAGTCACACTAGTCTGAATTATTACAACTTACAAGGGTCCCAGATTCCTATTCCTCGTAAAAAGACCTTTCATTCAAGTACCTGCAAACCTATAGTTCCAGACAGTATACCACAGGTCAACAGCTTTTCCCGGCGCGCATTGGGTGCAATGCGCCCAATGCGCGCTGAGAAAAACTATTGGATGATTCCAAAATTTGGCACTGAAAGAGTTAACAAAATTTTGTGAAAACAAATGGCACGCGATATTTAAGGACAGGTAAGACACCAAAAACCTTTGCATGACCGATTTTGATATTTTAACGGTTTTTACAAGATGAATGTCCTTGCTATCTGTTGTCAGAATTTCAAGCTGTTAACTAAAGTAGCAATATGAGAAAAACGCCAAAAAGCACAGAGGCATGCGAACGTCCATGTGTCAGTCTTTTGGTTTTCAGCAGCCAAACGGAACAATGCCACCCGTCAATCACACTTAGAAGTCTGCCAGTGGCCACAGGTAGCAACGGCCATGGCATAAGGAGAGTGGTATCACGGCGGCACCGCGAAATCAGGCGGCATCTCGAAAGTATATTTGTGGGCAAGAAAAAGATGCAAACATGCTACCATACCATAGCCTAGGTGGTTAACTTTGTAGTTATCTTGCTTGTTTTGCGTTCTAATGAAGGAAGACTTTAAATGTTCAGGAGGAGCGGGAAACGTCAGACGAGGTCCCTTCAAAGGCCGTGCCGCAATGGAGTACTCCAGTGGTCCTGCACACCAAAGACAGGCGTGGAAAAAAGTGGAACTTTAATCAACAATACCCACCTAAATGATATTTTATCGAAACCCAGGGTGAGGAAAAAAAAGTACAAATAAACACATCGAAATAAGCATAAACGTGAACAGAATAGAAAACACACAAAATAGCGATACAAAACTCAGGTTGGAAAGAGAAATGAAACTCATAATAATAATTTATTCGGAAAACTACCCGTTTATAGCGGGGGCATCAATGGAACAGGGTTTATTCCATGATGCGTCCAAGTATATTACAAGAAGCCGTCTATATTACAAAGTAAGGATTTGTGTGTGGTAGGGCTGTATCTACGTTCAGCATTGAGCCGTACGTGGAACAGCATCCATTTACCATTTGAAATTTGCTTTTTACATGCGCATGCAACCATCAATAGGCTTCTCATAGCTCCATGTATATATACATATATATTGTCCATTACATTCTTTTGACAAATTAACCTTCCCTCAACACTAATCACACATACATTTTGGATGCTACCTCTTCAAAATACCAAATCGCGAATTCCGCACCCAATGCCAATGGTTTGTAAATAATAAATAAATAAATAATTTTATCAGGAAAACTACCCCTTTACACCGGGGGCATCGATGGAACAGGGTTTATTCCATGATGCGTACAAGTATCTCATTGAGAGAATAACTACAAAATCATGACAAGCTAACTAAGTAAAGTGTACAGACAAGTCTAACAAGCGAACTACATAAAGTATACAGATAGGAGTAAATACAATAAAACACTGTCCCTAAAAACGGGGTGAAGAGGTAGGGGGAAGAAAACCAAACCCGCCATCCGTCCACTGACCACGAGCGACCGTAGGCCTCCCCAACGAAGCAAGGCACGACAACTTTCGTTGTCAGGCTTGAGGTCTCGGGGCCGAAAGGCCGCCTCCATGACGTAATGCTTTGAAACCCGAAATGGTGCTGTCGCCGTTTGACAGATCGCTGACTAATGTTTTCCGTACTTCAAAGGCTCTTTTATTCATGTGATTGACCAATAATTGATTGACAACCCTTACCAAACGTTAAGGGGCGATGTTTACTACGTTTTGTACAAATATCAGCTCAACTTGAGCAAACGGTATTGTTTCAGAGGCAAATGATCAACATCAAAGGCCTTTAAAGCTTGCTTTATCAGAAAGGATAATAGGACGAGAACCCCACCGAATTTAATCCGGTTAACGGCTTTTGATTCTGATATGTCTGAACTGCAAAAAGATTCAGCGATTTTTCAAAATTTTGCTTCGTTCTTTTCTTATGAAATGAAGAAAATGAACATCCTGGAAATCAAAGGGAAAATTGGAACGTCAAACTTTGAGGATGGATAACAGAAAAACTAAACCAAACATAAGCAGGATCGTTTTTTGTCCCAAATATGTCAAGATTAAGATGCAAATGTAATTATGATTTATCCCAAATAATTAGGGACTTATGTCGACATTTATGGGGTAGATGCTTTGCGGTCAACTTTCAATTGTTTATTCAACAATTAACACAACAAACACCAAAATACGGGACATATTAATTCTTTGGAGTATGACGATTACACATGTATATGATTTGTTAACCTAACACAAATACATTTTGAACTAGGATTAATTACAGTAGGATTTATTTTTGGTGTCTTACCTGTCCTTAACAAATATTGACTTATGGGACATTGTACTGTTGGCAATGTTTACCTTTAACAGTTGATATCATCGTATTGTATACGATGAAAAATGCGTTGCGGTAGCTCGGAGATGAGTGTTTTCTCCACTCTGGTCTCTACTTGGACACACACACACACACACACACACACACATATATATATATATATATACATATATATATATATATATATATATATATATATATATATATATATATATATAATATTGAATCTTGGTTAACTTGCTAGATTAAGCACATCGTCAACGGTTCCTAAAGTAATTGTACATGTATATTAGAGTATTGACGTTTTTTTGACAAAGATGTACCATCCGGTGCATTGGAAAATATTTGAATGTGAAGAGTATAGCGGACTTACAGAAGATTATGATACTTTTTTACGAGGAATATTCTTATACTGAAGTGTACGTACACTAAAAGGTAAAAAAATTCAGCATGGGTATATTTTGATTTCCCTTTGATCCACAAGTGCTTCACATTTAGATCCTTTCAACTCGGAAAATGTAACATAATGGACTCATATCTTTGCATTGGTATTGTTTGCAGCAAACTTAGCATTGGTGAAGCTGGCTTTTTTCTCTCCCCTCAGCACGCAAGGAATCGAGGGCATCGTTAATCATAACATGAAAATATCTGCGAAAAAAGGCATGACAATTCACATTTCCACATAATATCAATTGTCAATAATAAAATCCTTCTTTGTTACATGAATTAATCCACCTAATGTCAGCTTGTATCCATATAATTTTAAAAGCACAAAATGTGATTATAAAGGCTGTACCGTATAGTATAACTAGAATAGAAAATGCTGCAATGCAAGTATTTTTAATAATACACAAACAAGAAGCACGGAACACAGAACTTTACTTTCTTGTATCACTCATCGTCGCTCATTGTATTTTTGCAAATTTATCGTCATAGACGAGAAAGTATGTATGTATGCATGCATGCATGCATGTATGTATGTATGTATATATGTATGTATGTATGTATGTATGTATGGGGATTGTATGTGTGTGTATGTATGTATGCATGTATTTATGTATGTATGTATGTATATATATATATATATATATATATATATATATATATATATATATATATATATATATATATATAAGAAATGAAGGTTGATTTTGTGTGTGTTATGGCATAATGACGCAGGTGATCAAAACTGGCATCGTGGGCGTGGCGCACGCTAGTGCGCCTAGTCCGATGCCAGCTTCTCTCACCCGCTTCATGATATATATATATATATATATATATATATATATATATATATATATATATATATATATATATATATATATATAGATGTACTAGACAAATCGCTACGTGTCGATGGTGGTTTATCTGCGGCAGGTTTTTTTGTGTACGGAAACAATTTGAAGGAACGCACTTTCACACTGACTCTGCGCGAGAAATGTACTATATCTTGCGCATGGTACCAGCAAGAGCTGTATTCACCTTCCTTTCAGCGTTCAAAATCTGGGTTTAGATGTAGCAGATAATTTCGATAAGTGTCACTACTATCTCATTTCACAGAAATCCTTCTTTTACGTGTTGTGGGAATTTTTGTCGGCCGAATCCTTGTTACAGCCTCCCGAGGTGTGGAGCTGTATCAATGCTACTACACCTTCATGATTAGACGGCAATCATCAAAGCAACCTTATCTTCATTGACCACTTTGGCGAATATCGATTTGCTATCTAGATTTTCCATCCAAAATTCTCATTACCTTATTTCTAAGGACGGAAATAGGAACCATATAATTACATCATAAAACATTTTTTTTCCCGGAAGGACAAAAACCTTCATATTCCAGAGCAGGCGCACGATCTTATTTTTTGGAATAATTATATGTGCGGTTATGTTTATCGTATATTTGATTGTTCCAATTTTGAAACTATGCGTAGGTAATGCACGTTGACAGAGACACATTGGTTTCTAAATTGCAAAGATCTCCCCCATTGCCTTTGTTGGACATAATGCGGCCAGTAAGTTGGCCCAAGAAATTAACTTCCTACCTTCATTCAAACATACACGGTCGGATTTCCCAAATGTGGAAGTTTATTCAATACCCATCCACAGGATGAGAGAAAACTTGAAATGAGATCTGAAAATAGGGTCCGGTTTTATTGTTAGTTGTCAGCTCCAAAAGAGAAAATACTTTGCCACGTTGGAAATTAGATTAGTCCAGCATATTCAGTTTCAAGCTGGTATGATCATCGTAAGAAAACGATTCTGAAACTCATTATGTACTAGGAAACAGATTCCATCGGATGAGCCCCTGTACGTGACAAAACCCTTTGAATGTTAGGTCATTCTTCAAAGCATAATAGTTCAATAAGGATCACAGACTAGAACAGAATTCAATCGGTGCCTCCTATTACGGGAACTGGCAAAGAAATATCACCCGCTTTGATAACAAATTGGTCCAGCTTGATTTTTTTTAACATTCCGGGCGAACACGTTTGATTGTACTTAAAAGAGAGGTCATCTCCATTACATCACAAGAGGGCGGTAGCATCAACCCTGATAACCGCATACTGGCAGATTGATGTACTAAGTGTACAAGCATTTTACTTTAGCAACGATTGCGCCAGATAACGACAAACTCTTTACACAATAAATAATACGCACTCTCTGCGTATATCACTATAATTCCAAGCAACAAGTATAGCTTAGTTTAAACGTATTCATTAATACTGGATTGCCCAATAGCACAAAATATTGTCTAGTATAGGGGGTTCTGCAGACACGGAGACGCGCAACAATATATACAAGACTTAAAGGACAATACAAATCATGATAATATGAGTATGACATGACCATGATATAAATTGGCCTACAGATACTAGACTTGGAATTGAGATAGAACAATGGAATAATATGTATACGAGGCTGCAGGTTTGACCCCCTAATCTCGCATCTCTTTAAACCCTGGTCAGCATCTCGACTGATTGTGATTCTCATAGTGCTTCGAGCTTTAGGCCAATAAACAAAATATACAACTGAAAAACATGTTTCTGTTCACTGCAACGCATCTTAAACAGACAAGGGGTTAAATTCTAACAATTCGATAGAAACACAATCTGTTGTAATTATTTTTGTTGTAATTAGCTCAGAAGACAAAACGTGTTACTACTACTACTACTACTACAAATGGTATTAATAATAATAATAATAATAATAATAATAATAATAATAATAACAACAACACCGATAATTATTATTATTATCATTACTATAATTATTATCATTATTATTATCATCATCATCATCATTATCATTATTATTATTATTATTATTATTATTATTATTATTATTATTATTATTATTATTATTATTATTATTATTATTATTATTATTATTATTATCATTATCATTATTATTATTATCATTATAAAACCAGACCGCTGGTTCCATATTCATATTGAATTGCAATTATCTAAAGCGTATTTTCCAAACAAATTTCGCCATCTTTCGACACAGGATACAAACATCTCTCCTCAAATGGTAGCCATCAGCAAAAAAAATGTACGATATGATATTGTTAGCTGCAGGAAATTTATCGTTTTCTTGAGCATTCCTGCGCAAATTTGTATCTTCAGTCGTAGCGCGTCATGTAGGAGTCACACCGCCAGATTACAGTGAAAGGAATTCTGGACATTGTATCTGAGCCATTACTGTCTGGGTTTGGTTAGTATTTGCCATGATGTTGGTGTCAAACATCCGGCACGCAACAGCCTTTTCTTTGTGGTCACAGTGGGGAAGTCCAGTGGAAAAATAACATAACCCTTCCATCCCATGACATGACACTTGAGCTCATACATTAACTATTGTCAGTAAGACTTAGTTTACGTTTTCTAAAACACAAAACGTATAGTATAGAAAAAATATAATATAGAAATTGGTTCAGCAAAAGAAAAAAAATATTACCTTCATTTGCAAAAGGTACGTGGTGAAATGAAATGTTGGCTTTTGAAAAGCAATTGAGAGCAATCCTTTATTGACGTACATTTCAACCACTTTTTTCAAATTACCACGTCACAATCGAACGCCATCTTTCATTCACCACCAAAAGCTAAACAATCACAGCTACACTTACTGTTGACTGTTGATTCAATCAAAAATACCACAGGATAGAAAAAAATGATAATGAAATTGTCTTAAGTAGAAAAACCTCCCTATGGCAATACGAAAACATGTTTCAACTTTCTAAAACATTGTTCGCGGTTTTATTTTTGTGAGTGTATTCGTTCAGTTTGATTTTTTTGAACTCTTGCTTTAGCATGTCCTCTACCAAGATTGTTTGCAGAAATCTTTACAACAGTCTTGCTACCATAATGAACGGAATATAAATCATCCAATCAACGATATTTTGTTTTCAAAAACGTCCAAATTTGATTTTCTAGGTTCACGCATTCACTAAACTGAATTGGTAACCACACATTAACATAATTGGCACTTAACTTTAAAAATTGATATGTATTTTTTAAAAAAACTGGAAAACTATTTACCTTTTAACACTCTCTTAATCATGCATATTTCACTGTTTCTAGTTCTACCTCATCTAAATTTACCATTCTAATTTTGAGCTTGTCATGTAACTGCATTTTCAAGTTACTGATAGCTATTGCTTGGCTTATTTGTCTTACAAGATATTATGCCCAAACAGATCCACTTTTTAAAACATTGAACATTTTCAAAATCAAAGATTTATTCAAACTCTTAGCCCTGAAATTTTACTTTTTATACCTTCAGAACTATTTCAATGATAGTGTTGCACGCGCACCTGCAAATCACCCATATCAAACTAGAAACAAAGAAATTGTGCACCTTCTCCCCCCCCCCCCAAAAAAAAAAGTAGAACCCGCAAATGTATCCGATTTTTAATTCCTTTACTCCTTAAAAGAACCCCTCCTCGCATTAAAGACGAAGTCCATACTCATTATTTGGTGTTTCAAGATACGCTAAAAACTCGTTTTTCTCACTAAATACATTGAAACATGTACCATTCCAGATTGTTTTGTTTGCAACGACTAAAGCGTCTTGTCTTTTCGATTTAATTTAATTTAATTGCTATCCCATCGTGATCAACCTACTGCTGAAATAATTTGTTTAGGTTTATTCATATCCTGGGTGGCCGCAGAAATAGCGGACATCATGTCCTTAACTGGGGTCACCCTGACAGCCTCTTTGGAATTTATAGATCGAATTTTCAATGTTCTTGAAAAAGGCGAATTACCCAAAGCTATTTATCTTGATCTGTCAAAAGCGTTCGATACATTATATCATCAGATTCTCTGCCAAAACTTGAAATACTATGGTGTCTCTGGCATTGCTTTACAGAGGTTTAAAAATTACCTTACAAATAGATCACAATTTGTTCAATATGATGAATTTTCTTCTAAAAAATCTAACAGTTAGTACTGGTGTCCCTCAGGGATCGATACTTGGCCCACTCCCTTCATAATTTATACAAATGATATGCATCTTGCCTCATCTGTTTTTGAATCCATTTTATATGCTGATGACACAACTCTTGTAAAGAGCCTTTGTTCTTTCAATTTCTACCCAAAATTTAAATGTCCAAAATACATCCCTCTCTATTAATTGTGAATTAAACAAGGTGTATAATTGGCTGGCAGCAAATAAACTTTCTCTAAATATCGCAAAAACAAAATATATGATATTTCACTTTCCTCAAAGAAAAAAAAAATTTACACTAGATTTAAAAATCAATAATGTTCCCATTTTAAGAACAGAAGAATTTGATTTCTTTGGTCTCCGAATTCAAGAAAATTTGTTGGAATTTTCAAAAGAACCAACAGTTTTATACCCACGGAAACTATGCTAGTACTGTACAACTCTCTTTTTCTGCCACACCTAAATTATTCTCTCCTTGCCCGGGGTTATTCATGTAAACGAATTTTTCAACTTCAAAAAGTGGCCATTCGTCTAATATCTCATGCCAGGTACATATCCCACACTGATCCTCTATTTAAAAAAACTCTGTATTCTTAAAGTTGAAGATTTGTTACAGTGAAAGGCATTAAGATTTTACTTCAGATACACAAGCGATGACTTACCAATATATTTTCAAAACATGTTTTCAGTCCCTCCACCGTATCATACTTACTTCGTCCGTGGTCGTAATAATACACATTTCCCAGTACCTACGAGAGCCAGATCCAAACAGTCTATCAGGTATTACATACCAACTTTACTCCAAAATCATTCCCCTTGTATCACTGATAAATTACATACTCATTCACTCTCAGGATTTTCAGGATATATAAAAAATTACTATGTAAATCTATACTCAAAGGTATGTACCATACCCAACTGCTATGTTTGTAACTCTTAAATCGATTATGTTTTATGCATGTGTTGACTATATTTACTAAATTTTGAGTGAGTTAACTTAATCAGTTATAATCTCTCAAAGGAGGCTCCTGTGATAGCGGAAACTTATTTCCATAGCAGGAATCATCCTGACACATTACTTGTTGTAATTTTACTGAATAATGGTAACTGCTGTGATATAATTTCGAAAATTGTATTCCTCGTGTATGTATTGTTATTGATGTGTCAAATAAATGTCATCTGAGTCTGAGTCTGAGAGTCTGACATAACCAGTTTTTATTTCATGTGCTCTCATCATTCAATAGATGTGTCATTTATGCGTATTGTACTTTACATGTATGCATTGCTGTCAAATTAACCAATTCTGACTTCTGATTAATCTAATACAGTAGATCTTAACCTTTATCCCTTGGATATTAAAAAATTTAGAAGTAACTTTCAAATTCATGTCTCGATGAAAATATATCTTATATGTAATCATGCTTTGTATCTTTGAGTTGATACAACTTGCAAACGCCTGATGGGTCGAAACAAAAACCTCATATTTTTAAAAGAATTGAAACATCATTAATTAAAGCCAAAAATTCAATGAATCACATTTCAAGCATAAATTTACATGGGTAGAATCATTAAAATTACGCTTAAACATTTTGTAAGACAACTGTCAATATTATGGAGCACAACCACACGGTTGAGGTCTTTCGGCCCGAAAAAAAAACTTATTACAAGTATGCCTGTCTGTGCCACTCAAGTGCTCTATTGTCCGCCCTCAATACAGGCATGACCGTCTATGCCACTCCCTGTGCTCTCGTGTCCGCCCTCAATACAGGCATGACCGTCTATGCCACTCCTTGTGCTCTCGTGTCCGCTCTCAAGACAGGCACGACCGTCTATGCCACTCCCTGTGCTCTCGTGTCCGCCCTCAATACAGGCATGGCCGTCCGTGCCACTCTATGTGCTCTCGTGTCCGCGCTCAATACAGGCATGGCCGTCCGTGCCACTCTATGTGCTCTCGTGTCCGCCCTCAATACAGGCATGGTCGTCCGTGCTGCTCCCTGTGCTGTCGTGTCTGCCCCTACAAAAGGCAAGGCCGTACATGCTCTCCCTCCTAAATGGAGGCATGCTCACCACTGCCACTCCCTGTGCACTTGTGTCCGCCCTAAATGGAGGCATGGCCACCACTGCCACTCCCTGTGCACTTGTGTCCGCCCTAAATGGAGGCATGGCCACCACTGCCACTCCCTGTGCACTTGTGTCCGCCCTAAATGGAGGCATGCTCACCACTGCCACTCCCTGTGCACTTGTGTCCGCCCTAAATGGAGGCATGCTCACCACGGTCACTCCCTGTGCACTTGTGTCCGCCTTAAATGGAGGCATGGCCACCACTGCCAATGACTGTGCTCTTGTGTCCGCCCTTAATACAGGCATGGCCGGTCGTGCCACTCCCTGTGCTGTCGTGTCGGCCCTTAATAAAGGCAAGGCCGTACATGCCCTCCAATAAAGGCAAGGCCGCACATGCCCTCCCTCTGCTCGTGTGTCGGCCCTGGTAGCTGCATATACCCTGCACTTCATAGATACTCAGAGTATTTCTCTTTTTACATTAAAGTATCAAGAGTACGGTAGGTACCATGTCATGACATCAAATATTAGTACGAATCTTGATTAGGTAATATCAGAAAATGTTTCGGAGCTTTCTCTGGACATGTATTTTATCATAGCAGATCCTTGCCTCAAATTGATATTTAATTAAGACGACTCACACGATAAACTGAAGAACATGGGAACACCATTGGTATAGAAGGCAATATTAAAGTTCATGCAAGTTCCTGATTGTAAATGCCAGAACCTTTGAGCAAATTTTCCCGGATGTATGCTTGTTAACACTGCCGATACAAGCATTTCGTGTTTGACTGATTTTGTGTATCACCATATTCCGCGTTAAAATTTCGCACTCAGTATTACAGTATCGCCTGCGAAGTGGCCTCGTGCTACACAAGTAATATACATAAACAAGAACATCCGAGTTTGCTTCGTAGGAAATACAGATGGGCACAGCTAGTAAAATTTCATCCGGCTCAAATTGGACATTAGCCGGCTTGAGCAGACAGCTCAGCCAGGCCAGGTCCTCATTGGACGGCTCAGCCAGGCCAGGTCCTCATTGGACGGCTCAGCCAGGCCAGGTCCTCATTGGACGGCTCAGCCAGGCCAGATCCTCATTGGACGGCTCAGCCGGTCGGGTCTTCCAAAGACAACAAATTGCACGAATGTTGTTCCAAATGCGTTAAAGAAGACTCAGTTTAATTTTGTCAAACAGTGTCAACTGACAAAGTAAGTGTTTTTTCCTTCATAACAAAATTAGTGTGTATTCATTCCGATATGTAAATATTTATTCCAGCAGAAGAGGCCACATTTTGGTTCTGATTCTACACTGGCCACGGGACTTTTTGCAACATCAAGCCGTCTATCCGTGGCATAACACATGCGGGGAGAAAAGCACGAGCCGGCGGCTTGAACCATTTGCTGAGCTGTTCTTTATTATTATTATTATTATTATTATTATTATTATTATTATTATTGTTATCGTTATCGTTATCGTTATCGTTATCGTTATCGGTATCGTTATCGTTATCGTTATCATTATCATTATCATTATCATTATCATTATCATTATCATTATCATTATCATTATCATTATTATTATTATTATTATTATTATTATTATTATTATTATTATTATTATTATTATTATTATTATTATTATTATTATTATTATTGGAGCCGTGCTGCCTCATATGTTAAACACGGCGGCTGAGCCGACGGCTCGACTGAGCTGTGCCCGCCAATACTGAGTGTGGGTATCCTTGAAACGTAACAGGTAAAACTGTGCTGCACATCCAAACAAGTCGCATTGCTGAATAACCTTACGGATAGATACGAAGAATCCTCCAAAGGCACCTAACGACATTGTGTTAACCCTTAAAGCGCTGATTTGAGATTGAGTGAACAACTTTGCTGGGGACACTTTCCGCACAGGAAAGCTGTTGACTAAGACTAATTTTTGCTTTAGACAGGGCTTGCTGGTATTTGAAAGAAAAGTATGTTCATGAAGAATATGAATCTTTAAAGCATTATGTGTTTAACAGTAATGAGAAAACAACTGTAGCAGTGATTAGCACTTTAAGGGTTAAATGTCAAAGTGAGAAAACTTTTACAGCCGTGGAGCTGTAAGCACAGGCTTGAAACAGGTTCAGCCAATTTATCAATTAGTACATGCTCTCGGAAAGGGTCATGGTATCGATTCTTTTAATACTCCGAAGTGTACGTGTGTCCTTAACAATGATAACAGTCTTGAATTTGTTATACCTCCATGTAGCCTGATCTCTTTCCTGTTATAACCAACTCATCTTTTTCTACCTTCTTTTCTTTTTTTTTCAAATTAACCAAATGTGTAAATGCATATTTCAGTAAAATGGTGCACAATTTCTTTTTATTGATTTTTTAATCTCATCCATTTTTTTTTTAAAGAACATCCATGCACACAGCGCCCCTGTACATTTGTCTATCCCCTGTGTCTATAGTTTACCTAGTTTAGTTTTTGTGATATGTATGCAGTTAAAGTGTTTTGGCAGTCGTATTTGGTGTAGTGACAACTGATTGCATGTCTAGAGTCATGGTGTGTTCACATGTCATCCTCTCAGTGTCTAGAGAGTTCCTAGTCTATTAAATCATTAATCTCGCTGTCTCACGTGATTGGAAGCGTAACTTCTATGGTTCAACACCAACGATCCGTGATGTATATTTTGACCCGCCTCCAACCAATAGTACACGCTCCATACAGAAGCCACAACCCAATAAAGTGTGTCTGCTTCGGTTCCTTCTTACCTCTCTCTATCTATCTTCATAGATGGTAACTAACATGTCACCCAAAGTGGCCCCTTTGAGAGGAATTATATATATATATATATATATATATATATATATATATATATATATATATATATATATATATATATATATATATATGGAACGTGCAAATATTGCATCGCTCATCCCCCCCCCCACACACACACACAGAAATTGGCGGAGTTTCTAAATTTGCATGCGTTTTGTCTATGAATATTTTCTAGTCAGGATCAATGATACTTTTAGCTCCTGTCCATAATGTTTTCTGGGTGTATATTTTCTTGCAGAGAAAGTGTTTAATATCTAAATCAGAAATATCGTTCATATCTTACCCATGGTGATGTACCTAATTTTTGTTGCATAACATTTTCAGAAGTACAGTGTTGTAGACGTGGAATCAGGCGGACGAAAAAAGTACAACACATCGGTAACATTTAGGCAATCCGCACATTTAGAATTGTAACTTCTCTTTCAAATCATAAAACAAAATGGTGTTTTGACAACATAATAATATTTTAACGATTACTTTGTGAACATTTTTCCGGTCAAACCAGTTGACAGCAGCTAGAAAAGTAGCATGTCTGCTTCATCCATTTTAATACATGACGCGCTTGCTCATACTTCCTTGCAGAAGAATTTCGCGCTTTTTCAGAATATTTTTGAATGGAAGTTTCAGGGAACACCTACCAGGATATAATAAAAAACGGTCTATAGCGTTCCTCAGCGCCTTTTTAACGCACCAGAGCGCACCGAGGAATCGTCATGATTAAATCGCGTAAGTGTTAATCTCTTGAGTTGGATTTGTTCTCCTAGCCAAAAAGAGATCAACGCCTCCGCCTCAGACTTGTGCGTTTAATCCCATTCTCAAAAACGCTCAATGCTCCACTCAATGTAAATGCTGGTGTTTCCCCCACGACAAATCCAGGGGCAAATATGAAATATTTGCTTTCTCCTTTGTCAAGTTTCTGCGAAATCTGGTCTAATGTGAGGATTGAGTTGAAAATGAGCCAATCACAAAACCCAGGCTATGGTTCAACATACGCTTGATTGGCTTGTCATTAAATTCCTTGCGGCTACACTGCACAGATACCGCTAATCAGCCGGAAGAATCGACAGTTAAATGTAGGTTGTTTTTGTGGCAAATGGCCATTTAAAATTGCAGAGCATTGTTTTGCTATCATTCCTCGGGCTCCATGAGATGACAACTCTCTCGCATAAATACAGCATACTTCATATTTTTAAGAGTCCAAGACAACTACACGTCTTATAACAGATCCTTCACATTAGCAGTGAGTCATTTAAGTCTACAAAACAAGAATTTCTTTTTTTTTTGCGACATAGGATCAATAGAGGCTTTACAGACAAAGCTTGTTTCTGTATCGTTTTTTGAAATAAGAATATGTTTAAAACAATCTACAAAACAAACAACAGCTAGTAACTTTTCTATTCTTGGACAGTTTTCTGCGCCAAAAGCTGTCCTCGGCGAGCCTTAGCTGCAATAAGCGTGCACACCATACCTTTTGCTGGAACTACATATATATGTTGGCACTTAATTCAGGCTCCATCAGGTAATACAATTTGTAATCGTGATTATAATTCAGATGAGCACACCCTTTGTTGTATTTTGGAGATAAAGGGTTAAAGTCTTCAGAGAACAATATTGAAAACACATGACCCTTTGTAACTGACTTAGTTGAGATTCATCGATTATGCCTTCATGCTTAAGGAATCACACACAATGCGCTTTATAGTTCATTAATTTCATAAGAGCTGCCGGAGACTAGTGGACAATATAAACAGAGATAATCATCAGTGCAACCGATTAAACGTTTTATGACAATGAAGTATTACATACGATATTAACCTATCTATTCTGGTAGATGCTTCATAGCCTTCCGGTCTATTGGTCACGTTAGCATGCCCAGCCGTGAAAATAATAACGTCAGGGTACCTTGGATACAGAAATTGCTTCTCGATATCAACATTTATTTTTTTCATTCGCCACTTGAAACTCCTATATAGCAAGGTGACATCTGTAATATTTGATAACATAATGTGTTGTACATTAACCTATGGATACATTCAGGCCTGCCATTAAAGTGTCGTTTTAAAGTCTAATTAACAATTACAGAAAAACCCGCCGGTACTTTCAGATCTGTATCCTCATTTGGGGCAGCCTTCTCCACTAAGCTCTATCTTTGACACAGTGCGGACTCTTGGCTCCTGTGCCCAGTGCTGCTACTTAATTCATAGCCTGCTACTTAATTCGTAGACACTTCAGTGTCTGATACAAATTCCTATTCTGGGGCCCACCACCGCTCGAAACCGGTAACGTCAAGTTTACAGTTTTAGGTTTAGCTCACACTGTTAAAGTTCCATTATATATATATATACATATATATATATATATATATATATATATATATATATATATATATATATATATATATATATATATATGTGTGTGTGTGTGTGTGTGTGTGTGTGTGTGTATGTACATTACATTTATTCGACAAATTAACCTTCCGTTAACACTAATCACACATATATTTCAGACTTGGCTGTTATTTTGAAAATTGCGGACTCAGCATGCAATGGTTTATAAATGAGGATAGTAATGGGGCGGGGGGGGGGGCTATAATACATGAAACAAAATGCACAGTTTGCAAATATTTCAGAGCATCAATAATGATATGATATATGCTGGGGCCGTGATTAATTTTGATATCTATATCAAATGCATTTTTGTGCGACTGTCCCGCAATGCATTGCGCCATGTTGAAAAATGGCGCTCACCAACGTGCATGATTTGCCAGGGTATCGTGCTGCATTTGGATTTGTAACTAACGTTGGTAACTGCTTCAGACACTACCGAATAGACAGATTAAAGTTAAGATAGTAAGTCATGTTTTAAAGTACTTTAACGACCGTATGCCCTGGTAACTCGGAGAACAGACACCTGGAACCGAGCAAATTATTACTATAGTGATCACCGAACAAACGGGCTATGCTGTTTCACCGAAAAACCGTGGCTGCTGTGCAGCTATGCTGTTTCCCCGTCCGAAGTTAACCCTCCACACAAATTGAAATTGAAGGCTGTGTTTAAGTTGACCACTTTTTCGATACCATTTTTCAGCCAAAGTCGATCAATTTTCAGTAGGGAAGGGCAGATTGAAACTATTTTTTATGTTTTATAAAATTAATTTAGGGTCGGCCTTTTTCAGTATGGTCGGTCGTGTTACCGGAACCAGACATATATTTTGTTAGGCCTTAGGTAACTTGGAAATTTGTTGACACATGTTTAAAACGGATGTTTTTTCTCCTTTGACACATCACCTCTTGTGACGTCAGTTTAATTTGTAACCTGGGTACAGCCGGAGGCACTTGTTCTGATATAAATAGCGTAAATGGGGTGAAAATGTCGTATTGTTAGAGTACATTGCAGTGACAGGTTATGCAGTTTTTCTTAGGTTGTGTATGTTGATTTGGAATGTCAGGTCCGTGCCTTCCCGCAAAATGAAAAGTGAGGTCTCCTATTTGTAAAACGATTATCGTCTCTTTCGTTGAATGTCAGGGAATCCAAAATTAAATTACAGGAAAAAAAAATGTTCCCGGCGGTTCACTAAGACAAATATGTCCTCTTATTCTTTACATCAACCACCTGATATACGGACTCGGTGGTTTGGGGGAATATTGAACTGAAAGGATACTGTCTTACCTCCGGCTTACCTACATATATATATATATATATATATATATATATATATATATATATATATATATATATATATATATATATATATATACATACATATTTGTTATTTTCCATTGCAAAAACAGATGTTTTTGTTGTAACATGCTTTAACTTATGAAGCGACAAGTAGTAATATATTTCACTATCATATTGAAGCATGCATACATGTATACCAACCGCAATGACCTGTACACAGGCATTGCACAATTTATCATATATGTTTGTGAGACATACTTTTTTGTATTTGTTGTAAGACGACAGAAATACTCAACGGGACATTAAGGGCTACCTATTGAATAAACGACTTCATCTTCCATTTGCTTTAGAATTTTTACATGTTCTTCTTTGGAAATTGCATGCACATCCTCTATGTATATGTGATCATTTCCAGGCATTGCTAAGATGGATGAGACAACAAAAACATGAAAGCCAATGCAACATGTTTTAAGTCTTTGGTTTGACTGACACAGAATGCGTTGGTTATATTTTACTTTTGTTGGGTCAGATGTCACATTGAGAAAGAAAATGAGCCGTAGAACGCATCTGACAGGATTTCACTTCTCGAATAAATGATGCATGGTATTGGTAATTGCCATATCTCGAAGACGGCCTGACTGCTGTGGGTATAAAGTATTGATGGGCCTGTCCTGCATGATTGAGCACCGTTATAGTTTCATTCTTCACAAACCAGGCATGATGTTCAGGATTCATGATGCCTTTTCTTCTCAGCATGTGCTATTTTCCCTGTCTGCACAACTACATCCACCTTGCAATCTGACCAAAGGATGTTCTGACAATAAAACTAATATACCATACTTGCGTAGCTAATCGACGTGTAATTATGCTATCCACATGCAATGCATGATTTATGGATTCGACGTACTAAGCAGAACGTACTCGGCACGAACAATGAGGCTAATAAGTTGACAATATTGAGTCTTGTGAGCTTGCACAGACAGACAAATTGGACACATACATGACTTTGTCATAAAGTTTTGAGTGGACAGCAAGGCAACAAGTAGTCTCGCGAACCCTCCTCAGTAAAAAAAAAAAAAAAAGACAAACACTCAGACCAAGTTTTTGCTTCGTTCCTTATTTACTATTTTGAAATGTTAGCATTCGTGTATGGATTGCACATAACATGCTCAATTTGCTAGGGTACGTGACGCATTGCGGTAAATGTATAGAGGAAATTGGCATATATCTTCAAAACATTGGACAAAATGTGGACAGTATCTAAAATAAACCGATCATATAAAGTGTCTGCAAACTAAATGTGGAAAACTAATATGCATCCAGGCAGTAAGGTAGTTTTTTTCTGATACGAAACATCACTTCTGAACTGAATATTAGCCACGCCATATGCGATTTGTTTCCGATCTATGGTGAGAAACATTATGTTTTTATATTTCCTCATATTAATTTGTTTGTTTGCTCATATATGTATTAACTAATATACTTATTTACTCACTTATCTCCCAGCCATTTCAGTCTAGATCTGCCTTCACGAAGGTTTTTACGAACGACGGTCTTGAGTCTCTATGAATGTCGTGCAATAAATTGTAGCTTAAAAATGCAGCAGTACGTAAATAGATGACGTAACGAATACGGGTTACTAATGTTTAACTGACACATGGAAGTGCAGCTTTTGTAAAAATTCGTGTATGTTATGTCGCGAACGATTATGCGGCGATTTGATATAAATGATGCTTAGTGTAATCATTTGTCAAAATGAAAGACGGTGGTGAAAACGGCCATTGTCAATCTTTTGCACCTTTAACCATTCCCAACTGGCTGGTGGTAATATTTCTTTTCTAGTGTTTTCAGTTAATTTCAACAGTGATAAAGAACAATTTGATTGAGAATTGTAGATGGGACCAATCAAGATAACACACCAGGTCAAAAGCTTTCCTTGGCATGGGGTAGTGCCCAACACATGTCATACAAAGTTGCTGACTCAGTCTTAATTCAAAGGGGGAAGGGTTCATTGATCTAGACACACTCACCCTAAAATGAGTGCCAACCTAAGCTGAAATGACTTGAGCTTCAGCTGCAGCTTCAAATTTAGCTACCCTTTTATATATCTACAAGATCGTGATTTTTTCTGGAGTTTCCTTGTCATATGAAAACAATAGCAGAGATTTTTACTGTGGCTGACAGATGGTGCGTCTTCCCAGCTATTTCACGTAGTGACATGCTTGCTTCAGCATTCCAATAATGTTTCTTCTCTGAAAATCAGAAATCTGTCGCAAGTGATCCCCACGCCGAGACATATTGACTGTCACAGATGTCCCACGCGCTGCCAGAAGATGCTAAAAACTCCATGTGGATCACAGAATGCTGGACACACGTCCATGCCAACTGCTCATCTTATGGCACTGTGTACCTGTTTTTTGCTTTTGTTTTTTCTTCAGAGAAGGGAAAAGAGAAACTGCAGAAGCACCATCTATTGAATAAATCATAGTCCAGGGGTATATAGAAGTGTTCGTGAGCACTTTCGAAGTAATCAGTGGAGCAGTTTTAGAAAAGCTTTTTAAAGGTTTTACACAAACATGAACAATCCAAATCATAAAAGTCCACCTCACCCCCAAAAAACACACTATATTGATTACCCTTCGAGAGACAACTACCCTAGGTATATTTCGTCAAAAATTGAAAGGAATCTGCCGCACCGGTGTGGAGAAAACTAAGAGGTGAAAATGCGAATGTGTTGGCAGACGATACCGGAATACTCTCTAATAAATTGTGAGGGTTGATATAAGAAAATGAAGAAGACTGCAGATGCTTGTTTCTTCACTGGAGCTTATAGGTTAACTGGAGTCACACCGAGGCATATATTCATCTGATAGTTTTTCAAGTTGACGAGACATAACAAGAGGTTGAAAACTCTTTGCTGTACATTGACTAGAATCATTACTTGGTAATTGACGAAGACTAGAAATCATGTTGAGGTAAATCTTGGCTTGGTAGTTGATAAAAACAGGAATTGATGTTAGGTTCATATGCAGCTACGTACTAACACGCTGGTTTTGGGGGCTCAAACGGACAGACGGATGGATAAACAATGGATTGAGAACCATAAACGAGGGTAATCTCAGCATCCTTACAAATCAAAAGAACTTGCATGATGCATTTTGTTGCGAAACTGTGCAAAATGTAATGCTGTTATTTGAAGGAATTTGTTTTTAAGTTTGGACCAATATGCATATATATATATATATATATATATATATATATATATATATATATATATATATATATATATATATATATATATATGCATGTATGCATGTATGTATGTATGTATATGTATATGTATATGCATAGATAGATTAGGTTATATTCGTACCTGAAAAGTTATATATTGTATACTACATTTATTCGGTAAATAAGACAGAACACTAATTACACATCTATTTTGCATAATGCTTCTTCAAATAATTCAATCGCTACTGTCGCATTTGAACGTACCATAGTGGTCACCATTAATACCGTAACGTATCGTATGTGTGAACAAGAACAGTAGTTTCATTTTTTAACGCAAAAAACATAAAACCAGTAAATAGGTATTGGGATTATTCGAAAGTATTGAAAGTGTATGATATATGCTTTTATGCAGTAAATTTCAATATACTGGACTTATTATCATCATTATCATTATCATTATTATTATTATTATTATCATTATCATTATCATCATTATCATTATCATCATCATCATCATCATCATTATTATTATTATTATTATTATTATTATTATTATTATTATTATTATTATTATTTACCATTCTTGCCCATGAAAAGATTCAGTGCTGTTGGCTCGGTCCCTTTTTTCAATAGAACCACCAGGGACAGGCTAGATTTTGCCAGATGTTTTTTGGTGCCCCCTGGCAATGTCATATTACATGCAAAATAAGAACAAGGAACACGCAGTTAAGTCTGTGATAACATGAACATTACTTCACACTGATCAGCGTCACTGAAGCGTTGGGTTTTGCTTACGCATTGGAGGCGATAGCGGCCTGTTGATTTCTTTGTACGAAACTCGCGGCAACCATCTGCTGCTGACTCTGATCATAGGTTGGGCTCTACAAAATGGAGCCCAGAAAAACCGATTGTAGCTTTGGCTCTACAAAATGGAGCCCAGAAAAAACTGATTGTAGCTTTGACTCTACAAAATGGCGCCCAGAAAAACTGATTGTAGTTTTGGCTCAACGAAATGGGGCTTAAAAAAGCGTACAGCTATCATTTCTTGGACTTCATCTTCGGTTTTTCAACGAGAAGGCCTTTCTGGTGGTATTTTTTTAAAAAATGCTGTACGTCAATGTCTGACGAACATACTGAGAGCATGGAGATTTCAAGGTGATTGAATACTATGAATGGCACATATGAATTACAAGTTCAAAAATGAAAAATTTACCGAATAAAAACATTTAAGACTGCATACTTACGTCGATTTTTGCGCTTGCGCAAGGAGCTACGTCAAATACTTTTTTACTTATACCTTTTTGAGTGTTTTTGTTGTTTTTGTTTTGACTCTTTGATTTGCTGTACGATTAATAAAATCAATAAAGTTTGAAATATCATTGTGTGAAGGACAGTTATATGGGGCAATGGTGAGGTACCTGATAGTTTTATAAAATAATGCAAAAAGCTGACTAAACGTTTTAAATGTTTAACTCTTTCATTGCCAAATTTTTGGACTTAGTTAACAGCTTTTCTGTGGCACTATAGGTATGCTGGCACTTGAATGAAAGTTTTGTTTTTTACAAGCAATGCGAATCTGAAATCCTTATGATAATTCAGACTAGTTTGACCTAAGTAGATCGACTTTAGACGTGATTGGCACTGAAAGAGTTGATACTTTTATTTGGTGAACAGGTTAAAATGCATAGAAGATACAGAGAGAGAATGTTTGGCACACCATTTTAGCAGGTAACCCCCTGAGTTTCGTTTACAATTTATCTTAACACAAAATATTCAGGACGAAACGGACACATTTAAAACATTTGGGACCGCTCAGCTTGGTGCGAGTATCCTCTCTCTTGTATCCATGTGCAACGGATAGGAATACCAAGTAATTTATTTGTGACCGAGATTAAAAGACGCCCTTGTCCGTTCCAATAGGAGGAAAATACAAGTCGTGCGAGTGTGATAGACTGTGCCCATACGCTGTGATGACAGCCAACGCACCGTGAATATATGTCATCTTTTTGGAATTTCTGGCAAGCAATTTGTTTTGTGAACCCATGGACAATGTCAAATTGTTCAAACAGAAGAAAGATATTGGGGTGGAGTGGGGGTGTTGGGCACCTGATTTCTCGCGGACTAAGGTTTCATGATATGCATCGAGTTTACCTTAGCTTGGCTCCCACAGGGACCCGGAGCCACTTGGACCCCTGTTCGGGTCTCTTGTTCAAATCGGGTGTAATTTCATGATCCCTGAAATATTTCTTATTGATACAAATGGGATTGCACGTTTTCGTTTAACCTAGACAGGCACTTTCATTACACGTATGGTGCAATAATGCCTTCAAAAATTGTATCCTTTATATGTGTGCAATCATAGGGGCAAACTGGGGGATTTTGTAGTTAGTCATTGGCCCAAAATATGAAAAAAAAAATAATTGAAATATCTTTAACATTTCTTGTCTTTTCTTCAGCAGCTCTCTTACCTATTAAACTAGCTAAAGCTGCTACTTCAGCATCCTTCTTTTCTCTGAGAAAGACACCGTCTGGAGTTTTAGCGGTGAAATCAAGCTAATAGAGGACATGGTATGTCGCTCCATGCCGCTTTTACGCCTGGTAAATGGCCAAACTAATTAGCCGTCTCTGCCAGTGGTGGTAATGAGTAGACGTGCTTCAACATGTTACCTTTGAGGTCCCGCCACCACCCAACCAGCAGAACATTAAGGCCACACATAAATAGAATAATTAGCGGCATAAGTATAACATTTTATTCTATTTACCCGGGGCAAAACAAGAAGATTAAAATAAAAAAATTCACGACTTACTAGAAAGTATTTTGTATTCAGACTTTCCTGCCTTTTGATACCGATATCACACTGTTTATTTTATCATTCCTCCCTTTATTGGAGTAACTGTTAATATCGTGTCATGGATCGCAATTTATTCTCAGACCGCGCCTGAACGCTGGTCAGCGTTTTATGGCGTGTCTCATCATGATTCCTCTGGCCAAAAAGGCAGCAAGATTCATGTGAAAACAGGGCATCATCGCTGCATTCAGTATCAACGTGCAGTATCCCCCTGCAGCACCGTCATATCCTCTACATGAAAACACGTGCTCCGTGATCGATCACTATGCATCATTGTCATCCATTATGCGCGTTACACTTTGGAATGCCAAGAGGTGTTTTTCTTTACTATGGAAATTGTGAAAGTAAATTAGGGAATCAACTTCGGAAATCAGCCTAGCCCGTGAAGCTTAAAGTGGCACCTGCGTTCACTTCTGCACATAATACACTCTGTGTGACAATAAGTAATGTTTAGGAGTAATCACCATGAAACTCCACCAAAGGAAGTAATAGCAAGTTGTTTGGATGGACGCAGCGGGCATCGTCTGTTGTGATCGTAAATTATGTACCGATCCCTCGCCTCACCGACACGCAAGACAGCGGGGGCTTAATCTCTTGTTTTTTACATTAAGCCTTGCAATGGAAGCTTCCTATCTTGTCTACGTTTTATTGAAATGAAGCTTGTAATGAAGGCGGCAGGTATCGAGATAGCAGTCTGGGATATCTATGTCTATCAAAATAACAATAGACAAAAATCTTAGATGTACAGAAAAGGTGACTAGATGATTACAATATATTGTTTTTCGAATTGTTTTCTCTATTTAGTTGGAGTTGCTCATATTTCTCAAGTGATCTTCAAAATGCTGCAACTTCTAGGTCTAATACATTATTCCAATATTTTATTGAGATACTATATTGGACATGCTTTACAGATCTCACACGCATTGCGTTCTACGTTTCAAAGTTGTGCATTGTCTTTTCAAGTGTCTTGTGATTGCTTTGTATCCTCACGCAGTCATATCAGGAGGTGTTAAATTCTGATAAATGGTGCCACCAGACTGATTAATTAGTATCGAAATCCGATCGCATTTTTTCGTTTCGACAGCTTCAACGTCACTTCCTGCTGGCACGTGCTGTGCTTATGATTCCGGCACCTTATCAACATATTGTTACATAACAGTGTTACAAAATAAAAAACTGCCTGCAGCAAAGATTTTAAACGCTAAAATTGATTTTTATAAGACATCTCTTCTTGCTTAAGAACCTCAAGTGTACGTTACTATCGTGTAACTGAACTTAGGCTACCCGATCCTACTTTTACTCAGCACAATCGAGAGTTCGTACAGGTGTGAGATAGAACATAACCAAAGCAGAAAATGGTGACATTTGGGCTAGGTGAACCGAAAGTCATCACACGGATCACTGTAACACTAATTCGGAGTCGGCAAGTGATTACCATATCTCCTCACAATAAGTTCCATATAATATCGTGATATAGCGATTGGGAAAAGGACAGTGCGCTATAAAAGTGCTCTGATTGTCGATAAAGACAACATGACATCTCCAAAAGTTGCAATGGATTTATTCGATATTTATATCAAACACATTCTCACTTACGGTTCTGAAATTTGATCACTTGCCATTCATAGAAATTCCACAAAATCCAAAATATTGACAGATCCTCTAAAACAGAATGTTTTTAACCTTAGCCACATCGATCAAGTACGTACAGATTTTTGCAAATTTGGCTTTGGTGTGTCGCGTAAATGTGTAAATTTAGCCTTTCTTGCAGAACTAGGGAGATATCCATTGTCTATTGAAATTAAAATTATCAAATATTGGCAAAGGATTATGAAAATAATGGGTTTGGTTATGTTTGGATTTACAAAGGAAATTTTTTGGATCCAAAATTTTTCCTCCGACTGTTATCACTTCGATTACGTGATCAACATCAGTAACATTTCTTCTCTGGAATGTATCAAGGCGTTTCCTCTTGCACCTCTTCAAAATTACATACCTACAGAAAATAGAAAATAAGAATACTTTACGGAAAACTACTTAGTTTCCGTCAAAAATAGCTTCTGCAAGTGCTTATCAAAATTACAACATAGTGATCATGAAATAGACATCGAAATCAGCAGATTATGTGTTCATCGCAATTAAAATTTCATTGAAGATGAGGAACATTTATGATAAATTGCCCACATTATGATATATTTAGAAGCGCACTCAAAACTCATTTCCAGCCCTCAAAAGTGCCGTTTTCTCTCGCAACTGTGTTTTCCCCCGGACCATAAGTGACAGTGCATGTTTGCAAATTCATTGGACAATCTCTTCTATTTCCTAAATCCGTCACCCTTGTTCTTAATGAGTTCAAGCAGTCTCTGGTGTATTTATATGATTTTTTAAAATGTATATAGTGTATATTATCACATGCTTTATATTGTACATTTTATATTGTATGCCATGGGCCCGGTATGGATATGAAAGTGCAATAAAGTATTCTGTATTATTATATTGATCCCTCTTGCCGAGTGGGAGAAAAGAAAAAAATAAGCACAGGACAATACGTGGCGCACATACTCCATTATGCTACGGCAAACAACTACAGAATTATGTTTAGGGTAAATCTTAGCAGCGCATGCAATGTGCATAGGTAGAATATAGAAAATGGCTAATGTATAGTACCAAATGCGTGATGCAAGGTGTATGGTAAACAATTATCGGCTCAAAATTTGTGTTAAAATGATACATGTTACAACGTTTGGTTGAAACCAATGGCGCATATCGTTCGTAGCTGGCACTACGGATAACTGTTCCCGAGTATCCATCTGTTGAAAGTGGATTTACATTCGGTATAAGCAAAACTTCATTTACTCAATGGTCGAAAATGGCACGTGATACCGGAAGCAGGTGCTGCCACCAAGCAGAACAGTCTATGTGATGTCCTATTGTTGGTGAATGAATAATACATGCCGCCTGGGTGGTCTGCCCCTTACTTTCGATTCATTAGGTACGTACCATATACCTGCAGGGAAATAAACATTGCATGGCGCAGTGATAACCAGTCCTTTCGTTTTGATTCTGTAGCTACTTACCATAGCTGCTGTAGGATGAATATTGCATGCTGAACTTTAAGCCAGTCGTTTTATTTTGATTCAATGGCTGTTTGCCATACCTGGAAATTAGTATTGGGATCCTGTCAGACTGACAGGGATCAAGGGTGGTCTCCCCATTATCACCTAAAATCTTTACCTAGTTTATATTCTCCGTACCAATCAACAATTGCCATGGAATAGTTTGTATTGGTTCATTGCAAATCTTGGGGGTAGAAGCGGGGGTTAGGAGTAAGATCCAAAAAGTATATCATAAGGAACTATGACTCTATAAACAACATTGATAATTGTTATAATGCACCTATTATGCCTAATTTATCTTAATGTAACAATATACATGTGCATTATTTTGACTTCTATATATATATTATTTAACATTAAAAATGATATTTGATAAAATAGTATACTTAAGTAAACACTGCCATCTGTGCATGGTTACAGTGTAAATTTAATTGACAATTTTGTTCATTCAAATGAAACATTTCAGGGTGGCCTGCATGGCAGCGACTCATTGCAGTCTTAATGCAGTGTCTCCCTAGTTTCTACCAAACCGTATATCAGTCTGTATTTTGACTGTAACATGAGACCAAATTAATTCCATCCATTTATGCTGATTAATTTAGAACCGCTTTTAAACGCTTGCGTGAAAACAATTATGTAATTCACTAAAGGAGCAGATTAAGCAGCCTTTTATGAACTCTTTCACATCCGAGTTTCGGAATGAGTCAACAGCTTTCCTCAGCGCGCCCAGCTTATGATCATTTTCTCTGGAACAATAGTGAAGTTTGTACTTGAATTAATGGCCTTTGGACAAGCCATATAAATCTAAAAATCCTTATTATGATTGATAGTACTTCCTCTTTAGCACGTGGCAGTTGGCACTGAAAGAGTCAGTATGTTTGTTCATTTTGGCATCTCTTGCCAATCCCACATGATTTTATGCTGTCTTGTAGCGTAAAGCTGTTTGGAAATACTCTATCATGCATCCAAAGAACCAGGCTTGTATTTTTGGCTTGGCCTGCAACGTTTTTATGATATATTGTTGTATGCACAGCTGCAATACGGACTCTTAACTGAAAAAAAGAGAAAAAAAAGGAAGAAGTTTAAGTCTGTTTTCATATCTCACATGTTCTGTAGTCAAGTAAAAAAGCTGAATATTCATTCACACACACACACACACTCAGCAAGGTGCCGTTTCAGACGGACGAACAGCTCACACTACATAGATGCACCACAGATACTCGAGTAAAAACATATTCTTG
This sequence comes from Hermodice carunculata, assembly GCA_964020975.1. Classification (NCBI taxonomy): domain Eukaryota; kingdom Metazoa; phylum Annelida; class Polychaeta; order Eunicida; family Amphinomidae; genus Hermodice; species Hermodice carunculata. The sequence goes on from OZ026619.1 coordinate 3,107,464, forward strand.
AGGTTAATGCTCTCCGAATTTGTGTAACATTTGGCATGCTTAAGTGCAGGTGTATGGCAACTTTCGTTGTTTTATAATACCAGCCATTCCGTCAACTTTACCAGGATAATGCGGTGGTCCTGAAGGGACCTTTTCGTTTTTTGGGAGACTGCGGGTGTTATTGTTCATCCCTTCGTAAGCAGACTTGCTCCTTCCCAGGTATGAAGTTGTTCAGTGTTGGCAATATCTGCTTGTTGAATTCGGGTGCTTTGTTAAGTGCTATGTCAGCTGGTGGGGCGTGGATGGAGGGTCGTTGCTACTTGTACTGTGCTATGTCAGCTGGTGGGGCGCGGATGGAGGGTCGTTGCTACTTGTACTGGTTTCTAATTCGGCCACCCAGCATATCCCACATGTGTACCCAGATACAGATCTGCTGAGAATGTTGTAGCTTGGGCATACTTGTGTGTGTGTGACCATTGCGTTGCTAAAATGTTAAACCTGGACCATGCCGTTGGCACCTGTCAACAAATACAGGGGGAATTTTGTCCACACAACTCTGACATGGGAGTGTACTAATCACTCTGATGATGTGTGTGTCGGCATGATGAAGTAATTTTTCCCTACATCGTAACGGTACCGTCCCTGTCTCGGTCATACTCCACCATGTATCCCTACGCCAGTCTCGCGAAAAGCATGCAGCGTCCCCTTACCCTTCCACTTCACTTCAAAAAAAAAAAAAAATTCGGATACGTCTGACCACATCACATTCCTCCACTGACGCATAGTCCTATATTAACATTATACTGACATCGTTTTATCTGAGTAACTTTGTGTCTAGACCCAGCAAGTTTTCACAGTTCAGGACGGTATGACAACATGAATGCCAACAGCAGTCTATTCCTATGAAAACAGACTTGTTTCATCGTATGATGTTGCAGGCATGACGCTAGTTTCTGTAAAATATCTGGGTTGAAGAAACTCCTGTTTTTTGACAAACCACAGCATGCGCTGATCATCTGAATGTCTCGATCTTTCAGATCCCGCTTTTCCTTTGTTTTGTGTCATCGGCCTTAACCGAATCCACCATATTATCGTATTGTTTGTTTTAGAATGCCGAATCCCTATGTCTAGGTGATATTGAGAACGACCAGCCTCAAACACGCTAATAATTCCTCCTCTTTCAAAGTGCAGAGCCAGGAGCTGGTGACACAACTACCCAATAATGGTTGCCATATGTTGCCGATGGACTCTCTCAAAACTTATGCATACTTCACTCTGAGTCACATTTTTAGCAATATCTCAATATAATTTCAATTTCACAATATAATTTACAGTGTTGGTTTAAACATATTGTATTGTCAAATTTACAAGAAAAATCCACAACATGATCATTCACAGCAATTGGGAAAAGGGCATTCCCTATATGAATCCCTCTTGTGAGAAGGCAAGACAAATAGACATGACAATACAGAAACACACACCAACAAAATAAGAAAACATGAACACTGATAAGACAGATAGTGGGGCAATATCTACAGTGCACATGATATATACTCCGAACTGGGTCGGAAATCAAAATATATAGTAAAGATTGTTGTGTATTGAAAGTAAAATTTTTGAGGAGCATAAACTTAAGCCCGACAGATGATGTTGGTGTAAAGCGGTCAGTTGCAGCAATGTAGTCATGTAAAGCTAACAAATATCACTGTTTTGTTGGAAATAGGAGTCAAATGAACCATACAATAAAGTTTATAACGTAAAGGGTCCAAAACGGACAACCATGGTGTGCAAGTGCAATCGTGGTACAATATATTCCGTACAGGAAAAGGAATAATGCCATACATCTTCGTTGGGTGCACAACATGAACAGGCAGGGGAATCTTTAACACCGGTTTTAAATAGATGAGAATTTAAGAGGCTGGCGCCAAGACGAAGACGTGTATGCTGAATAGCCATAAATCTATCGCCAAGATTGAATAATTCTCGAAATTTCGTATAAAAAAGGTCGTATAATTTGTTTAGCTATTTTCGATTTAGATATTGAGAGGGATGCAGAGTTTCTTATATCGAGAGGCAACAGGTTTCAAATTCTAAAAACAGAAGGGAAAATGACTTGAATGAAAAATGAAAAAGTTCAGTACGAGCTCTGAAATGAGGGATATCAAATTGTTGTCGGGTCCTGTGTGTATAAGTGTCCGTTCTGGGAGACGTAATAATAGAACACAAAATTTCAGGTGCAAACTTGTTCATTATTTTATGCATCAAAATTAATTTAGCTGCAATCCGACGGTCAGACAAAGTTGACCACCCAAGTTCTTCATAAAGATTTGCGTTACTAGTTCCATGCATTGCACCAGTTACAATGCGAGCAGCTTGTAATTGAATATTCTCAAGTCTTTCGGCGTCTGATTCTGTACCACTCCACACTGGACTACCATACTCAAGAATCACTCGAATAAAGGATGTGTGGATAGTATTAATGGTATGTCTATCAAGGAGAAATTTCAGCCCCTTCATGATGTTGATCATTTAAGCAGTTTTAATTAAGAATTCACTAATGTGATCAGACCAACGTAAATCCGAGCGTATAGTAAGACCAAGATGTTTGTGATGAGCGACATTTTCCAAAACATGACCTTGAAAAATATATAACCCTTACAGTGTTATTACTTAGATATGAACTCAAGGGTCATGCCCTTATAACAGAACGTCAAAACCATGATCTATGTATTATACTAAACTTCATATTTGACCCCCGCCAATGTTAAACCAATGGAATGGGTTTCTTTTTCATTTAGTATACATAGACTTAAACGAACGTAACAAGGTAAGCAGCAGAACATAAAATGTTGCACCTCAGAGTAAACAAAACTGCTATATTTTTCCGTATTGATTTTTGACATTTTACGTTTCAAAAAGACCAGTCTGTCATACTTTCAAGTCCAAAGGTTCGTTATCGACAGAGAATTATCTATGCTTTTGTTGATCTAATAATTTCCAGTTCATTATCCCTGATTCATGTCATTTGTTTGAAAATTGTTTGAAAATAAAAAAAAAAACAGCCTAGTCGTTTCTCTGCAACACAATACATTTGTGGACTTCATGTGGTGTACCGGCACCCGTCGACGCATTGTACGCATGTCATTCTTATTTTTCAGCAAGAAGATCAAAATGTCAGTGTGGCTGTTTGTTTTGCAGTTTGCGGCCAGTATTGATGTGTTTTTAAAGTAGCATTATAGGATGTGTTACTGTACTGAAATCTTGGCGGCAGTATGGCTTTGTATAGCATTTTCAACTACATAACTCACAATCTTCCGCAGAAATTCTGAGTTTGATCCAAAGATTCTGTTTCTTCTGGTTCTGGGCAAAAAGACACAAATACAATTACTGACAATGTGAAAGTTCCAGTCTTCGTTTATTTAATCGAAAACTTATATGAATGCTAAAATTTAATGCAGAAAAAGTGTCGACAGTATTTTTACTCACTTACAAATCAACAATTTTAATTCCATTCATGGGACATGCATTCTTTGCTCAAAAATGATGTGTAATGTGCTTTGGAGAAACCAGTAAGGTTACCATTAATCTTTCTCCGTGACGTCATCACTTTGTGTGAATAGTTATGCTGGAGTAACGTGCAGGACGTTTCTAGTGCACTTCATGATTGATGAAGGTATTCTGACAATTTGTAATGCTTACCTAAAAGTAATTGCATGATTTTTATATCAATTATACTGCTGTCTTAACGCCAGATAAAATTACTACAGGCTCGATCGTGTCTAAGTGGCCATCCATTTTAATTCCTGTACTTTCTGATGTAATTAAATGCCCAGCACATCAAATTTTTAAATTGCATGGACTGTAAACTGAACAAATGCAGCGGATACATTTTAGCTTATAAACCTTCTGCAATGTCATACTTTGCTTCCAGTAAAACTTTCCTCAGGCAACTACCTTTGCGTTTATCTTATCTTTGGAACGTAAAGACATAGCTGACAACATGGCAGCTATTATTCTTAATTTAAGGCAAAAATAAATCAGTCTCCTGGGAGAAAATTAGTCTGGGAAGAAGTATTTCCAGATCAGCTGTTCGTTGCTGTCAGAGGATAGGCAACACATCGCTTCAACCAGCGGCTACAGTCCTGTCTGCAGCGCATCAGAACGTATGGCTAACATCATATAATCCATTGGAATCAATAAAAGGTAGGGGTGCTCATGCTTAAGTTGCCTGTAGAAAAAGGAAGAAACAATGAAGATGTCAGTGTGACAGCTGCTAGATTAAAAGAGCAAGAAGAGGAACATTTCGCAAGCACTTGGACAAACGGGCTGAATATACCTGCTGGTTAATGTCTGGCTTCGTTCAAAACGGCAAATGAAACAATTTGCAGATAAATGCAAGATTACTGGAGCAACAAAGACTCTATGAAGCCAAAGAACAAATTCAATGTACCAGTTTCATTTGCCAATAGCTACAGTAACGGTAAACAAAGATGGCAACAAATGACAGAAATAATTTGCAAACCATCCCCTTTCAATGATCTTAATTTATACTACTTAAAACTGCTCATTCAAGAAGGCCCTCTTTAAGATCATTCTGTTGACATAATCCGCAGCCAAAAGGATTTGCTGCATGCAAAAATCTATTTGCATCTCTACAACGAATAAATGTTTCGAGGATAGAGATCCGTATTAGACACTGACCATTTTCTCAGTACGTTTGAAATAAAGTATGATGATGATGATGATGATGATGATGATGATGATGATGATAATATTCAGAACTGTTCGTTTGATTTGTCTTACTAGATGTAATGCGCATACAGATCCAATTTTTGAAACACTGAACATTCTCAAAGTAGAAGATTGATTCAAACTTATAGCTCTGAAATTTTACTTCCTATACATTCCGAACAATTTGTCTGCATATTTTAATGATATTTTTTGCACAGGCACCTGCAAATCACCCATATCAAAGTAGAAATAAAGACTCCATGCAACGCCTTGTCCCCCTTCCAAGACCCCATAAATGTATCACTTTAATCTCTTCATTCCTTAAAAGTACACCTCCTTGCATTTAAGACAAATCCCATAATCATTCTCTATCAGTTTTTTCAAGATAAGATGAAACTCATTTTATTAGAAAATACATTGAAACATATACTATTACAGATTGTTTTGTTTGCAACGATTAAAGCGCCTTGTCTTCTGTTTTTTCACTGCTTTCCCATCATGATCAAGCCTACTGCTGAAATAATTTGTTCAGGTTTATTCATATCCTAGGTGGTCCCAGGGATAGCGGACATCATGTCGTTAAATGGGGTAACCCTGACATAACCAATTTTTTGTATCATGTGCTCTGATCTATCAATAGAACTCTTATGTATACGTATGTATGTATTGCTGTCAAATAAACCACATCTGGTTTCTGGGTTCGGGGCTACCGACAGCTAAGGGAAAGAATAAAAATCACCCTAAACATAAGGACCGTTTCTCTATCTACTGGTTTTGAATACACTGTATCAGATATGTCAAATATTTAGTCACCATCACCCAACCAGTATAATTTGAAATGTTAAAAAACTACTTTTTATTGTTGTTTAGCTATGCCTCTATCAATGGCACACACAAAGAAATTAAACTGACAAGTACTTCTGTCATAGGTGTGTTAATATTTCCTGTTATATATTTTGATGCAACTTGAGGTAGTGTTCAAGAGGTCAGTTCTATCTTACAATGGGGCCTGGTTGATACAGAAAATGGTTGAGTGTGATAGATGAGAGCAAATTCTAAGAAATCTCATTCACTTTTAATGTTTAGAGGACACAAGGACAAGGACACTGAAGACATTTCCTAGTATTGTATTTGTGTCTTTTTGCCCAGAACCACTTCCTAGTAGTCAATATCCTATTCTGCAGTTCGAACTCTTTACTCTCCATAAGCTAACCTGGCCCTGGCTAACCTGTATATATATATGGAATTACTATTGTCTATATTGCACACGTTCCTCTGTAAAATTTTGACATAGGCTGTATCAGCCCAAATCAATTACAGGGTCTTCAGCGGGTAACTACTCAACATGTTTCGGAGCCTTTTACCCGCAAGAGAATTGACCAGACTAGGTGTATATTGTATCTTGGTGTACCCATTGGCGGTCAGCTGACGTGGCGCCAACATTAAGCGGAAGTTTTTAAGACTGGAGTAGATGAGCGGTTTCATTTAGTTTAAAATACATCACTTTCCGTAAGCTTTCTCACTCCATGCGATGGGCCTGACCGTGATTACACCCGTACGCAATGGGCCTGACCGTGATTACACCCATACGCCATTAAATGGGCCTGACCTTGATTACACCCATATGCCATGCAATGGGCCTGACCTTGATTACATCCATACGCAATGGAATGGGCCTGACCTTGATAACACCCATACGCCATGCAGTGGGCCTGACCTTGATTACATCCATACGCAATGGAATGGGCCTGACCTTGATAACACCCATACGCCATGCAGTGGGCCTGACCTTGATTACACCTATACGCCATGGAATGGACTGACTTTGATTACACCCATACGCCATAGAATGGGCCTGACCGTGATTACACCCATACGCCATGGGCCTGACCTTGATTACACCTATACGCAATGGAATGATTGGAGAGTCATTGGTCTCAGACAAGACTGAAAAGCTCCATAATTATACCGCCAGGATAGTTTGCAATAACTTTGATTTTAGAAATATGAAAGACTTGGATCTTGTCCAGAACCATTGATGAAAAACCCTGGTAAAGCGAAGAAACATTCATGTTGCCACCTGAATGTATTCATGGCCTTGCACCTCATCATTTGTGTGACTAAGTGTCCTTATGCCCTGATGTCTATATTTACAACATATAAGTGCTCGTTCTGTGGATGTTTCGACCCTAGTGTCCAGAGACATTCTTTCGAGAAATCTTTTTCCTACAATGACGCTATTACAGATTTTACGCGACATACGAACGCTGTGTGTTCTCCCTTAAAGGTAATTGTAAGGATCGCTATTGACTGAATTGTATGTGTCTTAAAACTCTACCTGAGGGTCCATCAGATTAAATTTGTGCGTATCACATATTCCGTTTTATTTCCTCTTTTGCGTATATATGCTTACGGGTTTTGTCTAACTGGAAAACCTGCATGAAATATTCTATTATTATAATTGTTATTCTTATCATTATTAACATTATAAGATACCGGACCTTTACATTTTGGGATTTAGTTACTTAGCATGATCAAATGTCAGAACTTTGACGTATTGATCATCAGAGGTGCTGTATCACAAACTTATTAGTGGAATTTAGACTGGTATCTCTATCCTAAATACTTTTCAAAATATCAATCAGCAAAAATTTAATTGCTTTCAATGAACGTAAATTTAAAGGCTGTACCTTAGGTCATTAATTTAGTGGATGCTCCTATATGTCACAAGCGTTTAAACAGAAGCTGGAACTACATCTCTATGTATAATACTTTTAACATTATTTAACATGCAAGTTTTCAGATGCTCCAAGTCGGAGTAAAGTTGAAAACGGACATAGTCGTACATAATAAAGAATTATACGGAAAAATGTCTGAGTACACACACAGAAATATCTAGTAAAGACAATATGTAGTTGATGACACATATGCATATGTGGATCACTCTGTCCGTGCAAACATGAAACTGAAAATGAAACTGAATGTGAAACACATTCACTCTGTGTATGTCAACTAGAGAGAAAAAGATACTTGATCCATCGCAAATAGAGTGAAAGTAAGCTGGTCTATTGGCCTACTGTTGTTCATAAACAAATGTGAGTCTCTCAGTACCCAAGGGGCCGTTTCACAATTAAAGATACTGTGACACCAATGCGGCTAGTCAGGGTAAGCTTGCTCAGGGTTGAAAAGAGTATTGAGATAAAACTGTTTAACCAATGGATCATATAACCAATTATTCATGAAGAATGTATTTGCCGGGCATCATCAGTAACAGTTAGTGAAGGAGTTGATGTTTTAGTTTTATTTGATCTGTTGCTCTGAAGAAATTGGCCAAGGACGCTGATCGACAGTACTGGGGGGATCACCATTAATGCCCAGGTGTAAAAAGAAATCGGTGTTCTACATTGCTAGTCATTTTACGTACGACGTAAATCTGAATAGATCTATGTAACTATGGGGAATAAATTGTAGTTCCGTAACAACATAACACAGTAGCTTGCGTATAATTTAGGCGATCATGTGGATGTGTCAAATATAAGGCAACTGGTATAAACAGAACAACTAAAACCGTGTAGTATTTTTCGTTATGGTATACTTCATTATAGGTTATCTGGTAGTTTCATATTTTATCATAATGGGTCCGAAAGAGTTCTATTTGGGAGTATGCGAACGCAAGCTGTAATTGGACGAGAATGTATGTCACGTCCGTTTGGACGTCGCAACTATAGAATGCTGCACTGCCTACTAGTAATAAATAATTATGTATTTTTCAAATGAGTCAAATGCATACTGTGTCTGCACGTTCCCTGAATACTCAAACACACGTGACACGACCGAAGGTCTGTACGTTCCATGAATACCAAAACACACGTGACACGACCCGTAGGTCTGCACATTCCCGTGAATGCCTGAATACTAAAACAAGTGACACGACCATAGCCTGACGTTCCCTGAATACCATAACACACGTGACACGACTCGTAGGTCTGCACGTTCCTTGAATACCAAAACATACGTGACACGACCGTAGGTCTGCGCGTTCCCTGAATACTAAAACACACGTGGAACGCCATATTATAAAAGCGCCAATTACATTCAGCTGTGGTAGGTCCGTACACACAACCAACAGTACAAAACCGTGCACAAATCAATGCAGAAGTCCAGTGTACTGTCCAAAGTAATTGACAGTTCCAAACAAAGCAATAGAAATTTGCAACTGCAGACAAGGGCCATAAATATATTACCATGATCCTGCAGCAAGATGAAATTGGTTCACAGGCCTAAAGCTTGGGTATGATGAATGTAGAGTCTCAAGATCATAGGTGAATTAATGCGGCAAATGATTTCTGAAAAAGGGTAGACTTTATAAATTTTGTTTGCATCAAATCACAACCAGCGCAACGCTGGAACAATTTTTTGAACACTGCTTTATATATTTGTCTTGCTTAGAGTTATTTGGTAGGCCAAATTAAAAACAGATTTTTCATGTGTAACTTCGTAAGTTTGCATTGACACCTTTGTAAACGTGAAACCAGGTTGATCAAACTAATTCCGATGTCTACATTTTCGAAACGGTGAGCAATATAGGTCGACCCAAAAGTTGTAGATAGCCTATGGAATACACTTGTCACAGAATTAGAGTGGCCAAGTTTACCACGATTTACAAATGAACGCACAAGAACCCATTAAACGGCATTACCAAACCAGAAACGTGTCCATTTGTTGCCGTCGTTATGCAAGGGCAAGCAATGTCACAGGGGTCGAAATGAAACATGATGTTGTTTCCTTATCTTGAGGTTTCGCCAACAACCGAATCAAACTTACAGTAAGTATCAAGTTTAGAATCAGGTCTGCAGTCCTACCAGACATTTTCAGAAGAGGTTTTAATTCTTTTAGAGTGCTAACCACATAAGACGTGGTGCTCACGTAAATTATGATTGCAGCATTAGAATTGTTGTAAAAAGATATTTCAACTACAAGTTGAATCATTTTTCTAACTAAAATCAGGTCTTCTTGGCGCTTTTTCAAGTAAAGAGCGACGAGGAAAGTTGTTTATTCAACCTGCTACTTAGTATTATGGTTTAGATGTTGCTGAAGGATATCCCAATTGATAACGCATACTCTTAAGATAATAGGCACCTTATGTATGTTAGCCTAAACATGGCTTTAAAGGGTGAATATCATAGACGACCTGCACATAAAAAGCATCAAGAAATGTTGGTCACATAATTATAAAGCCCACCTGACCTACACATAATTCTAGCCAGTAATACAAATACAGTTGTGAACACGTCAAACAAAGCTCAGTGATCAATATGTAGCATGGTTGCTTTTAATATGATTAATTTTTAATTAGAATTCAGAAAACAGTCATACAGTGGCCCGACATCTTGGCCACCAAGTTTAAAGGGTCAAGCTTCCCTGCTTGCAAATAATGCTTTGATAATCAGATCCTATCATACTGGTATGAGGTATATAAAAGGGGCAGAGGAAAGGACAAACCAGATTGTCGTGATTGTGATGAGACAAATCGAATTCGATTTATCGAAGCCCGTATACATATACATTGTAAAAGAAAAGTATCGCAATATTCAACTTTAAAATGACACTTGTCAAATACCTGTCACACTTTTAAATTAATGAACGTCATTCTGACTGTGAAAGATTACCCCATCACATAGAGGGATATTAAATACACTTTCAGTTGTCGTAGTTTACGAGTGACATAATCTTGCCAGTTGATTTAAACGATTTAATTCGTATTTCTTCGAAATAACATCTTATAAAAAATCTGAGTAAATATGATTTGATACGATTTAATTGGTTTAAGTGTAGAAACTGCGGATGGAAAGTGTTGCCAGGACAATAGCCTGCAGTTTATATCAGGGACGTGTTACAATAGCGGCAATGTCGTAATAGCGGGTCCCTTGTCGCATCCATAGGGCGTGCTACACGGCAGTGGCTTGTGGGTTATATCAGGGACGTGTTATAATAGCGGCAATGTCGTAATAGCGGGTCCCTTGTCGCATCCATAGGGCGTGCTACACGGCAGTAGCTTGTGGGTTATATCAGGGACGTATTATAATAGCAGCAATGTCGTAATAGCGGGTCCCTTGTTGCATCGACAGGGCGTGCTGCACGGCAGTAGCTTGTGGGTTTTATCAGGGACGTGTTATAATAGCGGCAATGTCGAAATAGTGGGTCCTTTGTCGCATCGATAGGGCGTGCTACAGGACAGTAGCTTGGGGTTATATCAGGGACGTGTTATAATAGCAGCAATGTCTTAATAATGGGTCCCTTGTTGCATCGATAGGGCGGGCTACAGGGCAGTAGCTTCTTGGTTGTATCGATACGGGATGTGATAATAGGTTTTCGGTTATATCGATAGGGAATACTACACGGCAATACCTTGTAGGTAATAACGACAGGGGATGTTACACGACAACAGCTTGTTGGTTATATCAATGGGGGATGTTGCACGCCAACAGCTTGTTGGTTATATCAATGGGGGATGTTACACGCCAACAGCTTGTTGGTTATATCAATGGGGGATGTTACACGCCAACAGCCTGTTGGTTATATCAATGGGGGATGTTGCACGACAACAGCTTGTTGGTTATATCAATGGGGGATGTTGCACGACAACAGCTTGTTGGTTATATCAATGGGGGATGTTACACGACAACAGCTTGTTGGTTATATCAATGGGGGATGTTACACGCCAACAGCTTGTTGGTTATATCAATGGGGGATGTTACACGCCAACAGCTCGTAGGTTATATCGACAGGGTATGCTGCACGGCGATAGCTTTTAGGTTATATCGATAGGGGATGCTACAGAATGAGTATCTAATTCTGGTTCAACATGTTCATCAGAAACAAACAGTCGATAAGTGCTTGGTCATTTAACACACTATGTGGGCATCTTTCCCGTTTAAATGGTTACGCTGGCCTTGAATACGGTACTGTATAATCTGAAAGAGTGATGTCTCTCCTGCAAACACTTTGAACTCCGCCGCCTCCACATAGCCCAGTTCGGCTGCAGGGCATGTGTGGTAACCACGTAGAAAGGAATAAATGGATGGACACACAGCAAAACATATATCAGCCCACGGTGTTTGTTCTGCCAAGTGGTGTCTTGCCAAAACCCTGGGGGCTCTCTCTTCCAGACGTAAGGTCTCTGTCTATGTAATGGAGTGGCTTCTTGTACCATTCCATCGCTTGGTATTTGCAAGAGGTCCGAGCAATATACTATGCAAGCCATCCTGTATCATTTAGCGCGAATCAATGACCTGAGATGGCTTTAAATCAAGCGTTCGTCATGCTAAAATTAAAGACACGTGCGCAATTTAAGTAGGATTCCCAAACAGCAAAAAGTGTCTGGCCTACATCAAAAAGGAGAACAGCGAATGTTGGAGAAACGACACTTCTCCCAAGGGACACTATTTTCCTTGGATCCCATGACTTCTAAAGTAATTCTGTTACTGGAATTTTGTTAATTTGTACAAAGCCTACAGAGCGGAAAATTGAGTTTAAACTAACCAAAGACAATATGGATGGAAATGACAGGCTGCACCATCTCACTTTGCACAGGAAAATTAAAGGTGCAATCATTCACTCCAAGCGATGTTAGGTCATCGAGGCACTCTATGATCGTGTCGTCTGTTCTGATAAAAATCGAACATTGTCCAAACCCGTAATATGGCAAATAGCCCATTTTTTTGTATTGGTCCATCACATAATCTCAAGTAATTTTGCTCTTTGGAAAGGCAAGTTCTTTCTGTGCCCCCGCCCCCTTTGCGGGACTGTAACCTGATGCAAAATTTCTCTCTAACGTGCACCTTTGATGACATGACGAAATTTTATTAAACGGGGATTTGTGGTCTGCACAGTTGCGCATGACAAAGGTAAACGCGAGGTGATGGCCTTCTCTACGTTTATGTTTTTTCAGGGAGGCGAATTACAATTTGTAAGTCACCTCCCTGGTTTATCCGTCTGCGCACCTACCCGCTATTATCTCTTTTAATACATGCAAATTTCTTTTTGACCTGGATTTTCTAATAGCTGAGAGAGCTAGCCTCGAGTCTTTCCAGACACACAAATGTACATGGTGCATTTACAACATACACAGCACTTATGATTAAGAGTTATAATGGACGGTTTGATTCGGGACGCCAAATCGTTTCCGGTTGCCAACATGACAATTATTATTATATTATACATCATATTCGCACACGAAAATCTGTTTTCAACTTTTTATTTGAATGGACGTTCAGACTTATGTATCAAAGGAAGCTATTCAGACCGAAGACAGAAGCAAACAAAAGACCCATTAACGGTAGCTTTTCCGAATGCTTAAATACGCTGTGGGACAGAACTTCTCTCCTGGGGATAGTTTGATCTCTAAACCTGGAGGAAGGAAAGGGTGTCTGTTGCCCAAACACACTAGAATTAAAGGGTGTAAAACAGATCATTTTACGGATATATAAACAAAATAACGTATCATTTTTTATTCCAAAATCAAAAAGCTTAACTCTTAAGTGGCAAATTTTGGACTCAGTCAACAGCTTTTCTCTCTGGAACTATAGGCATACTGGTACTTGATATGAATGAAGGGTCTTTTGCGAGGAATATGAATCTGGGATCCTTCTGATAATTCAGACTTGTCTGACGTGAGTAGATCGACTGTAGACGTGATTGGCACTGAATGGGTAAAAAAGACATAAAGTTGAATTCAGAGTTAGTTTCAGTATTTTCTTACAAACTGAATTTTTCTCCTGAAAAAAAGGAAAGTGGAGAACTACTAAACAACTTTTGATGTGGCAGCTAAACATGATTTAAACAAAGTACCTATATTTAATGAGGTGTAATATACCCAATTGTAACTATTAATAAATGAATAAGTACGTGACATAGACATGAACAACTGAGTACTTGATTTGAGGTCCAATGCTTAGTTGATAAAAGTGCCTGTTTTATCAGATTTATTTATATTGTATTCTCTGATTTTGTTCCGTACATTCTCCCATTATCTCTCAAGCAGTTTACATAAGTTATGTTGGATGTACTCATGCTTCAAAATTCAGCTTCAATGTTAATTTGTTCTGTGGCATTAGATATATAATATCGACGGTTAAACTCGTTCTTTTTAGATTTTTTAAAATGGAAAATTCATATGGGAAATCCATTGGTTGTATCTACGTAATAGCATATTTTCAATCTTGAAAAGCAGAGGTTCACACATAGGATCAGAATACATTATCATGATTGGTCATATAGCACTCAAATTCTTTACATTAATCTGGATTTGACACAAATCCTACAGAATTTAAATGTTATGTCCTGTGAACGCTCTAAATCGTGTCTTATGTCAGGTCCTCGTTGTAAATCAGTTTTTACCTATACGAGCTGCCTGGTTAAATAAAAAACTTTTACTTGACTTGTATCTTTATGTTTTACATGTATTTACACAGCTGGAGCTTGAAGCTACATCTTTGCATATTCGATAGAAAATGTAGTTCCTAATGTTCCCGCTAAAGAACAATCTCAATGAAAGACTTTTCAGCAGGATATAACCCCACAGTGTAGACGTATATTAATATATAAGTATATGAATTACAACTGTATAAGTTACTTTAGATGTCAGCAATTATGTTTTTTATTTCTCATTTTTTATTTTTTGTAGAATTGTGGGGCCAGCGTGATTCCAATGTACAAAGAAAGCACGCTGTAAAATAATTCTTCACATATTTTCGAAGAGTCCAAGATGATATCTCTTGTCCGCACAGTTTTGTCTGCTCCCAGTTGTAGTCTTGACCTTTCATTTAGGACGACATCACCTCCTTTGTGTGGCACAGACACGTAAGGACATTTTTAAGCGCAGCGGGCAATGCGACTTTTTTCGTTTCGCCTCATGGCCCCTCGGCAGTAAATGGCCAGAAGACGCCGACATTACAGTACCTAAAATATATCTGTCTGTAAACTTATAAAAGGTAGGCTCTTTCGGTATTGTCAAGCGAAAAAAAACATGGTTTTGAAACATAAAGGTCACAAATGGTGCCGATATGTTCTTCCTGTGTAGCACAATTTATGGCAGGAATCTTTAAACGAATGTCCACGATGTTGCTGATTTACCGCAGAGGCATAAAGCTTAGGTGTAACATCGCTATATCGTCCAAACGACATCACTTGTGGCTGCCTGAATATCATTTTCATATAAAACTTTGATCCAATCATTGTTAATTTCTTTTCCCAGAAATTAATCAAATGATCGTGGAGAGATTGCGCCTTTCAAAATCCCATTTCAATGACATATCACCCGGACCGACTGGAAATAATGACCACATAACATATAAGAAAGCTCTCAACATGGCGCGAGACACGTATTCCAGTTTGATGCGAAGATCGGTGCGGCTGACGTCGATGAGGGGGCGATAAATCTTGTGAAAACGCAAAAATGACCAAATTTAATGTTCAATTGAAATATAACTTTAGGACCGATCAATTAATAGAATGCATATAAGAGACACATATAGGCTGTAGATCAATCAATATCCGTTAGAAAACCGAACTAGATACACCTGACAGTATACGGACGTAACCCACAACACTTTTGTCACAGGAGTTCTTACGTGAACAAAGTTGCATTGTAGTTCCTATATTTGCAATTTCAATTAGCATTTCACCGATGTGGAACATATAAAGTATTATCTCAAGCTCATAGAAAACTCTTAAGATACAATCCACGATCAGATTGACCAAACGAAAGGTGCTTATGGTTGGGTAATGACACATAAAGTGTAAGACGGCACCAAGATAAAGCCAAACTTGATGGATGCGAACCATTAATAATTGAAAGAAAGCCAACGGTACACAGATAGCCAATACATTCAAGGTATGAAGGCTACACCAACTAAACACAAGGTATTACCCTGATCTCTTTAGACACGGAACAGGCACACAAAAGAACGCAGGGTAGCAGATATAATATTTGCTGTAGTATTATGCCCAGCAATCCTATGCCATGTCCCATTTCCTTTTGTTTATAATGCAGGGATAAATCACGGACTATACTTTGGGGGGTCAGCTTGACGATTAGAATTTATCCAAGAGCCGAAAGGTCCAGAGGATAGAAGAGACGCGGCTAGAATGCCATTAAGACAACACGAACACAATCATGTTACATACAAAGGAGGGTAACCCGATAAATGTCTGCACGAAATATCAAAGACAAGGGTGAGTGAAAATATTGTCCACTGACATTGCAAAAAAATAAATGTTTGCTTTGACACTTTCTCTACTCATTGTTTGATCTGTTCCGAGAAAAAAAAATGTGGCGACAGTTTTCTACTTTACTGTCTCCGCTTATCGAGAATGAAATATACACTGCATAATAAAAGTTTAAAAAAAAATTATAAAAAAGATTGATTCTTTCAGGAAGTAAACAAAACCGGATCAAAGCAAGTTAAGAGATGATACAAAACAAAATAAAATGCAGCACAAAACAAGAAAAACATACCAACACAATCCTCAGCCTTTCTTTTGCTCAATCCAGTTAATAAAGCAATTTTATTTGGCATTGCTTCAGCTTTAACCGCGTGTTTATTTATCAAGGTTTATGTACGCAAATTACTTGATTGTACATCCTTTTCATTTAGAACATGTATGGCACAGGTATAGAGTGGGAACAAGATTGGTTGAGATCTTCCAAGGAAATGTGCCAAAACCGTGGGCAGAATCTGTAAATTTGTCATGATATCAAAATTTGCAAATAATCTACAGCCCGTTAAAAGTTGGCAGGCACACAGAGCCAACCTTTCCTGCTATTCTCTCTTCATATGGCACTGGCTGTTAGGTACTAGTTTTAATATTGTACGTATCTGTAGATATTTAGCAGACCAGATTGCATGGTAGATTTTATAAATATTGTTCTTAGCAGGAATGCTAAGGCGTCATATGAGCTTTCCCCACCGTAATACACTACACAACATGATTAGGAACGAAGCAGCTAAATGTGTCTCGTAGGGGTTAGGTGGAGGGCTAACGTGCTGTTGAATGCTACACAATGTGCTTAAACATACCGAACACATTGGAGACCATGTACCTAGACCTACTAAGCACATTGAAGATTAAGTTGACTTCGTGGGCACCATCATTTGAGTAAATTTGGTTTGACCTAGGTTGTGGCAGGGTAGCTTCCAAACCCTGATAATTGGCGAAGACGACGCCATTTGCAAAGTGTTACACTGGGAACTGAAACCAAATTCGGATCATTGGACTTGATCAGAATTAAGCTGTGTTTATAAAGACAAAGGTCCTGAATATTCTGGGTAATAATACCTCTTGACGAAGAAAACTAATATGTTTTTCATTGTGGTATGGAATTTTTACCATGCAATTCCATTATTTATATATTGACTAGTTTACAATATGGATTTGAGACCGAAAAAGGGACCTTAAGAGCTTTTTATATCAGGAAAACTTGTAGTCGGGTCATTTTCTAGCATTAGCTGCACTGCAGCTTCCATAACCGCGTCTTTGCATACCATCAACATGATGCACAGATAATGGAATTGATGAGCTTTTTTGTTTGAAGCCATAATCTTAGGAGACTGGATGTTGGGAATTTTAGTTTGTTCGAGCGCGACCTCTGCAGCATTATAGCGACCTCGCTTCAAGACCTCGCAAGCGGTTTTAAAAATCTCTCTTCACACAGGTCTTATTCACAAATGAAACTTGCCTCGCGCTTAGGCACTCAGCTCCCATCGAAGACATACCTCACCGTGAAACTTGCCTCGCGGAACCAGAGCCGCACAATAGAATTTATAAAATGGTACCCTGATAAAAAATTATTAGACAAGCAACTACTGTCCCCGGTCTATGATTGTGGCCATACATGTCGATATTGTTGCATACGTATTATCGCTCATGGGCCGTTAGAATGGCTTGACACAAAACTGAGTCAAATCTATATTAATGAAATAGTGAGCTATTGCAAAACATGACAGAAAAAACAAACAAACAAACAGCATAAAATACAACTGTTGAACAGAAGCAATTTGAAAAATGTATCCATAAGAAGAAGATAACGTATATTGTTGTTCCGGCACTAAGGGCAACGGTTCTAGTAGGGCAAAAACGGCAGTGGGAACCAAGTAATTTAAGCTCTCAAGTGCGCATGCTCATGCAGCTAGGTATTTTTCACGCGTCAAAAGTTTCTCGCGCTCAAGACAGAAGAACGAGGTCTGGATCATGGCTTGGGAGGTGACGTGAAAGCTACCGAGCTTTCACGGCGCATCAAGCATTGGAGGTGTCTTGAGGCGGTAGATTTGCAGAAGCTAGCTCGCTTTCACGGGCGAGGTCTCGATCACGCAGCAGCTCGACGTCTTATGGGCAGGTAAAATTTGCTTTTGCGCGATACATCCCAGCGCGGCGCAGGAGTAAGACGTTTCATTGATACCTAATTACCGTCCAATAATTCACAAAGTCAGACAATTAGTTCTTTTGCTCATTTTGCACACATTAAATGCTAAGTACAAGGCATCGTGGTACAATTCCAATGAAGTAATTTTTCGTTGACTAAATATACATGTTGCCGGCGCATGGGTAAGCCGCACTAAGTGATCTGCAATTAATGATGAAGATAAATCCTACTTACGCACTGATTCCAGGGTATTGATTTATAACGTTTTGGTCTGAGAGAAACACTGACTCCATTCGCGAATAATTATGCCACTGATTATAAAATGGTCTAATTACTGAAATTTCATCCATAAAGCATATTTTTCAATGCTGAGTGTCCAAGAAATGTGGCCTGATACCGTAGCATGACATTTCTTGATATAGGTAGCTAGACCCAGATTTATGATTTAACGGAAATGAGAGCATATTATGTCATTAACACAGTTGGGGTAATGAAGCCAAGAAGTGAGCACTCGTCAAAGCAAAGACCTCTGTAATATCTTTGCTCAGTAAATATATCTTTTAAGCTTCCAAGATTCCTCACTATTTTGATGATAAAAAAGGCTATACTATCGGTCTAAATTGATATTTTAAAGTATACAGAATGTGCATATATATGCGACAATTTGATGCATCTGAAACGCATCCTATGAAATGTTGTACAAGTTTGTACCTAAACTGTAACAGTAAACACACGGGCTGCTTATGCCCTTAAAATGATGTCTCTCTTTTCCTTTTTATTTTTAAAAATCGCTGGAATTTGACTTTGACATTTACCTGGTTATATTATTGGGTGTAGTTATCAGCTACACGTGACACTCTTTGAGTGTTAGACTCGCAGAACACACCGAATAAAGATGACTGAAAAATACTAATCTGATAAAAGTCCCGTCGTAATTCAATTCAAACGTTTTAATGAAAGCGTAGGTTACATTAAAAATAATTGAAAACAAGGTAGTCTGCATTTGGAATCACCTGTCGTAGTTGATTAGTTTGCACGGTAGGTACATGTGTTAAGGAACGCAAGTTGGGTATTTGCAGATTTTAATTCAATTTGAATATGTGGAATATATGAAATAGAATAGTTCACAGGCAGATGGATTCAAATTTAAAGTTAGTGTAAAGAAATTTCGTAATTACGGAAAGAGTTCATTCGACGTTATTGATTTATAACGTTTTGCTTAAGTATGCTTAAGCAACCCAACTTTAACATTTTCGTTATAAATCTCTCAGTTGACTTACACTAACATTCAATCACAGGGTTAAAAGTTTAGTCATATTCAGATATTTTGAACACGTCTCAGGACACACAATATTCATATATTTGTATAAATATTTTTAACTCAGAGCTCTCTAACAAACTGTAAAATTAATATGATATTGCTAGGATCAACCATAGTGAAAGTATTATATAGAACCCCAAAAGGACGTCATTATTTGCTTGAGAGAAATAGTAAAATATAAACACATAAACAGCGTTCAGACTGATTATATTCAGTGCTTCCAATTGTTAATTTCCTTTTCTGTATCCCTGTTTAATGAGCGAAAGCACCATGCACATTTAAAGCCTCAAATTATTGTGCTGTTTGAAGTCAATATTTTGTATATACCGAAAATAAACTTTACTCTTCGTTCAAGGTCTGTCAGGCTACCTTTCAAAAATATCAACATGTGCAAGGTATGCTATAAAAGCTCCCATGTGTGTTAAAACTAATTTTGCATAAATATTTAGTAGTGGGAAGTTGGACAATAGAAGGATCAGCCGCAGTCTCCATTGGTTCGACTCGTTGTAATATTTAGTATGTAGATACTTTTTATTTCGCAAGCTAACATGATTTTCCAATTTGCCCTTATGAACTATTAATGCCTTAATACAAATATTTGGTGAACATTGTTATACTGAAAGCCAGGTATGATGCTTTCTGTTTGGAAAGTACTGTGTCTTATTGATAAATGGCTTTGATTGTTGTTTTCATTGATCTAGTATTATTTATTATACAAAAAAGAAAATTGAAATCACATGAAGGCAAACCAGTTAAAAAATACATCAATTATCGGTAATGATGAAAAGGACGAACGACCAGACGATTGATCTTCAACATAGACTGGAATCTTGTGGTATGACAAAGGAAGGTAATTGACTGTTCTTGAATGATAGTAGGGCATATCAATTGTAACTACAACATGTACTTGGCATTCTGGCTTCCAGATCACTTTGTGCATCACAGCAACATGATAAGTTCCAACATGAATGTAAAGGCCAAGGTACGTGGAGTAACCGTTACGGTAGCATGCGACGCATAACAATTAAACATATGGATACACGATGTAACTATGCATTTTGCGACAATGAAAGTTGTCTGGGTATCATGCAGGACACAATTTAGGGCGACGAACTTTTCCCACCCTGTGGGCGCGCCATTAACCCAGGTGCACCGGGTGACCAGTTGTGTGCAGCCCGTCGAACTGGCGACAGGTTGTTTTGTGTAAACGGCTCATAGAAGTACAGTAGAAAAATGGTGGTGTTCCAATGCGTCCTCCCCGCTCCGATGTGTCAACGGCTGCGTCTGCGTAATAATGGAACAGTAAAAATCCAACCATTGAAACCATTTTTGTCTCCGTTTCTGCTTGCATGTTCGGATGCGATTGCATCCGTTTGTTTGATTTTCCACGCTTGGGATCCGCATCAGTCGTCATGATAAACATTGTATGTTATATATTTTATATTATTTTCACAAATAAAGAGCTATAAGAAAGAGCATTGCCACTTAATTGCCTAATGTTTTCAGAATTAAACCTTAATCGCTGGTAATAATGGATACCAGAAAGCATTGAAAAAGTGGGTTTTACCTTTTTCCTGATCACACACCAAAACGGACAGCCAAGCACGACCACTCGAGCAACGGATCGGATCGGACGCAGTGGAATACAACCTAAGTTTCCATTTAATGCATGTCTACCAACGACTCTTACTTCGAATAGGTATAGCTCTAGTTATCATAAAAGGAAGGCACCGTGTGCCATAAAAGGGGAACACAAAAGCAAAATCGCTCGCATGCGATAAAAAACTTGTTGCTGATCAGTTGCCGAAAGTTCGAGACCAATATAAATGAAAGGTGATAAGCCAAACATAGCTAAGATTTGTTGGTATTTTCGTGATGCCTTGGGTCACAAAAAATTGTCAAATTGGATGTTTGCACTGCTGTTGAGAAAATAGCTCGTTTCAACAGGTACAATTCGTCGCCGCAGCTCTATTGAAAATGAGAATAATGTGAAGCGATGGTTTACAATTACTTTGTTTGTGATGAACGGCCATTGAGATTTCATGATTATGTACGTAGGTGGCTATAAATATGTAAACCTTTCATGAACGATAAAGTCTCAGTTCTTATCCGATTCCACAGAAAAAGTAACCTTATCTGGTATTGTGAGTATCGGTGGGGAATCAAAGAAAACTAATTATCCATTTGACCAACTAGTGAATTAGATTTTGAGTAGAATTAATTTGACGCTCGGTAAATTCTATTAAGAGGAAAAAGGAATACTGCTAAGGCCTAATCCATAATTTGTACTGGGTAGTTTTAATACTGAAGCTTAAGAATGACACAAGAATTCCAAGTATCTTTATTGTTCGGGATTTCTCCATAATTTCCTTTAATTTTAACAAAGGGTATCCAGACATAACAAAAGAAAAGATTACTCTTTTCAATACACTCCCCAAGCAAAATTCCACAAGTACACTTCAGTCTAAAACGTCTGCAGTCTGATAATACATGTGAATTATGTGATCTCACTGACGCATATTTGTTATCAATATTAGATATATAATTTTTCCGGCTTCATTTTATTTTAGGTGTTACGTAAGATATTCAAATTTATTTATACTTTTGTCTAATTTGAGAAGTCTGTCACTCACGTTTTTGCAAAACCTCAAAGAACAAATCCCTCAAGCAAGGTTTTGTCAGGAAAGCGCGTTATTACAGGAACAAGGGGAGAAGACTGACTGGCTTTGTTTCGATTACACTTGAAGTATTGTGTGCTTAAGGTGCAACAGTGAACCCCGCAATATTTCGGAAAAGATCACACACGCGTAAAATACAATTTTCGATAATTCTTTGCAGTCTGTTAGACGTTTCCTTAGTTCCCTAACTCAAATTACTTAATCGGTTTTGATAAAAACGCCCTGAAAGATTCCATTGTCTAACACTGTATGTGCATTGAAACATTTTAAAGTTCATAATTTAGGTAGTCTGCTTGTGTTTTACCTCTTGCTACTTGTTTCAAACAAATAATTGATCGTATTTGTAAAATGATGCAATTACCAGGCATGTATGGTACATGTGGTTTCGAAACACTTGTCCGGTTGTTTATTCCCCAAAGGTGAAGCTCGACCAACAAATGAATGAATTAAAAGTCTCTTAAAATGAATGAACTGAAGCCCTTGAAACGGTTTTATATAATCTAACACTGTTTGACAATTGTCACAATCGTCTTTTCGGTCAGTAAAACAACGTTATGCACAGCGAAATGCGAGCACGGAGTGCCAGATAAAAAGACAGGCGGTAACCCATGGCCAGTTCCCATTATCTTTATAGGTTTTATTGCCCGACTCTGCCCACTGCACGAAGACAAGCTGTCAGGTGTAACATTCAACATATAACATATTTCACATGCCTAATATTCTTCCAAATCCTTCGGGACATTTTAGTTCAAAATTCAGCAGACAACGTCCACTCATGACAAGACAAATACGGCTGGCCTCGACGAAGACAAGCGTCGAATGTAAAAAGGCACTTTAGAATTTTAAAAAAATGAGAGACAAGGGATGTGTTTTATTATCAGCGATGTCATCTTCCAGGCCCACTTGTCCAAACTGGATCAAATGCTTGGGAGAATTAATTGTGAGACCAATATGTCTGCTGCATCTTCTGGAATCAATAAAAATGTTGGCTGAGCAATTAAGACAAAAAGCTAAAAGTGCAATACGCTTCAGCTACTGATTAGCTTTGATTCCTTATCAATATTATGGTGACCTGTAATCCACAGCAAAATGCTACCCGCTTAGAGAATATTGGCACTCGTGTCTGAAGTAAAATGCCAGCAATAATAATATTTATTATTTCCCAAAGATTTCAGGGAACAAAACTTGTGGGTAGACTCTAATGTTTTCCTATGTCACTTAATGATAAAGAGATACTTAAAATCCCCAAATCACTATATATGTGCTCATTATTGATTTTGAAAAGTTATTCAAATACATAGAGTATTGTAATATTGAAACCCTCGATACGCATAAGATCACTTTATAACGTGGCATTTTGTACAAAAATTCACACAAATTAAAATTTAAATGCAGATATTCACATCAGGAAGCTTTCAGGTAATCCTAAATGAAAAGAAAAAATGGAGACTTTAAGATTCTGATTTAGGTGCAACATTTACTCTTCGTGCGTAAGAATATACCAAAGCGACCAGGACTTTCGTATGTAACGTTTGAACACTTTAGTTACGCCACATGGTCTCTATAAGCTGATTTTAAATTGCCGAATGAGGAATATACTGAGCCTTGAAAGCAGAATCAAATTAGGGAAGAGAGTGCGTTTCTTGTATGACTAACGGACTGCACCGTGTGGTCCTGTGATAAGGCGGTCGTGCTTAAGTAGTAGAACATGCGATGTTTCTACGCAAACTTCATGATGACTTAGTCTAGTAAAATGACCCAGGATCAATAAGGTCATATTCTGGTGTAGGGGTCATTGAAGGTCACATATCGTTGCATATGGGTCGCATATTTATGGACATCAGTGTAAAAACCTCACGCTATCTTTTGTCTTGCTGCACCCCCAGCATATTGCATTGGCAATGGTAATCCAATGGTTAATAACTGCAGCCTCAGAATATTGCATCGGCAATGGCAATTCAGTGGTTTATAACTTTTGATTAAAACGTAAACGTTAGCCATTTAAATACGGCAAAGAGTTTGAGTCAAATGGTCTGATATTTATAGCGTTAGGAAGACTGGTATTATTTAAAACATAGCTTTTACCTATATTATATGAAGGTTGCTTTGCCTCATTATTTATGTGAATTGGAACATTTTCAGAATTCTCTTTACAGAGATTAGATTAATACTTTTTCAGTTTTGGTACGGTAAAGATGTCTGGTAGTGAGGCCAATCACAGAGCTAGGCTACCTGAAGGGGAAAGTCATAGAAGTGCTTCAAATAAATGAGAAAACATACCAAAGTTCTAGCTTAACGGGTGTTAAGGGAAACATTAAGGCGATGCTTGCAGAGGGGGCTGAATAATGCTTACCGTCTCAAGGCTCAAGCAGGAAGCCTAGTTGCTTATTGTGTGCAACAATCCACATCATCAGGTATAAATATTATGTAAGTGTGCCAGCCAAATTGCCAGTATGAAGACAATTGGAGTAAAGGGATCTATAGCTAATCTACCCCTGTAGATTTTTCTCTTATGAAGACAATTGGAGTAAAGGGATCTATAGCTAATCTACCCCTGTAGATTTTTCTCTTATGAAGACAATTGGAATAAAGGAATCTATAGCTAATCTACCCATGTAGATTGCTCTCTTATGAAGACAACTGGACTAAAGGAATCGATAGCTAATCTGCCCATGTAGATTGCTCTCTTATGAAGACAACTGGACTAAAGGAATCTTTAGCTAATCTACCCATGTAGATTACTCTCTTATGAAGACAATTGGACTAAAGGAATCTATAGCTAATCTGCCCATGTAGAGTGCTCTCTTATAAGGACCACTGGAGTAAAGGAATCTATAGCTAATATACCCATGGAGATTGCTCTGTTATGAAGACAATTGGAGTAAATGAATCTAAATCTAATCTACCCATGTAGATTGCTCTCTTCTTTTCATTTTTTGTACGAAATTATAATTATG
This sequence comes from Hermodice carunculata, assembly GCA_964020975.1. Taxonomy (NCBI): domain Eukaryota; kingdom Metazoa; phylum Annelida; class Polychaeta; order Eunicida; family Amphinomidae; genus Hermodice; species Hermodice carunculata. The sequence goes on from OZ026619.1 coordinate 3,132,553, forward strand.
GCGCACGATTTGAACAATAGAACCGAACAAGCACTTGATAGCAATAACAAAGACAAGAATGAAAAGTATGTCAAATAGAAGAACCAATGGGCATTGAGAAATAAGGTGACAAATGTCTGGCAGACTCAGAGGGTTCCATTGTATGAACATTAATTAACTCATTCCACCCTGATGACGCTTTTTCCCGCTAACATCTAAATGTCGTCTGCTAATTGTATTTTACTAATTTAGGGATTATTTTTCAATATTTTGGAAGAAACTTGCATGGAAGATCATTCCAAATAATATGCCCATGGTCAACAGCTTTCCTTGGCGCGCCAAGGAAAGCTGTTGACTCAGTCTTCTATCAGGGTGGAATGAGTTAAGACATTTCTCTTGTTCACCTTTTCTTGACAGCATACATCTGCACCTCTGGTTCATGAAGGCGATAAGAATTCAAGAATAACATCATTTATTAAACAGATCAACTAATTACTATGCCACATTATTTTTTTCACATGTTCCATTGATGAACGAAACCACAATTTTAAATCCTACACTCCGATCATGTACATGTCGCCAACAAAGAATTTACGGTTTTAAATAAAAGGCATTCGATGCGTGACAGTAACGCAAAACTGTACAAAGCCTATAATTTGAACTTGCCAAGGGCGTTTCTGTTTTCAATGTGAGTAGTGGGTTCAGAAGCCAAAATAGCAATATCGGAGCTATAATGTTTAATAAGGCATGGATCAACGTAGCGATAATAACGCCTGTTTAAATACTTGAAGGCACAAACAAATACCCTGTTCCTTTTAAAAAAATGACAACGTTTTTGTGAGGAAGTTCTTTGTGGTACATTTATGTGAAAGTTACGCATTAACCCATTCCTGGTCAGACTGCGACACAGTCAACATATGTCCTCGGTGTGGAGTGGGAGCAGGGCGCCCAATCAGCGCGAAGGGAAGTTATTTACCTTGGGTATGCCATCATGAATGTTCTTATGTGGAAATTTCAGCAAAATGTTTTCTTTTATGGAGAAATTTGAGTGATAACGTTAAGGCAGACGACAATTTACATCATCCAGGCTCTTTTGAGCAATTTGAGCTCGAAATGGTTATACGTTTTAGGGAGGGAATTCGACCGTACAGAGAGAGAGAGAGAGAGTAACAGACAGACAGACAGACAGACAGACAGAGATACAGCGAGGGAGACAGACACAGAGAGAGACGATGAGAGAATGATAGAGACAGACACAGAGAGATTCAGAGAGAGAGAAAGAGAAAGAGACAGACAGAGAGACAGACAGAGACAAATACAGAGACAGAGAGACAGAGAGAGACAGACAGACAGAGACAGAGAGACACGCAGAGAGAGAGAGAGAGAAAAAAAGAAAGAGAGAGAGAGAGATAGAGAGAGAGAGACTCCACTGGTTTAACTACGGTTATGGAAGTGCATATGAAACACTGCAACCCCTCGGCTACTTCGTGCTGTGAAAGGTTCTAACATTCCATTGATCCTCCCCCTATCTAATTGTGAATTCTGCTTCCACTGATCCGCACGTTGGGGCATGTTGGCTTCAAAGTGCATCGACATGTTGCCAGTCGGCGCATTTTGAACCCCCTGTAAACCTCAATACCCAACACTGCTCACCAAATTCTGAACTTTATCCCATTTCCAGCACAATTGTGTGTACTGCACTTGATCACGCATGAACTGGTGTTCCTTGACCATATTGCATAAAATTAAAGTGGTTCATCCAATTCCATATACAGCATGGTGTCAATCGTACTGCATGTTAACTAATGGAAGGATCTCTCTCTCTCTCTCCCTCTCTCCCTCCCTCCCTCTCTCTCTTTCTCTCTCTCTATCCGTCTGTATCATTCTTTTCACCTTTTCACTTTAAAGCAGGGGTATAGGGAAATCAACAGCCTTTTGCTGAGAGAGAGTCATCACTGTTTTATCAGTTATGCTGCAACGTAATGTAGCTCACAAGTGAAGTCAACGTTCCTGATGGGTCCTTCACCGGCTGCAGCAATCACTTACTACGAAGCGAATGGCAGGCAATCTTCCGTATGCAGAGTACATGGGTTTCGATTACTTCAAATATGTATGTATATATATATATATATATATATATATATATATATATATATATATATATATATATATATATATATATA
>OZ026619.1:3139714-3159714 GCA_964020975.1 Hermodice carunculata
ACTCACAAAGTTCCGTACATTGATTTGATCACTGGTCAGCTCAGATCCGACTTCAGGTAGTTGTAAGAGAGATGAAACTTTTTTAAAAACTGTACCTTTTTAAAACGTTCAGAATTACGTTGTATTATTTTGCTGGAACATACATTCAAGCTTCCTGTGTGTGTGTGCATATAATTGAACACAACGACGTGATTACCTTCTGAATATTTGGTTTAGCTAACTTCATGCAGTAATATTGAGCACCACTTCTGAGTGTATGAGCACTGGTCCAAATAGACCACTATAACCTCTTTTCATTGCGATAAAAAGAGACCAGGGCACCAGAAAGGTTTAGGGTTGTTAGTTTTGGCAGGCGTGACTTTAGCCTCGTGGACTGCCTGGTGTAAACAATTATTAATTAACTTTATATTTTTATTTAGCCCACCTTTATCATTTGCTCTAAATGAAGCAGAGCATCAAAAGGTGATTAGACAGTCTCTAGTATATTTTATACACGTTATAAGCTGCTCGGTTGCTCCATATATATATATATTTATATATATATATATATATATATATATATATATATATATATATATATATATATATATATATATATATATATATATGTATATATATATATACATAGGTAACAATTTTGGGATCCTCTGCAAAAAATAGTATCTGGATGTTTTGAAAAGTGAACATGACGTATATACATTACAGAAACAATCCATTGATAGTTTGATAGATCCATATAAAAATGACATGAACAGAAATTTTAATATCAAAATTTCTGAAGAGGACTCCTCTATTCCACTTTTGTTGTGGATACCCAATTTACATTAAAAAAACCTTCTAAATCTAGATTCATAGCTGGTGCTTAAACATGTACAACAAAACAATTATCAAAAGAAGTAACATTGTGTTTGAATGCAATTAGGAATCATTTTCGTAAATACTGTAATGCAATTTCTAGAAACTATGAAATATATTGTTTCTGGAGTATTAGCAATTCTTCCGAGTTTGTATCTAAAATGCAAGATGTAAAAGCAGAAAATATCTAATGTTTTGATTTTTCTACACTGTGCACAAATCTACCCATAGATGAAGTCAGAATTAATAAGCAAAATGTTTAAACATAATGGTAAACCAAACATAAATATTCATTCATATACAAAGAAAGCATATTGGTCACACAATAAATGTCCAAAAAGTAACGTTAAATCTCACATTGTTGAAACTTTGATAGATGCTCTACAATTTCTCTTGGATAATACTTTTTTTCAATGCGGACCATTGGCTTTTCAACAAATAAAAGACATTCCAATGGGTTGCAACTGCTCCCCGTTACTGGCAGGTTTATATTTAACCTGGCTTGAATTTAAATATATGGGAAAATTGATGAAAGAACTTCCAAATGGCTACAAAATTATCAAGCAACGCAGGATATATTGATGACATTGCTTGTGTAAATGTACAAAATTTCAGTTAAATTGCTAAAGGAATTTGCCCAAAAGATATCAATTTGGAGGGTAACAATCCAGATGGTTTCAGAAATGTGTTTCTGGACTTGGATATTCAGGTCACTAATGACAGGTTTTGTTTTAAAGGCTGTCACAAAATACATGAATTTAACTTTGAAGTAGCTAATTATCGTTTCACGGACAGTAATATTTCGGAAACTATTGGATATGATACATTTTTGTCACAGATTTTGAGATTTGGTCGTATTTGTTCTAAATTTCAGGACTTTGTATCTACAACCAAACTTATTTACAATAAACGTGAGTCAAGAGGATTCAAAGATGTCCTTTTGATCAAATATGTCCATAAATTTTGGTTTAAATATCCCGAAATGGTTAGAAAGTTTGGCTTCAATAATTTTAGAGATTTTAGACTTGCCTGTTTTGCTGCTTAATTTTATCTTTTGACATCATTCTGTTTTAATGTTCATCTTTCAGACATGTCAGGCTGGCTTGTTTTTGTTAGGTTAAACCCCCAGGGGCTATCGGTAGCAAGTAGCGCCCTACGACAGTTACAAACTTGCCTAATTGTACTTAATATCTGGTTAGGAAATATTGTATTTTCATTGCATTCTCTTGACTTAAATACAAATAACTTTCATTCTTTTCTGACCCGCCCTACAAATTTTGCTGTTAATATCCAAAGATTATTAGAAAGTTTGGCTACAATAATTTACAGTTTTTCAGACTTGTGTGTTTTGCTACTTAACTTTATCTTCTGGCGTCATTCTGTTTTAATATTCACTTTCAGACACATTAGGCTTACATGTTTTCTGTCAGGTCAAACCTCCATGGGGCTATCGGTATCAAGCAGCGGTCTACGACAGTTACATGTTTGCCTAATTGTACTTAAAATCCTGTTGAGAAAAATTGTTTGGATAATAAGTTTTTGGCATAAATGCTAATGACTTTCATTCTTTTCTGACATGTCTAAATGTACATTTACTCAATATTAAAAAATTACTCAAAGTTGATAGTATTTTCTTAAATGTCACAAACCTGACACACTACGTTGAGACATTGACTCAGGGTTGGCAGTGAAATAGAGCTTAATTGTTTGTAGACTTTCAAAGTGAGGAGTAGGTGTCATCGTGTAGTTTGTTTTACATTTCTGGTGCAGGACGTCCATTCCAGTCGCTGTCCTTGTTAGGATTTACCTTAGTTTGCACAGGTGGTCAGACTGCAACTGTTTATTTTACAATCGCTGGGACTGAATATAATGCCCCAGTTTGTTTCCACTTCAGTTATACACTGGCGGGTGGTTTAACTAGTATAAGCTATCCAGCTACAAAGGGTACATGTTGGTTCAGGAGTAAGTCAAATTGTTCTTATCTGAACCTGTACTATACAAATTTAGTAATTGTGGTTTGTTTGACAGGTACTCTTCTTTCATAATGAAGCTCTGCATTTATAAGCAAAAATCCACGTATTTAGCGAATTCATCACTTGCCACGTTCATATTTATTTTTTATTATGTGGGTTGTCTTTGCTGAATATTTAGCTTCGACAAGGAGCTGCTACTCAGAGAGACATGTACGGGTAATAGGCTCCGAAACATGTTCTGAATAGTTTCGGGCTGAAGACTCTTAAATTTATTGGGGCTAATACAGCCTATGTCAAAAGTTTACAGAGGAACGTGTGCAATTTGGACAATAGTACTTCTATATGCATATAGATTCGAAAGGGACTGCTTAGCTTATGGAGAGAAAAGTGTTTGGACTGCGGAATAGGGTATTGACTACTAGGAAGTGGTTCTGGACAAAACGACACAAATACTATATATATATATATATATATATATATATATATATATATATATATATATATATATATATATATATATATATATATATATATCTGTGTGTGTGTGTGTGTGTGTGTGTGTGTGTGTGTGTGTGTGTATAAATGCATGCACTTTGGATGTGTTTCTTATGACAGTTTAATTTGAAGGTGAATGCGATTTATCTTCAGGTTATGCACAAGTAATTTTAGCCCTGATTTCTCTCCGGTCTAATTGGGATATTTCTATCGGATTAAAACAAACTTTTGCCACCAACAAGTACAATCAGTTAATGAATCAAAGACGTAAGAACTGCAACTACAGTGTGATTAGTGGTTGTATACCAAATAATCTTGCAAACCTACCTGTTGAAATCACCGGAAATGGACAAAACCGGCCGTAGGGCAGTCAGCAAGTACCTGCAACATAAAGAGCTAACTCCAGGACAGATAAATGCTGACATAGTCTCCACGTTAGGGGATAATGCCCTTTCCTTTTCTACTGTCAAAAAGTGGGCTGTGGATTTCAAGCACGGCAGATAAAGCCATGACGATGAGCTGAGCAACGGGGAATGCTTACTAAAGGAGTCCTGTTCCACCAAGACAATGCTCCTGTTCACAAATCGGCGATTGCCATGTCAGCGATGCATGATTGTGGCTTCGAATTCATTGTCCATCCCCCTTATTCACCCGATATAGCCCCATCAGACTTCCGGCTGTTTCCCAAAATGTAAAAAGGAACTAACTGTCGCCATTTTCTAGTGATGATGACGTCATTTCCGCTGTGAATGACTCTTTTTAGGGTGGCTGAAGAAAATTTCTTCTTGACCGGCATCCAGGCCTTGCAGCATCGATGACAGAAGTGTATAAACTTGGAAGGCGACTATGAAGAGAAATAAACGAAAACCATCGACTTTGTATGGGCCTTTTACAGCTAGGTTTAGAACTTTTTAGCCAGCCCTCGCATATCTCCATAAACTGGTAGTCCCAATAGCTCTGGCTATAACAGGATTATAAAAACAATATACTTTGTTTTTTTAAGGAGGATCGAAAACAAGCTTATTCTTTGCCCTCATATATATATATATCTCCATAAACTGGTAGTCCCAATAACTCTGGCGTATAACAAGCTTATTATAATAATAATAATAATAATAATAATAATAATAATAATAATAATAATAATAATAATAATAATAATAATAATAATAATAATAATAATAATAATAATAATAATAATAATATACTTTATTTCTTTAACGAGGAATTGAATTTTATAATTGTGCACCAAATAAAGGAAATACTTTGCGCGGTTTTGACGTTTTTCTTAAGTTTCAGCATGATCTGGATTTTATGTTGGGCTATAATTGCCTCTAATTTTTGGAAACATGGTATTTAGCAGAGTTTTTATCGTTTTCGTTGAGAGAAAAATGCTTCCAACTGCTCGATTTGGCCCACTGCGGTATATTTTTCCTCTTGAGTCCTAAATAGATGTTGAAAGGCGTCTCTGAAGCTGCCACGTTAGTGCACTGATGTATTTCTGTTATAATTGTCATTAACGTGACACTTAATCATCGTTTTGTCGATTTCAAGTGACTTTGCATTGTTTGTATAAACGTACAATTTTATGACCTTAGTGAACTTGTAATTTTACTTTTATCAGCAACTTTATACTTTTAAAATGACAACTCCACCCAAGCGATCAGTGAACGGAAACACCGAAGTCAAGGGAGACTTAAATCCTGAAACTAGGTAAGCTATATCTGCCTCTCAATATATATATATATATATATATATATATATATATATATATATATATATATATATTATGATTGGAACGAGCGGGACTCGAACCTGCAACCTTGGCAATATATATATATATATATATATATATATATATATATATATATATATATATATAATACTCTTGCGAATAAAAAAGATACCACCGCCATTGGTTTAACCGCTCTAGGTATGCCTTTATATGGAAATATGGGTTTCGCATAGAATATTATGTCACATCAACCGGACAGCTTAGGGTTTGCCCCAGCAGTCACACAGACGCACAAAAATGGCCTGAAAACAAGTCAATAGCCAGAGAAGTGCGAAAAGTGTGTCTGATATTGTGGTGACTTTGGGCTTTATAAGGGGGCCATGGCACTACTGGGATTAATGTCAATCCACAATGCCATTGCATACGGGTCACTCATAACTGTCTGAATTTGACGGCCGGAATCATTGGGATGTTGGAAGCAGGTATTTCCCAGCAGGCGGTGACCAGGATAATGGGGTGCTCCAGGCGATAGGTTAAAGGTATTACGTGTGTAATTCGGGCGGCTTCCGGCTAGAATGACTATAGAGTGCTTAATTATTAGAAATGACTTTTAAAGGTACAGGGGACTGTCTCTTTCATAATTATGACCACAGGAACATATTTCTCTCGGTGTTTTTATATATATTAACAGGCCAGCTTTCAATATACTCAGTGATTGAATAAACAGGGCTACAATGTGAGTACTCCGAGTCACCACGCGAAGCAGCATGACTGTTGTCAGTACTTTGGCTGCAGTAAACGGTAATATCTCAATTTTCCCAATGATACTGGGTTTTCTGTGAAGAGGCACGGGTTTCTTTTCACCGAAAGGTATCGTCATCAGTGGTGCGAGGCCTGCAACACCAGAGCCTCACTGTCTACCGTTAACAAGAGACGAGTGTCGGCCAAGCTGAGGGCATACCGCCCTGCTATTCGCATCCCTCTCAGTCCTGCACACAAGACAGGACGGGTACCGTGGTAAGGAGGAACATGTAGCCAGGACCAGAAATCAATGGAGCAGCGTGATGTGGTCAGAAGAATACCGATTCTGCTTGGATTTTCACGGTGGAAGAATAAGAGTTCGACGAGCCTGCCCACATTTGACGAATGGAACCAACATGTCCCAGGGCTACTGTTTCAACAGGATGACATACGGTGACACAACACCTAAATCAGCATGCAGTATATACAGCAACACAATATCACATTGTTGCCATGGCCAGCCCGTGCTTCTGACGTATCTCCCATCGAGCACTTGTAGGACGTGCTTGGCCGTCCAATCAGGGACGAGTGTGCAGAACCCGCAGACACCCTGGACCAAGTGGTACAGAGGCTCAGCGACCAGTGGAATCAATTTCCTCAGACTGAGACCACCAAGTTGAGACAAGCGGCATGCCAAGGCCATCCAAGATTGCTTACCAAAGCGTGGTGGCCACGCCCGATACTGATGCATACAGCCTCCTATCAGCAACAACAGAAACAACAACAACAACCCAAAAGGTCCTTTTAAGGACCACCAAAAGAGATGAAAAAGCAATGGTATAATGAAGTACACCCCCACACACATACATCAAGCAATGGTATAATGAAGTACATCCCCACACACATACATCAAGCAATGGTATAATGAAGTACATCCCCCCCCCCCACACACATACATCTTCATAACTCGTGTATAATGTTGAACGAAGGGGATGGCAACTTTTTCTCTTGCAGTACATGTATGTGTGTGTGTCTGTGTGTGTGACTGTGTGTTATATAGTATGCATGAAAAATGGTTAAAGAAAGTAAAGCATGATTTGCCGCAAAAATGGTTAAAATAAGTAATAACATGACGAGATTCATAGTAGCGTGACAAAATGTCATGTTCACACGCCGAAAGTTTCAATAGAACCAAAACAAAATATATGACACCATTAGCTCATTTCGGGTGAACATCTGAGTACGTGTAAGTACATAAGAGCTACACGAACAAATATATGTGTGGAAAATATTTAATGATACAGTGCATTTAAGTTTTTTACCTTGTTCAACATAAGTACATTTTAAGTATGAGAAAGAAGAATTCAATAGATACTTTCCAGTGTGCTCACCTGGGAGACACAGGGAATAAAGTCATATTACTCCATCCTTTCAGACATCAGGCAATTACTGCATAGTGGCTATAAGTGGCAATATATGACTAAAATGCTTATTTTATGGGATCAAAAACAAGGCCCGCCGTCAATTTGGATTGATAAATTGCAGTCCACCTATATCTACCTAATGGCTTTCTTTTGCGTTTACTCCAGTCTCAGTGTATGATACAGCGACATTTTCTTAACATCCTAAGTAACCAGGCCATGTGGACTACAAAGCTGCAGTATACAACATTAAGAACACGCACTTTCTTCTCTTGATCTATTCAGCCCGCAAGAAAAATGTAGGTAATATTGTGCAAATACATTGGACATAAAAGACAAGATTTGGTGAGTTCCATCCAGAGGCTAAAGTGGATTGAGTGATCTTAAGGACATAGGCATTAGGGTCCTTATTATTGTGATGCACTCCCATGATTAATTCCCTAGAACTGTTATTATTTTTGCAGCTACATTGATTACTTGTTGACTCAAAGGGATTTCTTCGTTTTAATCATGACCCGTGGAAAGCAAATTGCCAATGTAGCATTAGTATGTGTTCCTTTTAGTGACATATGTCTGACGCGGAGCATGATATAACTCTTGAATATAGATGGTACTTTTTAAAACGCATTTAGTCTGAAAAGTATATCCTGCTACATCACCATTTCATCAATCCCAGACGTCTATCTATCTATCTATCTATCTATCTATCTATCTATCTATCTATCTATCTATCTATCTATCTATCTATCTATCTATCTATCTATCTATCTATCTATCTTTCTATCTATCTAGCTAGCTAGCTAGCTATCTATCTATCTATCTAGCTATCTATCTATCTGTCTGTCTTTGTCGGTCTATATGTCTGTCTGTCTGTCTATCTACATATATGTCAGTCTATCTATTTATACGACTGTCTGTATGTCCGTTCGTTCGGCTGTCCGTAAATCTGTTTATCCATCTTGGATATATTCCAGCTTGACATACCAGACGACTGTGAAACGCTAAACATGAAAGATTCCTTAATTGTAGTTGAAGTAAATTCATGACATGATCCGTCAGATGACTTTATTGTCTCGGAAAAATGTTGAAATTTAATTTTTATCACCATTGGAATGGCTACTTGCCACTTAAGACATTGTTTGTATTTAATATGCTTCAAAAATTTTGTTACATGCCATATTTTAATTTTTACAAAATCATAAATGATTCAAGATAAAATTTGCTGAAGATAATTTACAAGGACGAAAATTTATAGGGAAAATTGATTCTGATTTTAATCACAGAGTTACATTTTTTACTCCATCATAACTTACCCCCTGCATCTTTATGCAACAATATTTATCCTGAGCTATTTAAGCATGATCTATCGATATACACAACTGTAATGTAGGAAAGGGTAACGAAACATTTCTCATTTATTGATTTTGCTTTTTTTTTTCGACAGCAATCATGCCAAAAGAAAAAAACGTATTTAACTAGAAGCGAGTTATTCGTGCCAAAAAACGTTATGCATCCCCGACCAGGCGCCTCTGACCAGACGCCATCCATCTAAGAGAGTCACCAGTCTTCCGCAGAAAGTTTGACCATGGGTTTGACCTCGAGGTCACCTCTTGGCAAATTTAAGGGCAGTTTCCCTTGGGTTAAATGATGACAAAGTTTGATGGACTTCAATCATACTAATTGAAGATGTGGCAGGGAAACCATTTTATTTTGCACGGCATTGTGACCTTTACCTATGACCCGACTAAAGGTCATCCACAATCATATGAACAATATTCCCAAAGTCTATAGAGTATCTGTACCCGAAACAGTTTCAAGTGAATCTGGCATACGGTTTTGAAAAAGTCAAAATGTGAACTACATGTACCGTAGCAGACCCCATTGACTTACACGGTAGTAAATGCAAAGATCCACCCAATCATTGGAGCATGACCATTTGAACACAGTTGGTAGATACCCACCCAACGTTCATTCCCACCAACTTAAAAGTGAATCTGGCCAATTGTTTTGGAGAAGTTGAAAATGGAATTAGCATTGCAATCCCCATTGACTCACATAGTAATCAGCAGGAATGTATGTGGTTTGACCTTTCACGGTCACTCAGGTTTAAAATAAACCATAAAAATTTAAAACCCGTAGGTACTTTCCTATTAACGTTTAAAAGTAGCATTGGACGTACAATACACAATTAAGAGAGTACAAGCCAATATGTCAAAATTGCTGAGTCAGCAGAAAAATGCAACAAGTATTTGACCGTGACCTTTGACCTCAAGGTTATATATTATTATATGGGAAAATTTCTTAGACCCATATATTATCTGTACCAAATAAGGAGGCAATAGGTGAAGAGGGGACAGAAACATGAGGAAAATAAGATACGTGGCTGCGGCGCACGACACATTTACACACTATACATCCCCTCCAACGGGGGATGCATAATGAAACGAACATCAATAAAAAAACCGCGCTTATATTAATACCCGTGACATGTGGATTACATCAGATATTGCTGCCTTATTTGGTTCCCGGTACCCTGGTATGTAAAAGGACTGTGCCCCTGCTGATTATCTTACATCATGTTGCTTGTCCAATTTGTCCGTGGCCATTTTCAAGGGTCCGTCACATGGGAGGGGCTTTATGTTTTCGGGTTGTCCGTCCGTCCGTCCGTCCGTGTACATCTTGCATGCTTCCTTCGTGTCAAAATTTCTCGACACCACGATGTCTACAGAATGTCTACATGTATTTTGCTCGAGTTTGGCAATATGCTTATCTTACCTGGAAAGAGGAACTGATTAGATTTTGGTGTCACTAAGACCTAATTTAAGCAAACGGCAGCCTAATTACATGCTCGTTAGGGTTCATTAGCACAATGTATCAAGAATGCTGCAATGCATTTTGCTCAAATTTGGCAGTATGCTTATCTAGCATGCCAAAATGGACTGATTAAATTTTGGTGTCACCATGACCTAATTTGAGCAAATGGCAGCCTAATTATATGTTCATTGGGGCTCGTTACTGCGATATTTCCAAATGGCGGACCCTTCAGCCAACGTTTTGCCTTGACGGTATGTCTAGTTGGTCAGGGAATGCAACACCTTTTCTGCACTTACAATTTGGAACGAAAGCGGACACACATGAAAAGAGGTGGCAGGTTGAACTAATTTTTTTATCGTTCCTCTCTGTAGTTTTCACGGATTGTTCAAATTCTACTATATGTACTACTACTACTACTACTACTACTACTACTACTACTACTACTACTACTACTACTACTACTACTACTACTACTACTACTACTACTACTACTACTACTTCTAATACTACTACTACTACTACCACTGCCACTGCCACTAATACGACGACGATGACTTCAGCTACTACTGCTAATACCGTAATATACATAAGCAGATATACATATATTTATGCAAGAGAACAGATGGTAATAAAGCAGGACAATAACGTCATGTTGAAATTGGTAGGAAACACCAAAAACTAAACAAAGACAAATTTATCGTCTCATTATTATTCTCAAAACAGATTTTCACGTAAAAACCCGGGCATAATAATCACGATTGTCTGGCATGCTTCCTTCGTGTCAACAATAATTACTGAGCATGAAAAGAGAAGCAGAAGCATCTTGTGAAGTAAGTGCCTTGACAAATGGTTCTATCTATTATCTCAGATCATGATCAATCCTAGCAGTAACACCTCGTTGACAGCAACAACGTGATCTATGTAGGGTTGTGTTGGAAGGATCAGGCGGGAGACTCTTGATATAACTGCTGTTCTGCATTCATTTCTTCCAGCATATTCCTAATTTTGTTCTTCATACAAAAACAAGATCGCATAACATTTACCGAAAACGTTCCAAGTATGACTCTATGAGAGGTAACCTTTATCAACCATTATTCTTTCGGTGTTCATGGTTTGTATAAAAGTGTAACTTTTCCTAAACAAAACGTAAGTCGAAATATGAAATATAATTATTCGTATACGAGAAACGTAGAATTATCAGACCATGTTGAAATACTGTATAAGCAAACATATTCTCGAAATTTATTAATTTTCCCGAATTTTCCCGAGTTGTTCGAGAAAATAAAAACCTGGAAAAAACCCAAACACGCAACGCGCACATGGCGTTGTATGGAGCTTAGCGTTACCGGTCAGCGATTACGCACAATAACAACCCGGGAATTTTGAAGTTATGTAAATCCGGGAAAATTAATGTTTGGGAAATTTGTACGTATACAGTACCTATCTTGTTTCTCTAAAGAACGAGTTCTACGACAATTTGGAAAAACGTACCAAATGTAAAAATCTCAAACCTCAAGTTATTGCAAGTTTAAAGTATGTCATAAGCTGGCAGTGTATCTAAATACTCTCGAAACAAGTCATATGATTGATAGCAATTGCTTGTATGTGTGTGTTTACACCTGTTTGTAGAACACCATCTGTTTAATAATGCAACCAAAAGTGAAATACACTTTGTTCAACTTCGTAAACCAATTGTGGATCCCTTCAATATCATGTGGATTTCAAGGTACTTTTCAAGCAGCACGTGACCTGTATAGTCCTCACTCGTGATTCAGCGTTGACTGTGTTCTGCAATGATTATGCCAGTTTTACGGAAAAACATCTTATGATCTCAAAAGTAACCAAAAGGAGATATGCATATTAAGTTCCCGCCCCAACTGCATACCGAATTGCGTATTCTCGCTTAGTGAGATATGGCGAGATACGGGTCGCTACCTGTGGGGACAAGCTTGATATTCCTAATATTTTGGAAATACAGCATAATTAAGAGAGGCATGTGGAAAATTTGCTCACATAGGGCTCGGGATTACTAGAAGAATACCAGTTTTGGCTTTTGTGAACTTAAATTTCTCAAAAAATTGCTAATTTTGTGAGAAATGAGCATATGGCCTGTCTGTGACAGTGATGCAACCCGCATGTCCCGCGTGATCGCCTGGAGTCAAACTCGTGCTTTGTGGCGGGAAATAAATATGTATACTGCGTATTTAAAATCAATACTCCCTTCACCGGCTACTCTTTGGCGGCCGTCTCATGGATTAGATGTCTTTGTGGTTACTTTGATCAGTTCTTTGATAATCATTTTTATGGTAAACTGATGGCAGGACAGAATTAACATATACACAAACATTTATATCAAAATTTCGTATGTATGTATGTATGTATGTATGTATGTATGTATGTATATACACATTGTAATCATGTGACGCTTGCCACCAGGCACCGTCCGTCCATGGGCGCTCAATATTACAATGTTTACTACAAAATCCCCGGAAACAAATAACAAGTGGGCACGGAATGATGAGCAGATATTACAGTGATGCAATAACATACAACAGTTACACGTAAGGCGCACTATAAAATTAAAATTGAAATTGCTTCAAAGTGCCATCTCTTTTAAAATTGTTAATACTCGAAAACTAGGTTCAAGCTGTTACATCCTTTACTAATCGGCAGAAATTTTGAGTGTTGTCGTGGAGTCATGCCAACCTCAGTCTCATGAGGGGGGCATGACTCCACGACAACGTGATGTATTGGGCGCTTTGTGGAAGTGGGTGACTGTACTATATGCATTCATTTGTTTTTGTTTATTTTAACTTAAAGTAAATATCAGCAAGATCTTACTCTGTCACAGAATTACGGTTTTCAAAATGATATAAGGAGCCATACAATGCAGCTTGATTTTCAAAGGCATACAAAACACTTTTCCGTACTTACAATGTCGTTTGAAAAACATCAGGAATAAGTCCGCTATATTACTTCGGGATGTGGTTTTGATCTGGGTGACTGTATTTACACATTTACTGGCACGATTGTAAAAAATGTTACTAATCTCTCGCTTAGATGTTGCATTTTTGTTTGTGGAAGAAAGATTCGATGTAAGCCTATTGCCAAGTGTATATGTTACAGACAGTAGCCGTGCTTTTTAAGGGAAATACGGTAATACCCCCTTTTCCTCGCTCATGATTTCAGAACCAATGCTCCTAAAATCAAAAGTAACCTTAAATACATAAATGTACGCGACGGCTTGTAATAAGAGGAACACACTAACCGAATTTGTGCAAAAATCTTATTACCGAGAAAATCTAGGTTGGGTTTGAGACGTTTGAGGCTCTGAATTGGCAGTGCTACCTAACCAGTGTTTTGATGATATCAAACTTCCTGAAAATATGACACAGACATGAATTGCAGTTTACAAACAGTCAGTTCCACAACCTCGCTAAATCTTAATGGGTGTTGCCTCATCTGTGACGGCCGAATCGGAAGAAACAAGTATCAAATTTACAATCTAAAGGATGTCCTAGGTTGATCATGACTTAAGAGTCATCTGTCTACCAGTGTCACCTGTAACCACGCATTTGTCGTGACTTGATATGTACAACCAAGTGGGAAATACTTTGCTCATTCATACATACCTTATCCATTGGAATCACTTGTGGGCTTTGTGTATTAACAAGGGCAAAAATTAGAATATACAGGAATATATGATAAGCAAAAAAAATATTAAAAATCACATAAGGGATTCCTAATTAATACCGCTGTCATAATTATGTTTTGACAGAGTTACGGACACAATGAGATAATATGTTGTGCACCTGAAACTGAAGCTGATAAGGCAGATTTAGATGATAAAATACTTTTCTGGTACTGCAGGATGAAGTTAAGGCATGATGGAGGTTGAAATGAGAGCCCCTTGTAGATAAAATACTTCACGCTCCATATCGTGTCCATATTGTCAGCTTTAAACGCATCATAATCGACCATGCGACATCAAAGTTTCATTTTTTTTTCGGAGGAGGCAGCTCAGATTTGATACAAATATAATGGTGAGTGTATAATGGTGAGTGTATAATGGTGGTCTATAATGGTGGTGTATAATGGTGAGTGTATAATGGTGAGTATATAATGGTGAGTGTATAATGGTGGTGTATAATGGTGAGTATATAATGGTGAGTGTGTAATGGTGGTGTATAATGGTGAGTATATAATGGTGAGTGTGTAATGGTGGTGTATAATGGTGAGTATATAATGGTGAGTGTGTAATGGTGGTGTATAATGGTGAGTATATAATGGTGAGTGTATAATGGTGGTGTATAATGGTGAGTATATAATGGTGAGTGTGTAATGGTGGTGTATAATGGTGAGTATATAATGGTGAGTGTGTAATGGTGGTGTATAATGGTGAGTATATAATGGTGAGTGTGTAATGGTGGTGTATAATGGTGAGTGTATAATGGTGGTGTATAATGGTGGTGTATAATGATGAGTGCATAATAGTGAGGGTATAACGATGAGGGTATAATGATGAGGGTATAATGATGAGGGTATAATGATGAGTGCATAATAGTGAGGGTATAATGATGAGGGTATAATGATGAGGGTATAATGATGAGGGTATAATGATGAGGGTATAATGGTGAGTGCATAATAGTGAGGGTATAATGATGAGGGTATAATGATGAGGGTATAATGATGAGGGTATAATGATGAGTGCATAATAGTGAGGGTATAATGATGAGGGTATAATGATGAGGGTATAATGATGAGGGTATAATGATGAGGGTATAATGGTGAGTGCATAATAGTGAGGGTATAATGATGAGGGTATAATGATGAGGGTATAATGATGAGGGTATAATGATGAGGGTATAATGGTGAGTGCATAATAGTGAGGGTATAATGATGAGGGTATAATGGTGAGTGCATAATAGTGAGGGTATAATGATGAGGGTATAATGATGAGGGTATAATGATGAGGGTATAATGATGAGTGCATAATAGTGAGGGTATAATGATGAGGGTATAATGATGAGGGTATAATGATGAGGGTATAATGATGAGGGTATAATGGTGAGTGCATAATAGTGAGGGTATAATGATGAGGGTATAATGATGAGGGTATAATGATGAGGGTATAATGATGAGGGTATAATGGTGAGTGCATAATAGTGAGGGTATAATGATGAGGGTATAATGATGAGGGTATAATGATGAGGGTATAATGATGAGGGTATAATGGTGAGTGCATAATAGTGAGGGTATAATGATGAGGGTATAATGATGAGGGTATAATGATGAGGGTATAATGATGAGGGTATAATGGTGAGTGCATAATAGTGAGGGTATAATGATGAGGGTATAATGATGAGGGTATAATGATGAGGGTATAATGATGAGGGTATAATGATGAGTGCATAATGGTGAGGGTATAATGGTGAGTGTAGATGCTGCACGTCGAAATGCAAAGCCTAGGTCTCCCATCTGAAAGTGACACCACAAACAGAATGTGTTTAAAAGAAGGGTCTACAAAAGGCTTACAATTGTCCGGTGTGCTTGGTACTTATGTTTCAGAATATCGATTTGAAGTCCTAACATTTCAACATGTGCCGCTGTATGAGGTAATGGTTGCAGAAAGTAGCAAAATATATTAGAGTCTGCAAAATCGATAAGCAAGGATATTCACGGTTATTGTTGATCATACAATCAGCCCTTACTGCAAGTCTTACTGCAATAGTTGGGCTGACAGTCACTGGATAAACGTCGAGACTTTCATTCGGCGACGTTTGCACCCCCCCTCAATATTATATATATATGTCTTCATGTCTACTCTCCTGAGTATTTGGCAGACAAATTTCAGTTCACTTGTGACACTCATCGTTTCGACACAAGAAGTTCTTACTATAAGAGTCTTTTTTTGTATCAAAGTGTAACAAGAACGAAATTAAGGCATTCTTGCACATGGCGATGCTAAATCCATGAGACAAAACTGGAACCAGGGCTAAGGTCGGTTGTCAATTTGGAACAGCTTAGAAGCAAATACAAGACAATCATGTTCAGTACATACATTTATCGACAACTTTTACAATCACTCATTGGACACTTTGTGTTAATTCTGTAATACTTTATACACATTATGGTGTTTCATATCCAATGATGTCATCATAATGTACTCTATATATTTTATTTTGTGTCACATGCGAGTTTAACGTGTGTTTGCTGTTCTGTGTAACTGGGTCCCTAAGGAAGAACAGCTCTGCTGATTAGGCCACCCAGTATAAACAAATGACTGACTGACTGACTGACTGACTGACTGACTGACTGACTGACTGACTGACTGGATGAATGAATAAATAAATAAACAAATAAATAAATAAATAAATAAATAAATAAATAAATAAATAAATAAATAAATAAATAAATGAATAAATAAATAAGTCTCCCATGTTATAAAACAATGTACTTGCAGGGTGACTCAAAGACAGACAACTGTTATGGAAGGACATATAAGCAGCCTTACTGGTCATCAAGAAGAATGTCTACATGATCCTCTCAAAGGTGGGGTCCGATTTAATATGTTAACATATACAGAGCTTGTTTGCTTCAAGAAGAAACGATGACAAGTCCTCGGTTGTATGATTAAACAAAACCAGAATGGCTATAGGGGTCACTTAAAAACTTTCATTAAACATTTTTCAATGTCACTAAATGCAACAGTAATATTTATCATCCCAAACTCCTAAATCAAAGCATTTGTAATGAAAATTATCCCAATTTAATCCTATTATCTATGGCACCACCAACCATGATTATCAGTAAAATTATATGCCTTGCATATAAAAAAATCATCAAAGGATTTTTCCCGCATTGGTCCTAAATTTATAAATAACACACATCACACTTCAAATAAATATTACACTTGAACCAATGACGTAAATAGGGAATAATATACATGGAGCAAGACAAGACAATACATACACACGTCACAAAGTAATGTTTATACCACTAGCAAGTGAGAAAAATCCTACTAGGGCCATGTCCATTTCATGTTAGTATATATATATATATATATATATATATATATATATATATATATATATATATATATATATATATATATATATATGCATTGCTGCTGTGCATTCAGTTGCTGGTCATTGGGTACAGAATATAATGGGTGATGAGTCCCGTGTACATTGAACATGCAATTGGTGATCATTTACCCATGTGAATGTCAATGTAAATGTTTATGATTATAACATTTTGTTATTCATCATGCTTTCAAGGTCACATGCCACCACCTGTGGCCTGTTGCACATGATAAATTTCGTGATTAATATCAAGTACCTTGGAAAAGATTAACTGCGTACCAGGACTCAGGCCTGCCGTGAAAAAGCCTATCTTTTTAATTATATAACAAAGGTTTGGATTCAGTGATAAACACACTTTCTCGCCCTTATAGCAACCAGTCATCTGACCCAATCACTTCCAAGGTTTTTTGGCTTGCTTGATGGCCCTTCCAAGTTTCGTGACAGAAGCTTCGTACTTTGCGGCCGATACGTTTTCATCTTGGCGAGAAAGACTCAAAGTAGCAAGAAACAAAAACATTTTGGCAAAAACTATAATTTGAAGATGTGTTCCTTTCATTTATTTTTAGCTCTTATATTATAATCATCGTCGCTGTTCCATTAAAGATGGTAAAAACAGCAACTTATTTTCCATCAGACGCTGATTGGAAAGGTGCCTTTTTGAGGGCGTAGCTTCTTGACTGCTTCGTATGGCGAAGTATGTTCAGAGAAAATAATGGGTATCGTGAGATGAAGACATTCCGTACTACACTACATGACTACATTAACATTCTTATCCAGGTTCCCTGTCAAAGTCTGCCTCTGATGTAACCTGTGCCTGTGTGTAAGTGTTATTATACTCCATTTAAGCAGCTGCGCCAACTTCCAAACATAGAATCCACATGTCCACAGTTGCCGGGCAGAGTTGATGCAACGCTTTATGTCCGGACGCCGTGATACATAGATTCTGCTTGTCGCTTTTGGTCTCCCTGTATGACACTAGGACCAAAAGCACCATTTGATATTGGAACAAAGCGAAATTATTCTCATACATGTATTCAATAATAAAGGTTTTTCAACTCAGTGATGCTCGCTTTTAATGAGGTTGCGTGTATCCGGGCTTAATGATATAACGTTTTCATTCCAAAACTACAAACGAAAATTTATATCATCAGGAACCACAAGCGGTAACCTGTATCATTTGTCTTCCGATATCAAATTTAATTCTTGAATTTTACATGTTTTTCCTTTGTGTATGGCTAGTAACAGTGTTAACCGGCACAATTGCTTTGGTAAACTGGCCACATCGCTTTATGTCAGAATGTAACAAACACTTCATGTGGCCACTGTCCGTCTTCTGAGGAATGGGCGGGCGAAGATTAAGCTACAAATAATTATTTGCATGTTCTGATGATTGTGCTGGGGACTATATTTACTCTGATTGGTGGCTGATCAGCGGAGTAGAAATGGAATATTTGGTGTTTTGTGCTATGCATAGTGTATCAAGCAGTTTCTAGTACAACTCGTCTCTCCACGCTGCTGGATATGTTGTTGGTGATGCACAAAATCAGTGTCTCGTTGTGTAAAATTGTCCAGCACATAAAACTTGAACCTTGATTCTTTGGTATCAAAATTCTATTGCCAAATCTGGTTACCAAATCGACTAATCGATAAAAATTATCTAGAGAATTATACAGCATTCTTAATCAGGGTGAAGATCAGCGAGATTTACGTATCAAATTGGAAACAAATGTGGCAGTTTGGATATGATGTGATTAGTTTTCCTGATCAAATCAGAAAATTTACGAACAGTAATGGGTGGCCCTGCGCCAACGTATCGTACTAGTCAATAAGAAAACATAATTTCTTTCTCTTTTTTACTCCGTGGAATTGGAAGTAGATGTAGTGGGGATTTATCAAATTGGTTTCAGGTATCTTAAAATAGAATTAGCTCATTTTTGTCTGAAGACAACCACTTGACATTTCATTAAGCCACATCAGACATGTTATTTTTTGTTTTAAATATTACAAATGTTTATAGCGTATCTGAAGCGTCAGGGAGTTGCCAAGTTAGCACAAAGGCATGAGCAGGAAGAGTAGAATACAGGAAAAACATGGAAAGTCCAAACAATATAACCAAATTTAACCCTGTGATCGTGAAGTTGTGGACTGCCACGCGCGCGTTGGACACAAAGCCGTTGGCATGCATTAGTTTTAGAACTATGGCTCTCTGATGTTTGAATGAAAGGTCATTGTATGAAGAATCGGAATTTGGAATCATTTTAACATTCAAGACGGGGAACACTCCTCCTCCTGACAAATAGCCAAATGTTTCTAAATTGACCACGAACACTGCAAACACGCGATTCCATTGATTCCAGTGCGCATCTTTGTCCCAATGTATATTTTGTAACCCAGCTGTACTTTTGTCAAATCAAATATGTTACTTGCACACACACACACACACACACACACACACACACACACACACACACATATATATATATATATATATATATATATATATATATATATATATATATATATACATACATATACCACTTACATACATATATATATCTACATATATCTATCTATCTATCTGTCTATCTCTATATATATATATATATAAAGTCAAAGATGCGTTTGACCTATATATACCCCCTCTGTATTGGTGGAGTATTTAAGCCTACATTAATGCGGAGAAATCATGAATCAATGTTAGTGAAAAACTACGGCACATAAATGTAGCTTTCAAGTATGTGGTATTCCGTTAATAAAACGTTGTGCTATTTTGGTCTTATTTTGAAACGACAGAACATATCAGTTGTAGGTTCTGCTGATTAATCAAAATTAAAGCTGTTGCCAGTGGTATCATATTGGTCTAATATTTCCGTTTCATCAT